>JAREYC010000012.1:11435000-11950000 GCA_030015325.1 Cryptoblepharus egeriae
TGAAAAAACCATAAATAAGTTAGAGTAATGTCAGCTACAAGAAAGATCGAGGAAGGATTAGAAATAATAAAGCAACGGATAAGAACAGCAGCAAGAGAAATTGAACACTACCAGTCAAGTGTCATTCAATTCAAGCAAAACCAACAGTTTCAATCGAATCAAAGTCGTTTCTATCAAAGACTTGGTGCAAATAATAATATGAAAATTGAACAGCCAGAGAAAAAACTGCCACTTTAGAATTTTGGAAGAACTTATGGGAGAAACAGAAAGATTATCATAAGGAAACTCAATGGATAAAATGATTTTGACTAGTGTTTTAATGAAATCAAACTTGAAATAAAATCATCATCATCATCACCACCACCACCACTACATCACACAGTCCTAGACATTTGGGAAGGGTCCGACTGGTGATGTGACAGAAACCAGCATGAAGTTGTTCGCTGTGTATTACTGTACCACCATCATCATCATCATCATCATCATCATCATCATGTCATTATCAATAATAATATGACAATGGATTAATGTGATGATTTTTTACCAAATTGCACGACTTTATCCAACAATGGGCTTATGTCATATTTTTTATTACAATACAGTAAACTCTTAAACAAAAAAACCTGAACTATATATAGTTGATATACCTATATACTTAATACTTATATACTTAAATATAATCAAAACTTTTAAAGACAGACTAGAATTACCATATACAGTGGCGCCTCACATAAAGAGCTTAATTCATTCCGGAGGCCTGCTCTTTAAGTGAAGCAGATTTTTCCATAGGAAATAATGGAAACTCAGACAATTGGTTCCACAACCCTCAAAATATTTATATAAAAATATTAACTGATGACACATATTAAAAATGATGACAAAACACTGGAATTGAATTCAAAACATGCATTCAGTGTGCATGATCCTATGAAGTCTACTTAGGCTGCAATCCTGAAACTGAAGACACTTTCCTGGGAGTAAGCCCCATTTAACATAATGCTGCTTACTTCTGGGTAGACATGGTTAAGAGGCTGCAATCAAAGACACTTTCTTGGGAGTAAGACCCTTTGAACACAATGGTACTTACTTCTGAGAAGACATAGTTAGGAGACACTTTCTTGGGAGGCTTACCTGGGCTGCTGCTGGAGGTTCAAGGTGGTCGGTGGAGGCACTTGGGGGCAGTTAGGGGCAGCTGCCTCTGGCACCTCCAGGCAACTGCCCCCAAGTTGGGGGCAGTTAGAGGCAGCAGCGCTGGCCAGCAGCTCCTTTAAAGATCCTCCATGTGGAGCATCAGGGCTGCATAGCACGCATGCCCATAGCACATTTGCTTGTTAAGTGAAGCGGAACTTGTTATATGAAGAGAAACGCTGTTTAAGCGAGGCGCTTGTTAAGCAAGGTACCACTGTACTGTATATTCAAATATAACTTGCCATCAAATCTAATAAGCACCCCAATTTTGGAAACTAAATTTGGCTGATTCTAATTAATATGGTATATAATACCAAGGAAGGGTGTGCTGCAGTGAGGTGCCTGGGTGCCCAGCTTTTCTGGTTGGACATTATTTCAGAGAGTAGGGCTACAATCCTGAGTAACTACGGGACCTTTTACACCAACATAGTTACAGTGCTACCTATAGGAAATGCATAGAGCAATCCAGAGTAAGTGCCTCTTATGTCTTCCCATAGTTACTTTGGATTGTTGGGTTTGTTGTAGTGGGCTCCCCACTTGTGCTCTGCTTGGCCAAGTCACGCATGTGCCTGGCCTTAGTGCTCAACCCTACCCACCCACCCCCCACCCCCCCGGCAACAGAAGCCACATCAGGGCAGATGCAGTGAAGCAGTTTGCAAAACATGGAGCATCTCAGGAGGAGGGCAAAAGGGGTGAGGGGGCAGCCTTCAAAGGGAACATCAAAAGCTCGAACCTGGGCATGCTGGAGTGTGCATGTTCAGGTGGCATAGCGGTATGTAAACAAGGTGTGGTGGGGGAAAGCAGGGACACACACAGCAGTCCGCTAGCAGCAGGTGCTGAATTGCAGGTGACCTCACTTGGCTGTGCCATCTCAGTCTTCCTCTCTCCTGCCCTGCCTGGTATGACTTTCTCTGGTTGACGCTGTGGAAGGGACTGACCCTTCTGCTCTCAAAGTGGGTATGCTGCCATCATGGAGGAAAAACCCTTTGGGGACTGTCCCACCTTGACCTGCAGCTGTTGTCATACCTTGTGATGCTCCCCACATGAACATTCAGCCAGCTCAGCCAAAGAAGGACCTTTCCCAGAAGTTGTCATGTGTACCTCTGTACTCATGACGTACCCCTGATGTACCCCTTGTTTCGTCACCCCAAGATGGACCTCCTCCTGTGATCATCCTGAATAAAAGACAATATCATATGCACAACCTCAGTGTGGTGGCATCACTAGGGATGTTAGGGGTGTGCATGTAAGGGTCTTGGTGTGTATGCAACATTCTTTGGCTTTGCTTGGCAAATTAGTTGTGGGCAAACCAGAAGTATCAGACCTTTGTCCCTTGTTTGTTCTGGAGACACATTCCAGAGGAGCAAGTCAGCCCAACAATCTGTTTTCCCCCTCTGAAGATCTGGAAGGGCAACTTTCCCAACTGTCGGAGCCAGAGAGCCACCCAGAAGTCATCAGAGAGTGGAGAACGTGATCCACCAAACTTCAAGTTTGTCTATAGATCAGGGGTCTCCAGACTCTTACCTGGGGATCAAATATGGCCCATGGCAAGCCTTTAACTGGCCTGTGGCCAACCTCTGATTCCCTAAGATGTTGCCACCCTCTGATTCCCTAAGATGATGCCACCATCACATTTCTGGTCAATGGGGGGTCTGTTTAAGTGCACTTTATTTCAGTGCTGTGTGTTGGTACATGTAGAAATCCTGGAAATTTGTGCAAATTAATTCTAACTTCGGTCTCTAATCTTTTTATTAAAATTTTATATTTAAAAAGATTTTTTCCAGCCAACCCTTAACACTGTGCCATGTATTTGATGCGGCCAAAATGTTTAGAGACTCTTAGTTACCCCTGCTAACTGGGCAAGAGACACTCTTTCAAGTGGGTGTTCCTCTTTTATTTAGCAGGGGAAGAGTAACTGGCCCTACACACCCCAGCAATGTCTGCTCTAGTGGCTTCTGCTGGTGTTCTTACTGGATTTTAGATTGTGAGCCCTTTTGGGACAGGCACCCATTGACTATTAATTAGCTATTATTTTTTTTCATTTTCTTGTAAACCGCTTTGTGAACTTTTCAGTTGAAAAGCGGTATATAAATACTGTAGGTAGGTAGGTAGGTAGGTAGGTAGGTAGATAGATAGATAGATAGATAGATAGATAGATAGATAGATAGATAGATAGATAGATAGATAGATAGATAGAGACTCTTGCCCTAGATCAGGGATCTCCAAACTTTTTGGCAGGAGGGCCACGTTGTCTCTCTGACACTGTGTCAGGGGTCAGAAAACTCATTTAAATTTCAAATTTGAATAAATTTACATATATTTACATATAAGAATATATTGGAGTGGATTACAAGGCTTGCCTAAAGGCCAGATGGAGGAGTCTTGCTGTGGGCCACACTGAGGCTCGCCGAGAGCTGTGAGTCTACACCTCTGCTCTAGATCCATCTATATTCCCAACACTCAAGGATGGTTTCAAATATAAAGGTAAAGGAGTTCCCCACAGGTTACTTTGCTAGTTGTGATCGACCCTAGGGAGTGATACTCATCCCCAGTTCTAAGTCAAAGATACAGGCTTCAACATTACTCAATGGCCCATGACACATGGAAATCCACAAATGGCGTGATTATATTTTATCCTACATTTTTCCAAGGAATTCAGGACTTTGAACTCATTAACTCTGAAAATTAGTTTCGGCTGAGCAATAGTGACTGGTCCAAAGTCACCCAGTGAACTCTGTATTCATGGTTTGCCTTCTCAGTGGTCAAAAAATAGGGGCGCGCCTTGACAATGTTAGCTCCTTATCAATGTACCGTGAGATGAAAGTGGTGGAAAATCTCTGATCAAAACTGTTCATTTTTATAATTTTATGCTGAACGTGATGCACAATTCGAATCATGTCTACTCAGAAGTAAGCCCCATTGTGTTCAATGGGTCTTACTCCCAGGGAAGTGTCTTTAGGATTGCAGTCTACCCGTGTTTATAATAAATACATGTATCAATCATGAGGAAACATGTGTCGGTCCCGCACATGGTGTTGAAAGCTCGTTCAAAGAAATTGACATGACTGAAGGTTGAACTTAGGACAGTCTGCCGGACTGAGTTAAGGACAAAGTTCTGGTTTGGGCTGGGGTTTGGCTAAGGTGATGGACCTGTAATGGGAGACACTGGAGTTAGCCATCAGTGGCTGTTAAGATGCGCCAGCTTTACTGTGAGTGCACAAGCAAGCTTATGTGTGCGCATCATGTGTCCTGTCCTTTGGAATCTGCTTGGGGACACTTTTGGGAAGCTGCTGGTTCTTTGGGGGGAGAGATAAGGGCACCCTCACCTTCCATGGTACTTAAGGATCCTTTGGAGGGCTGCCCACAGAGACAACACCAAGCCATAAAATGTAGCAAGGGGACAGCAGTGTACTCAGGTTAGTCTACCTGCGGCAGCATCACCTTGTGCACCAGGCCCATCTGACTTGCTGCCCTAAGAGCTGATGGGGTGGCTTCCCCCAGGGCTACAACAGGAAACTTTCATGGGGGTGGGGGAACCCTTCTTTGCCTTGAGAAGCAGTTTAATGGGAAGGCAGAGGAGGTGATTTGAAGGCAAGGACTTGCAGTCCTGGGGCCAGGGCTGTCCCACCACCGTCCTACCACCATCCCACCACCCACAAGTAGATGGTGCCCCTATGTGTTGGCGTTGCACAAAGGGCAGGCCTACAGCAGAGAAGGCTGACTTTTTTCCAAAAGGAGAGAAGGTACAATCTCTGATTGCTACTAAATCACTTATTATTAAATTTAAAACACATATAATCTATTATTTACAAGAAGGCTACATGCTACCGGCTCACACAGAAATGGAGGACAATGAAGATTTTTCTAGGACAAATGGCTGAAATCCAGGACATGTCCTGGGGAAAAAAACAGGATATATGGTCACCCTGCACCTTTTGCTGACAAGTCCTTCTGTTCCTTCTTTGGGGCACCTGGGGAGAGGAGAGGATGTTCTCTGCGGTCCCGAACCATCCATTCCTGTGCATCATTGCACAGAAATGAAATTTAAAAGTTTGGCCCTCTTACACCAGGCACCTCCACTCAGGGTGTCCATATGTCACAATCAAAAAAGAGGCTCCTTTCTAAAAGTAGGACACCAAAAAAATGTAGGACATGATAAAATAAAAGCTAAAACACACATACAGTATATGTGTGTGGATAAACATAATTTTATTTATTATATTTATAAAACTATTACATATAATTTATGGCATAGAATTAAGTAATTACATGAAGGCTCCATCTTTTTCCAGGGATAAGGACAATGAAGATTTCTTTTCCCAGAACAAAAGGCTAAAAAAGAGGACATGTACTGGAAAAGGAGGACATCTGGTCAAAACTCGCCTCCTCCTGGACCAGTACATCCCTTTCACTTGAGTCATCCCAACCACTTCCGGAGCTCTTTCTGATTGCTCCAGATCCTGGAACATCCCTACCCGGAGCCAAAAAAGGTGTCCCCTGACGATTGTGGTGTGTCAGAGGAAGAAGGTGATGCCATTTGGTGCTTGACCCAGTTGCTGCAAGAACCTGAGTGAGGCAAGAGCCGACATGAGATCACCATTGGGAGCTGCTCAACACCCTCTTTCTCATCTTCCCGGACCAGGAACCTACCAGTTGTTGAAAAACCAGAAAAGTCACCTCTTGGGCCATGAGGCTGTTTCCACATCAGGCACTGAGCATGGAAGGCCCGTCATGCGCCTTCCCTTGGCATGACCCAGGCAACTGCCTAGTCAGGTCGGGACAGATTGCCCAGATTTCAGGGAAGAGAATGTGGAAGGCCCTCTGGTGAAACAATCCATGACAAGGCAAGGCTTGCTCCAGGACAGCCTGCAGACTTCTGACTCCCTTTGCCACCCACGTCTTCCTGGGGGATCCAGGAAGTGATACTTCTGGATACCCCAGGATACTCTATAACCCCCCAAAAAACTGATACTCTATGCAGGGTGATCATATGATAGGAAATTTCCAGATTTGTCCTCTTTTTTAGTCTTCTGTCCGGGTCTCCTCCAAAAGGACTTCATTGTCCTCCATTTTGGCTTCATTTTGGAACTGCAATGGTGTGCGGTACCCCATCATGTCATATGTTGTCGGATTTTTATGGAAGAGCAGAATCCAATGCAAAAATTTTGAAATATCCTTTTCCTATCAAAAGTTATGGCCAAAAAACTAAAAATCAAAAATATACATTGAGCTCTATGGGAAAGTGAAAGTGCCCAATATCACGGCTTTACTCATGAGTAGGCAAACAAGTCATAGTCTGCCGAAATGGCCAGGCTGAGAGGAATCCAAGACCTTGTCCTCCTTTTGAGGTTTAGGCATCTGGTCACCCTGACTCTATGGGTCTACTAGATCTGGCAGAGAGAGGGTAAAGGGTTCCCCCCAGAACTCCCTCTGCGAGCACCAGCTTTCCTGTCACTTGTCAAGTTTCCCTCTCCCTCAATACGTGGATCATCACAAGGGCTGCTGCCCCATATTGGGTTGCCAGATGGACAACCCTGTTTTGGGGGGACTCTGTCCACATACTGGCAAATGGGACAGAGGGTCCTGTCCTGATTTTGTGGAAGAGAATTATGGCAACCCTAACCCCATATGGCTTTATGGCAGTGGTTTTCAAAGTGAGTGTTGGGACCCCCTTGCAGAGTCAAGAACAACTGGGTGGCACCATTTTGGAATCTGGCACTTGCAGCTGCCATCGTGAAATGGGCCATTTGGGCTGCTTTCCTGGGGATAAGTCTCATTGAACACAATGGGACTTACTTCTGAGTAGACATAGAGGAGCTCTGGCACTACTTGTTCCAGACATGACATCAGTTCCAGAGGGTCCTGGACAGATTATCATTCTCAGATGGAGGTCCTGGGGCTGAAATGATGGAGAACCACAGGGTTATAGAGTAGAAAGAGGTGCGCAAGGGAGGTGGTGGGAGGCAGAAGTCAACAGCCAAGGGTGTGCAGGTGAACATCGGGGAATGATGTCATTTACAGATGGGGGGAGACGAGTTGCCCTCCCGCATCCCTGCCCCAGGATGCCCTTTTTCTGATGCGTCACATGTGGCCGCAAAGGACTGTTGTGAGCATGATGGAGCTGGAGCATGAGAATCAACCAGACAGGCAGATGTTTCAGTAAATAAGAATCTGCTTCTGAGTTTCCACTCCACCCCCATTCCATGCGCAGGAGGGAGTCGCACTCAAAAGAGCCACCCAATAAAATGAAGGCAAAACAGCCATTAAGCGGGCAGGGACGGCACCCTGAACAAAGCAAACTCTCCAACGCCCGCTTTGTTCCAGCCTTGAGAAGCCGGCCAGAACCAGAAGGAACATGGCAGCAAAAAGTTCCTGGGGTGTGGGGTGAAGGAAGGCAACAGGTGATGCGGGGCTGTGGTGCTTCATCTTAGCCTTGCCAGGCCAGGGGTCTAATGTGGGCAGGAAGTGGGCATGAGGTGGGCAGGAGGGGTCTAATGTGGGCAGGCAAGCAGGAGATGGGCAGGAGACCATCATGGTCAAACTGATCCTCCAAACCCACCAGGGTCTTGTTGTCATGCAGAGGTCCGACTCCAGAGAGATGTTTAGATTTGGCACAAACAGGTGGACATCTTTTGGGAAGGAGTGCCCCAGACCATTAATCAGTTTGGTCGCTCTCTTCATCGCAAGTATGTAATAAATTATATATATTAGTTTAAAATTGAATAATAAGTAATGTAGTGTTTAAATTAAGCACGTGAAACAATATATAGGAGTGTTTTTAGCATTTATTTTGCCCTGTCCTACATTTTTCTTGGATGTCCACATTTTGGGGGGCCCTGTCCTCCTTTTTGTTTAGGGTGCCTGGTCACGTTGGTCCACCAGCACCCCTAGATCTCTCTCCTGATCAGACACAGACAACTCAGAACCCGTGAGCCTATATGTGAAGTTTTGATTTTGTTCCCAACATGCTTTAAGTAACATTGAGTTTCACTGAAGCGCACGTGCCACTTTGCTGCCCGTCCCCCAGTGTGCCCAGTCCCTTCTGGTCTTCACAACCTGGAAACATTTAGTATCATCCACTTTCCTGGGAGTAAGACCCACTGAACACAATGGGACTTACTTTTGAGTAGACATGGTGAAGATTGTACTCTTTGTTACTTATCGCCAACTCTTCGTCATTTATGAACACAGGTCATTTATGAACACTGTCCCAAGTGGGACAGATCCCACTTGGAACCCCATGTTATGTTTCTTCTAACTACAGCAGTGATGCCACCTGAAGTTACAAATTACAAGCTGTGATGACTATTATTGTTATTTTTATTGCCTTTATATCCTCTGCCTTTCTCCCCTTCAAGGGGGCTCTTACTACACTTGGGTGACCTAGAGAGGGAGATACCAAGTCCTTCCAGTGTTGTCCACTTACCCAAACCACCCACTGCGGCTATCAGGCAACATAGTGGATCTATATAGTCAAGCCATTGGGGTGAGAGAACTGGCTGCCACTCAAAGGGTCACCTGACACTCAGGATCTGAGATGTTCTACCCCCTGCAGATGTGGACAAGAGAGACTCAGACCCATGTTCAGACCTTACATTCACATTCAAGCAAGTTTGACAGGGGATCCTGTCCCGGTTTTGTGGAAGAGAATTATGATAACCCTAGACTGGTGGCATAGCTAAGGGGGGGGGGCGCGACTGGGTGACTAAGGCTGCAATCCAGAGCAAATTCAGCCTGCTCTGACCTAACTGCACTCTCCTAACTATTCTGTATCCAGAACAGAAAGTTATGCTGAATCCAGAGAGTCAGGAAGCCTGGGCTGCCCTAACTGCTCCAGAGCATGCTAAGTAATTGACACAAGGGGAAGACTTGCTCCTGAGGAGACACCCCTCAGATCACACTGAACAAGGAACAGCTGTGGTGCCTACAGTGGTGACATGACTCTGCACATCACCTGGTGCAGAAGTCTGTGCGTCATCCCTGGTATGCGCGCCCCCCTCCCCACCTGGACTGCACAGTCACCAAAGTTGGCGCCTGCGCAGTTGTTTCTGAAGCCAACTGGCTTCAGAAAGAGTACTGCGCAGGCACCATCTCTGACACCTGCGCAGTACTTTTCTGAAGCCTTTTGGCTTCGGGGGAGACTGTGCAGGCGTCAGAGTTGGTGCCTGTGCAGTACTCTTTCTGAAGCCATTCGGCTGCCGCTCCACCTCCTGAGTGAGGCCGAATGGCTGTGCAGAGGCGCGGACTTTCTCTGCTCTAAGGAAGTCTCCTCTGAAGCTGTTCACCATGCTCAGTATGTTTCTGCGCAGTGCACCTCAGATGGCCGTTCAGGCCAGCTCCTCAGACAAGTGTCAGCTTCTGGCTGATTCTCCGCCTTGGAGCAGGCCTGAATGGGGGTGCTGACGCCCAGGGCCTGCCAAAGGACAGTTAAACTCCTCCGGCACATCACCCCTTACGGAGCGCATCCCCAATGCAGCCCACACCAGCCGCACCAGTCTGGTGACGCCACTGGGTGCCTGCCTTATAAGGAGTCCCTGATGAGATGCCAGTACATTCTACAGTGAATACAAGGGGCTTCTTGGAGTGGCCTGCTGTATCCTGAGGTTTGTGGGCAGCCGTAGTTTGTTCCATATCCTGAGGTTGAGAGGAAGGGGTTGCAGCTAGGATGGCCAAGAACTCAGATTTTTGGTCAGCACTGCCATTCTTACTCGTGCCTTATCATGGACCCCTATGGGTCTACTCATTACTATACCTGCTCCTGAGGTGGTATAACTCAGGGCTGGAAGAGGGCATTTCTGCCTTGGAAACAGGCTCTGGATACAGAGTAACTGCTCTGCCCTAGGCAATGCTAAACATGCCCTCAACTTGCCTCTCCTGAGCTGCTTAGGCTGCCCCAGTTAGGGCAGAGCAGGTCCACCTCTCTTAGGGCACCCTATCTTGCCTTGCTCTGCCCTAAGCCTCTTCCAGAGTAACTGGGCTGGAGCATCTTGCAGTTGCTCCAACCTAGTGTTAGATAGGGCAACCTAAGGGCTCTTATGTGGACAGATTAGTTGCTCTGGATTGGGCTGTTAGAGGAAAAGCAATATATAAATACTATAGATAGGTAGAGAGTTATGCCTGCCAAAATTGTTTAGGATTGTGCTCTTTTAAAATCCAGGTCTTTCAATCAGCCACATCAGAGGACAACCCTTTTGTGGAGACACCAGGGACCCATCACCTGTGCAAAACATCATGACACCTCCCTGATTCCCTAGTATGTACACATATATACACACACAGAGGGGTCACCTGGTTGCAGAGGAGTTGCTAGGATTTACATCAGCTGGTGTCACCCCCATGATGAACCTTCTCTGATAGACCACACTGAATAAATTATTATATCATATGCATAACCTGCTTTAGTAGGGTAGATGTCACCCCCATTCACTTTATTTAAATATAGAACAGCACAGGTCACCTCCAAAAAGTCAACAGCCAACCAAAAACCAGAGGCCATGTTGATGATACCTGTACAAATGAAACAGCGATCTAGCATTTGTTTCAATGCAGTTTCTTTTATTGCACCAAAGTACTCACTGAATGATACATAACATTATAGTATTATTTGAAAATACAGTACCAAGATTTTCACAGTCACCCCTCTCTGAGGGTATCACCCAGTGCAGTCTGCGACTCTGCTCGCCACTGGCAATGCCACTGCCTCAGGGCAAAGCAACACTTCCAAGGGCTCTTCTGCCTGGCACTTCCAAGTCTTGAGCAGCTTCTATGATGAAATGTATGTGAGTCTTGGACCAAAGCCTGGTGGAGATGTTGAGTCTATCCTTTTTAGGGGTAATATATGAGGACATAAAATTTTTTAAAATTAAACATCTGTTTAAACAATTGAAAAGGTCCTTCTGATGATTCAAGAGGAAGATATTTTGAAGTGTTTTTTTAAAGTAATGCTGTGGCTGGCCAGAAGGGAGTCAGGTTTAATCCTTCCCATCCACATGCCAAGTTTCTTCCTATCCTTTGCCTTTGCCAGCCCTTAGTCTCAGCTCGTTCAAGCCATTCCTTTTCACAAAAGTGCATCATGAGATCTTCCTCTTCCTCCCCTGGCTGGTGGCAGTGTGCCTGGACTGGCAACCCATCTCCTTGGGATGGAGCACAGCCCCTGCCTGCTGCCCACCTGTTTTCATGTTCTGAATGAGTCCTTGCACTCGGGGAAAGTCCCCTGTTTCTGTCTAAGGCCACACATTGGACCCTAGGCCAGAGCATCCCAACAGGAGCCACCAGAGAAGTTGGGCTTGCCTTCCACAAGGGGCCCTGATTCAGGAATTGCACAGTCTGGCGGAAACAGGACTTGGTCCCTGACCAATTGATTTTGGTCCACACATCCAAGCAGCAGCAGGGTGGGTCTCCCTTCCCACCCCTGCCACTGTGTCATCACTGGACCTGGACTGTTTCATCACTGGGTCTGGCTGGATGCTCGGAGTAGGTGCTCCTCAGCTTCAGTGTACTGTAGTTAGGTGGGGGAGTCCTGGGGGGCTGGTTCTCCAGAGGCCATGACAGCCGCATGGCTGTGTTGAAGGTGGGAAGGTCATCGTCATGAGGGTTACAAGCAGGGTTGTCGTGGCCCTGCACTTCTGAGGTGCCGTGCTGGGGGGTTCCTTCCTCCTCCTGGTCAGACCCCTCATTCCGGTTCTGCCACCATCTCTTGACCTTCTGCCAGGAGTCTCGCAGGATGATGCAGAAGGCATCGAAGAAGAAGACCTCAATTATCTCAATGACACAGACCACAGAGCAGCTCATCCACAGGCCCAGTTGTCCACCGATGTTGGAGAGGAGTAGGACAATCTGGGGGAAGGAACATAGAGGAGTCAGGCAGGGGCCCAGCAAGCCTGGTCTGTGGGGCAGCACTACTGGTCAACATGGCTGAAGGTTTCCCAGCTCTGTGGCTGGTAGGGGAACACTCTATGGCATGCACACAGCTGACACTTCATGGGACTCCCAGCATGGCAAATTCTGAACAAAACTCCACCCCCCCCCCCAGGCCATACTCACCGTGTTGGCTGGATTCTCCTGGATCTGCCTCTCATTCAGGTCCTTGTAGAACACCATGAGGTTGGCCAAGTCTGTCCTGGAGAAGGAGGATGAGAGGACAAAGGCAGAGTCATGCAGAGCATCATGACAGAGGCGGGCAAGGCTGCTGTGGAACAGGACACATCTGTGGAGGGCAGCTGTGTCTCCCCACAGCTAGGAAGACCATGGGGGGGGGGGGGAACTTACTTGCTCAACTTCTGCTTGTGATTCTTTCCCTTGTCCCACGAGAGCAGGTTGAGCATCCACTCCTTTTGTGAAAGCAAAGACAGAATGGTGATGCACCTGGCTGGGGCGGTGGGGGGGGGAGAGAATGCACTTGGCCAGGGGGTGCCGTGCCACCCCTACAAGGCCCACTCTGGCTCCCCTAACTGGCAAGCTTCCCATTCTCCCTTCCCTACAACCCATACCCGAGCCCTACATCCTCACCCTTGCTAGAGGGCCACCTCCAAAACTCTCTCAGCCCCCCATGCCATAACCTCTTCCTGGCTCATCATGTGCCACTGGGCAGCTCTGTTTGGAGGGTATCCAAACAGTGCCAGGCAGTGCCAGAAACATGCCCAACACAATCCTGGACCTTGCACAGGGAAAATAGGCAGATGTGTGGAGGTGGATAGGAGAAGTTGGGCCAGTGGGGCTGGAAGAGAGGGACACATACCTCGGAGACAGTCGATGGCCACTGTGCCAAGCTGGTGGTGAGTGTCCACTCCTTCAGGCTGCGGAGACAGGCAGGTGGAGAATGAGCATGGCTAGCACCCAAAGGCGAAGCCCTTCCCACCCTTGGACCTCCCTTCTGGGTCCCCTCTCCTCCCCACACAAATCTTCCCCTCTCATCACCCACTGCATTCTGTCCAAACAGACAGAAAGTGCCACTGGGCAGAGGTGCCCCTGGGTGGCTGTGCCAGGCTCAGAGCCAAGGTGTACCTGCAGGCTTCTTTGCATGTCTTCTGACACCCCAACTCCTCCTTCACGAACTTCTCATGCAGCTTGTAGTAGCAGTACACTGTAAGAGGGTACATGGAGGGCACTGAGGCAGGGGGAACCAGGCACCCAGCACCCTCCACAGCAACCTATGCCCAAAAAACCCTGCAGCATGGACTCTCCCAGAACAGAAGGGAGAAGCACAGCCCACATGTGATTTCAGGGGTGGCAGGGAAGAGGCTGAAGCTGCAATAGCCCTCCCTGTAAGCAACTCAAGGAGGGGGCTAAAATGGGCAGGGGAACTATGGTATGAGGTGAGAACCTCTCTGTGCTGGGGATAGCCAAAGGTACTTACTCCAGTTAGGATTCTTCTTGTAGTTGCAATATTGGGCCGACTCTGGCCGGGGCTGGGTGTATTGAGCGCAGCCGCACTTCTCCACCATGGCGGCCTGGAAGCAAGAATGAAGACAGACCTGCAAGGAGAGATCAAGCCATGGTTAGTGGTGCGGCAATAGGTTGTCTGGAAGTCCACTTGGGGGAGGACACCAGCCATGGGGGGGGGGGAAGATGCTCAGGGGCATAGTCTTCCTCAGCATCCTTGTTTTTAATCAGCCCTGCAGCTAGGGAGGGATGCTGGGAGGCATCTATAGGAAACCCCCTGGGAGTCAGGCCAGTGGCCAGCAGCTTCTCCAGGGCATGACATGCTTCCTGTTGCTTGTCTGCCCATGCTCAGAAGGAACCTGAGAGTGACTGAAGAGGAGAGGGGCATCCCTGCTTGCTTTGGGGCAGGGGACCGTGCTGCATGACTCAAAGAGCTGCTGGACATCTCCCCTGCTGTGGTGGCCGGAGTGCAATGGAATCAGAAGTGTGTGGCTCTTATCCTGGCCAGATCACCAGGCTTGCCACTTCTGGCCAGCACGATGTCCCCTTTCCATTCTCTGCCTCCCAAATGCCCTGATGCCTTAGAGTGGCTGGTTGAAACTTAGTGGTGAAATTGGGCTGCCCCTTTGAAAGCCTTACCTGCAGAGAGTAGGTTTTGTTATATAAGTTCTCCACTGGGATGTCTTCTCCGGTCTCCGTGCAGTTGCTGTAGGGTTTGCTGAGACGCTGGGACTTGGTCTGCAGAAAGGAAAGGGAAAGATCGTTGGCTTGGGGCTGGGGGCCTTTCCTTCCTAATGGACAGATATAGGACAAACACGATGAACTATTTAGCGGATCAGGGAGGGGGCAGCCTCCAAAATGGCTCAAGGTGGGAGATAAAAGGGGGACATGAGCATCAAGGCTATGCCACGTTTCCCAAAGCTGCACCCTATGTGAGAAGTCCTATGTGGGCACATGTGAGGGCCACCTGAACCATTCTGCCACTCACAAAGTGCATCCCAATGGAGGTGGCTGTGGCTGTCTCAATCTCAGTTCCGATGTCCTCGATGAAGGGGTACTCCTCTTGGGCGTGGACCACAATCTTGGCTCCTGTGGATGTCACCAGGAAGGGGTTGTAATCGGCTTCATCTATGTACAAGATCACCTGCAACCCTACATGGAGAAAGTGGCACAGGCTGAGGTCAGGCTGGCAGTGAGGATCAAGGAACAGCAGAGGACAAAAGATGGGCCTTGGGGACAAGTCATGGATCATCTTCTGTAGTTGACTCAGGGCAGAGTCGACTCCGTAAGTGCCACTGGGGATGGCACAAGTCCCTTCCATGGTCCAGGAATGTACCATAAAACATCCCTGTGACACCCAGTGAGGCTGGTGCAGGGAGTTGGGCAGGCAGCCAGGGAGCAAGAGGTGTGCTGGGACCCAGTACTTATGGGTCAGAGCTGCTCTGTTCTGCTTGGATCTGTACCACTACTTCCAGTGGAACAGATCCAAGTAAATCCATTGGATCTGTTGCTGCATTACCTGGAGTAAGGGGAAGAGTTTCACTTTGCCCTGCTGTAGTAAGTTTGATTTGCAGCAAGCCCAAACTTGCCTTGGAAACTTGTACTTGCCTGCCTGTTCTTGCACAAGTTTGGATTGCGCTGCCCATGTGACCCCCTTTCCCCCACCCCCAGGCAGGTGAGAATCATGATGTGTAACTAACTCTCCAAGACTAAACAAAAATGGAAGGAAGCTCTCCGACAGCCCAAGCATAGGCATGTCTGCTTTGAAGTGGGTCTCGCTGAATTCAGTGAGACCTATTTCTAGGTAAGCATTTGTAGAATCACAGATCATGTCTACTGAGGATGCACATATTTCCTTGACTGTTATCCCATTAGCTTTAATGGCACCTACACCTGTGTAAATAGGCACAGGGGATCGGGCTACATGTTAATCTTCAACCTGCTGCAGAGATGGAAATCCTTTTTGGTAACATCTTCCTAAGAATGGCAGTTCCTTCCTATATCACCAGCAGTCTGGGGGCCCCTGAGCCCCTCCAGCATTGGTAACGGGGAACACGCTTGTCACTCCCTCTTCTTCAGTGACACTCTGCAAGTCATGGTCTCAAGATTGTCAAAGGTCCTGTTTCCTAGCTCCAAAGGTCTGTCTTGCAAGAATTTCAGACACAAGGGTTGATCACCCTGGTGGTGGTGGGGGGGGGGGGGCGGGGGAGAGACACAGAAGCACCCCTTGCACAAGAGGCTCTGCTGCTGCAGAGAAGTTTGCCTGGGCAGAGGCCACAACTTGGACCTCTGGTGTGGGTTAGGAGCTGCAAGCTGAGACAAAGGACAGTGCCCCCTGCCCTCCCCATCCACATACCCCCTTACCATATTCACTGCCACCAGTGGATGTGTTCAGGATCTCCCCATTCTGCCCACTGTTGAAGGTGTAGCAATTCCCGTGCAGTGGGTGGTGGAAGGCAGTGAAGTTCCTAAGCAGGCCAAGCAGAACTCGGTCAGGAACAGAGGTCTCCTTCTAAGTCTCCCCTCCCCACATCACAGATCTGATGAACCCCTGAAAATGTCCAGCTGACTAAAGTGCATCATGGCAGAAACTGGCTCTTGGGGAGGAAGCTTGTGGCCAAGGGGGTTCTGGCCTCCAATATGAGAGCCCCCCCCCATGCCTGGATCCAGCAGCGGCTTTGCTGTCCCAGACTCACAGTGTGGTCTCTGTGGCCTGTATAGCCACTGCAGAGGCTGCACTTGGACCCCTTTGGCTGGATCTTGCTCACACCTGCCAGTGGGTGAAAGAAATCTGGGGGGAGGGAAAGGTTCAGTTTTCCCACTCATGGATTAGCCATGGGCAAAGGAAGCAGCTCAATCCCCCCTCCAATTCTGTGAAAAGGGGTGGTGGCAGAACTGGCCTGGGGCATGTTTTGTTCCAGACCTGCGGAGTTGACTCGCTTGGCTGCCTGCCATCTTCAGACCCTGGAGGCAGGAAACAGGGGAACTGCAACCAAGTCCTGCCTCCAATTCCAAGCCCCTGTTTTGATGGTGTGAATTCTCTGGTTGGGGTCTTTCAGCCCAGAAAGGAGAGACCCTCTGAACCCACAGTGGAGCCTGGCTAAGTTCCTTCCTAGGAAGGAAGCCCTTCCTTCCCTCCCCAGTAGACTGACCTGGTGTCACAGGAGACCCCATCAAAGAAGCAGCTCAGGATCAGCTCTTCGGCTGAGTAACTCATCCTCACTTTCTCGTCCTCACTGATCTGGGCCATGATGTTCATGTAGTGCAGCTTGTACCACTCCTGAATGGCGTTAACACCAGAGCTGAACCGGTAAACGGCACAGTCGCTCTTGTTGTTGGGGTCACACTGGGGAGGAGGAGAAAGGGGATAGTGGGTTCCAGGCTGCAGGTGGATTTCCTGGCACTGCAGCCACCTTGATGTGTGGTGGAGCTGCCAGGATGGTTGGAAAACAACTGACCTGGGAAGGGGGAAGCTGGGCCTGGTCACTCGCATATGGTTGAAGTACCATAAAGTGTTGCTCTAAAACGAGCATCCTTGTCTCTGCCTCTGTGTTTCCACCCATTTCTGTTGTGTTGTTCCACCCTGGCAGCTTTGCTGGAACATGCCCTGCTTGACATTCTGGCTTGGACACATGCCAGTGCATGCTGATGGTCACCCTGGCCTCTCCTGGACTGGAACCGTCTCCAGCTCCCAACCTCAAAAGTGCCATTTGCTGCCTGATGACAGAACATTTGATTTGTTTACACAGATTGTGCCAGGAAAGAGCCCAAGTGCGTGGATGAGAAGCAGATTGATGCAGATACTACAGTAGAATCTCTGGCAGCTGAAGGGAGATGTGGGGAGGAAGACCCCTGCTCCCGGCCACCAGTTGCTTAATGACAGCTATGTTGCCTGATTCAGAGATGAGCCGCTTGTGAGCTACCACCACAATCTAGGTGCATGCCTTTGTCCTCCCCGACAAAGGTGCATGGCTTTGTCAAACACATGGGATTTCTTTGTCAAACACATGGGATTCCTCCTCAGAAAATTGCAGAGGAGGACAACCCTGAAAGGTCCTTCTTGTAGCAAGAGGACTCACCAGCCGGAAGCCCACAATGTCCTGGGGGTTATTGACGTTCACCATGCTGGAGTCACCAGGCACAATGCTCGCCTCGATCCTCCGACGGTGTCCGGTGCTGAGGTCCAAGGCCATCTTCTTCTGGAGGTCCTCTATCTTCAACAGGGGGAACTGCTTGAGGAACTTGCTCTCACTGCTGGCCTCACGACGCTCCCTTATCCGGCTCTCTGAGAAGTTGTACAGTGTCTCCAATGCATTCAGTGTTTCCTTGTCCAGCTCTGCCAGGTGACCTTTCATGGCGCTGTACCTGCAGTTGGTGAGAGGAAAGCACTAGCTTCAAGGAAGAAGAGGGCATTTGCTCAGACCCTGGCAGCAGCCCTTAAAATCATAGAATTCTAGCGTTGGAAGGGACCTAGTAGGTCATCTAGTCCAACCCCCTGCCTGTCACAGGAAATTATCCTACAGCATCTCCGAAAAATGCTCATTGAGCCTCTGCTTGAAGATCCCCAGTGAGGGAGAGTCCACCACCTCCCTTGGCAATCTGTTCCACTGCCAAACCACCCTCACCGTCAGGCATTTTTTTCCGGATATCCAACCGGACTCTCCTTTCTTGCAGTTTGAACCCATTGGTTCTAGTTCGGTTTTCAGAGGCAGCTAAGAATAAATGAGCCCCTTCCTCCCTATGACAGGCCTTCAGGTATCTGAAGAGGGCGATCAGGTCTCCTCTCAGCCTTCTCTTCTCCAGGTTGAACATCCCAAGTTCCCCCAACCTTTCCTTGTAGGGCTTCCCTTCCATCTCACTGATAGAAGAGTTAAAAAGGGTTTCAGAAAAGAGGGTGGGGAGGGAATACCTGCCAAGGGGTACCTGCCTCTTGGCTGGCAGAGTTCACAGTGGCAGGCTGGACAGACCCAAAGACTCCCAGGCTTCCAGATATCAGGAAGTTTCTGGATATTAGAAGCTTATAACTCAATCCTAACCCCCCAGTTAGGTCAGCACAAGTCCAGCCACAAGTCCTGTGCCACCCTGGGGTGTCACAAAAATGCCATCAACACCACTCCTGGGGGGATAGGCCAGTGTACCAACTTGCACCAGCCTCCCCACACCATCACTAAATTGGGGAGATGGGTGAGTTGTGCTAGCCCAAACTGGTTAGGATTGCACCCTCAGTTTGAGTTTCAGACAGGCAGAAACTTAAATAAGGGGGATGGTTCAATTTCTCAGGGTGCAATCCTAACCAATTTAAGCTGGCATAACTCACCTGGCACAACTTCTTGTGGTTGGTGTGGTAAGACCGGTGCAAGCCTATGCATTGGTCTAACCCCCCAGAAGTGGGGTAGATAATGCACTGGCCTCCCCACACCATCACAGGAAGTTACACCAGGCCTAAATTAGTTAGGATTGCACCCCAAGTCAGGAGGAGGAGCTGGTTGCTTCCAGGTTATTGGCTCCAACCCACGGCTCTGATTTGGATCCAGACCAAAATCCAGGCTACATCGTTTTTTGTCAGCCAGTTTGTAAAATTAAAATCTGATTTTTGGGAACCAGCTCAAAATCTTGTCCACAAATGCCAGAATAACCCAGAAAGACTGGAGGAGGGCAGAAGCAGCCCTAGGAAAACTTTCCACCCTTGATCTGGACCAAGTTTCAGATCAAATGGAAGGCAGTCAGAGACAGTGACAAAGCTGAGGAAGGAAGAGGATGAGGAGGTGGAATAATTTGCCAGCTTATGTATTGAGGTCCCTGAAAGGTAGATCACTCCTGAGTTTTTGTCAAACTTCAAGACAGTCATATACAAGGCAAGAATGACACAACAGCAGCTCAGAAAAGAAACCAGAACCTAAATCCCATTCTCAGGTCCTCCTGGGGCTGGAAAATCCAGTTTCTGGGAGTTCCAGAGGTGCTGCTCCCAACAAGCCTGTCTGGCACACGCCCAACCACAACCAGCTCGCTTAGCCAAGCTTCCTGAGCACCAAGGGCAGGGCACCAGCGAGGAGGTCAGGGATGTGGAGTGCAGGAGTGCCACGGAAATGCCATTCATCTTCCACATGTAGTGCCACCTCCCTCACCCCACGCTCTTTCCTCGACTGTCCCACCCTCTTATTGTGGTGCCCAGTGTTGAGAGGGATCCCTGCTCTCTACTTACTTGTAGGGGTTGATGTTACAGATGGTGACGGCTGGGAAGGGCAGTTTGTGGAACTGGACCTGGACTGAGACAGAGGCTGTGTAGAAGTCCATGATCAGCTGCATGCAGTACCAGACGATCAGCCCGACGGCAGTCAGTGTCAGCAGGATCCACAGCAGCCGACGCAGGCGGCCCCGGGACACCACAATGCGCCGGCAGCCGTGCGTGTTGGTGTTCATGCAGTACCAGTCCATGAGATCGCGCAGTGTGGGCGCCTGCGGGCCCGTAACTGGCAGTGTCTTCTTGATCTTGGCCTTGATCTTCGTGGCGGGCGCCATCCTGGAGTGGGGCAGAGGAGGTTGTGGGAGATTTGAGCACAAGCCCCACACCAGTGTAACTGTTCCAGAGCAGGGCCTGTTCTTCACCAAAGCTTATCCACCCTTCCAGTCTTTGGATGTGGGACCTCTTGAGTCCAGTCCAATTGCTGGTTGCAGTCCCCTTGGGTGAAGTGCCCCACTGGAGAGAAACAGTCCAATTCAGTCCTATCAATCCAATTCAGTCCTAAAAACAGTCCTATCCCCCTTTCCCCCGTTGGCAGTGTGCAGCTGAGCCTGCAAGAAGGTAAAACTGGGCTCAGAAGCCAACACAACAGGCTTTGGGACTGGTTGCCAATCAATCAATCAATCAATCAATCAATCAATCAATCATTCAGTCAATCAATCAATGATGTTCAGAATCAGAATGGAGTGGTGTCATAACTAGAGGAGCAGTCAGTTAAGGAGGGAGCCTCACCCTTTTGGAGCCATTCTAGACGGGACTACAGTGGCATAGCTGGGGGGGGGGGGCTGAGAAGTCTGATTGTCCCCCTGCCTGGAATATCTCCAAAGGGGTGAGGCTCCACCAAGGCTGTCACTTAACCCCCCTCCCTCTGTGATGCTAGTTTCCTAGCTCCTGATGCACCCTGGATAGCAGGAAAGTGTGAACTAAATGAACTAGCAACAGGTGGTGGCCAGACTACATTGAAGAATTGGGCAGTTGGTGACAACTGGCAGCCAGTCAGCTTTGTTGAAGTCCTGGCTCTCAAAATGCATGGCCACACTGGGCTAATTTAACCTTTATCAGGACAATCCATTCTCCTGATGGTGAATCTCAATAATTTCCCAGTAGCTTCAGTGTTGGACCAATTCAAGTGGACATTGACCAGAGAACATTGATCCAAAGTCTGTGGATCTGCTGGAAATCCTACTAAGTTTAATGGATCTATACCCAGGGAAAGAACAACAGCCTATTTTGATGGCTGTGGGGGAATTGAATCTCACTGGAAAGAGAAAGACACCAATGAGCCTTGAGACATTCATCCCCTCTAAGCAAGCCCCCATCTGGCTATGCCACTGCCTGGAATTGCTCCCAGAGGGAGAGACTCCCTCAAAGGATAACTGCTCAGCCCCCCCTAGCTATGCCACCGCCTAGAATGATTCCGAGGAGGCGAGACTCCCTCCAAGGATAGCTGCTTAGCCCCCCTCTAGCTATGCCACCACATGGAATGACTCCGAGGAGGCGAGACTCCCTCCAAGGATAACTGCTTAGCCCCCCTCTAGCTATGCCACCACATGGAATGACTCCGAAGGGGCGAGACTCCCTCCAAGGATAACTGCTCAGCCCCCCTCTAGCTATGCCACTGCCTAGAATGACTCCCAGGGGGCGAGACTCCCTCCAAGGATAACTGCTCAGCCCCCCTCTAGCTATGCCACTGCCTGGAATGACTCCGAGGGGGCGAGACTCCCTCCAAGGATAACTGCTCAGCCCCCCCTCCAGCTGTGCCACCGCCTAGAATGACTCGCAGGGGGCGAGACTCCCTCCAAGGATAACTGCTCAGCCCCCCTCTAGCTATGCCACCACATGGAATGACTCCGAGGGGGCGAGACTCCCTCCAAGGATAACTGCTCAGCCCCCCCTCCAGCTGTGCCACCGCCTAGAATGACTCGCAGGGGGCGAGACTCCCTCCAAGGATAACTGCTCAGCCCCCCTCTAGCTATGCCACTGCCTGGAATGACTCCGAGGGGGCGAGACTCCCTCCAAGGATAACTGCTCAGCCCCCCCTCCAGCTGTGCCACCGCCTAGAATGACTCGCAGGGGGCGAGACTCCCTCCAAGGATAACTGCTCAGCCCCCCTCTAGCTATGCCACCACATGGAATGACTCCGAGGGGGCGAGACTCCCTCCAAGGATAACTGCTCAGCCCCCCCTCCAGCTGTGCCACCGCCTAGAATGACTCGCAGGGGGCGAGACTCCCTCCAAGGATAACTGCTCAGCCCCCCTCTAGCTATGCCACTGCCTGGAATGACTCCGAGGGGGCGAGACTCCCTCCAAGGATAACTGCTCAGCCCCCCTCTAGCTATGTCACTGCCTGGAATGACTCCCAGGGGTCGAGACTCCCTCCAAGGATAACTGCTCAGCCCCCCCTCTGCCTACGCCACGGGTGGTTGACTGCCCGTCCGCCCGTCGGGTGCTGCCTGCGTGGACAGCTCCAGGCAGCCCGGCGGCGGCGGCGGCGGCGGCGGCAGCAGCGTCTTCCTTGGTCCCTCCAGATGCTCACCTGCTGCTTCAGCCTCCGAGCGGAGAATGCCGTCGAGTGAAACTCCCGGCTCAGCTGTGCCTCCGAGGGCTCTTGAGCTGGACGGCTGCTCGCCGCTCCTCCCCATCCCGCCCCATGCACCGCGCACCACCTGCTGGACAATCTCCTCCACACCGCGTGCTCCGCGGCCGAAGGGCGACCCTGCAGCGGTCTCTGCCGGCCACCCGAGGAACAGCAGCGGAAGCGCTCCTCAAACCCCGATGGGGCGGACGGTCTGATGGATGAACCCAACAGGCACCCTACATTTCCTGCTGCCTGGTGGTGCTCTCTGGTGCCCACTAGGGACGCCTGGTGGCAGTTGGTTCCCCCTGGTGCTGCCCAATAGTTGCCAATGCCTGCTCCCCACCAGTTTCTCCTGCTGCCCCCTGGTACCAGTACATGTTGGTGCACAAATGCCTGGTGTCTGTCAGTGCCCAGTACTGCCCACAAGTATTCTTGAAATTTTACTCCTGTAAAGGCCGGTAAATTCAGCTAGTAATTAATTTTATGTAATCAAAAAGCGAAATGTACCCACGTTTTGGGAGTAAAATACCCCCTTCTGCTATCCCCCACTGTGAAACAACCCCCATGTGCAAGACTCCCTCCATGCGCAACACCCCCCATTCACAACACCCCCATGCGCATCAACACCCCATGCACAACAACCCACCCTTTGCGCAATACATCCCTCATGCGCCATACCCCCCATGTGCATCAACTCCCCCGTGTGCACCATCCCTCTCAGTGCATCAGGCACCGGGCACCAAACTGACTGGAGGTCAGTCAGTCTTCAATGTTAAGTATAGAACAAAAACACTTTGCACCCCTTTTCAGCCTCTTAAGGGTTAGATTTCCCAACATCGGTTCTTGGTGGGTGTTGATGTCACAGAAGGAACACCCTTCCCGAATTTCACACTTCTAGGCCCAGCGGTTTTGGCTGGACTTTGTTGAGTCAGTAAGTCAATCAGTGAATCTGTGAGTTAGTGAGTCAGTGAGTGACTTTTCAGTTTTATATATATTATATTGCAGTACATTTAATATTATATTGCAGTCCATTTTCACTAGTATATAATAATATTAAATTTAAGAATAAGTATTGTAGTGTTTAAATTTATTCAGTTGATTCTGTCATGTCTGGCATTTTTCTTGGGTATCCCACATTTGGGAGGCGTCTTGTCCTCTTTTTTGGTGATGATATATAGACACCCTGACCCCATCTATTGCTTCTCTTTCGGAACTTGCTCCGTCATTGAAACAGTTCAATAAAAACTTGGCCCAGATCACCCTTATGGTTTCTTTGAGAGCAGATAGAGATCTCTTCTACCCACCCTGTACTTTAGAGGGTTTATGGGGGAGACTTTTCTGCTTCCAGGGTTTGTAGTACTTCCACTCTTCCCATGACTTGTGAGGAGGAAGGGCTGCTCCTCAATGCTCATAAGCCCCTGCTGGTTGTTATGGCTCAAGGCAGACACTCCATTTCATACACTGAGCCATGGGGGTGCCCGCTTGTCCCCCCTGCCTGGAGGGGCCAACCAGCAGCAGGTCACCAGTCCTGCAAATTAGTGCAAGTCCTCAGTCGAGGCTGGACTTTTTGGAGAGAGTTGCACCCTTTGCACCACCGGGCACCAGTGGCCAGTGAACACCGGGCATTCCTACCAAGCACCAGGCATCCTTACCAGTACCACTGGGCACTGAACATCCCTACTGGGCACTAATAGACATTGGGTACCACTGATCACCAGCGGGCGGTGGGCACCACTGGACACTAGCAGGCACCAGTGGACAGTGGGCACCGGGCTTCCCTACCACACACCAGGCATCTCTGCTGGGTACTGAGCACCAAGCAGCCTTGGGCACCAGTGGACAACACCAGGCAACAGGCACCAGTAGGCATCGGGCATCACAGTGCACCAAATTGGTTCTTAGTGGGTGTTTGCATCACAGAAGGAATACACTCCGCAAATTTCCTGCTTCTAGGTCCAGGGACTGGGACTGGGTGTTGCTCAATCAGTGTTCAATGTTAAGTATAGGGACAAAAACATCTTGCACCCCTTTTCACCCCCTTAAGGGTTAAATTTTTAAAAATCGGTTCTTATTGGGTGCTCACATCATGGAAAAAATGTGCTCCCCAAATTTCATACTTCTCGGTCCAGGGATTGGAGGAGGGCGTTGATCAGTCAGTGATTGTTCAATGTAATGTATGGGGACAGGTGCCTGGAGCTTGGCACAGCTGCCTGGTGCCCAGTAGGGATGCCTGGTGGTTCCCCCTGCCCAATGCACAGTGGTGCTCGGCAGAAATGCCCAGTGCCTGCTAGGGATGCCCAGTGTCCACAGCCCATTGGTGCCTGATGGTGCCTGCTGCATGGTGGTTCCCAGTGGTGCCTGCTGCCCGCTGATGTCTATTGCCCACTGTTGCCTGGTGGTGCCTGGTAGGGATGCCTGGTGGCTGCTGTGCCCAGTGATGTCCACGGCCCACTCATACATGGTGCCAAAAAGGGATACCCAGTGCCCACAGATGCCCACCATTGTCCCTGTTACCATCTGATGCCCAATGTCTGTCAGTGTCCAGCGGTGCCCAGTGGCTGCTGGTGCCCACAGCCTGGTGCCAGAACCCAATGATGCCCACCAATATCCTGCAGTGCCCACTGGTATTGAGCGTTGCCTGGAGCCCACAAATATTCTTGAAATTTTATTCTCGCAACAACGTGTAAATTCCACTTTAAAAAAACTGAAAAGACACTGGCTGACTCACTCGCTCACTGACTCACTCACTGACTCACTCATCAACAGCCAGCCAAAACCCCTGGGCCTAGAAGCCTGAAATTTGGGGAGGGTGCTCCTTCTGTGACATCAACACCCACCAAGAACCAACTCTGAGAAATTTAACCCTTAAGGGGCTGAAAAAGGGTGCAAAGTGTTTTTATCCTATACTTAACATTGAAAACTGATCAACATCAGGCTGATGCACTGGGAAGGAGGATGCACAGAGGGTGATGGTGTGTGTGTGGGGGATGGTGCACATGGGGGATGGTGCGCAGGGGGGGATGATCCTCATGGGGAGATGGCATGCATGGGGGAGGGTGCATATGAGAAGATTTTGTATGGGGTGTTGCAGAGGGGGGATGGTGCGCATGGGGAACGGTGCACATGGGGGATGTTGTACGAGGGTTTTACGCATGGGGGATGATGCACATGGGAGACGATGTACATGGGGAATTGATGTGCAGTGGGGGGATGGTGTATGGTTGGAATTTTAGTCCTGCAACATGGGTTTGTTTTGGCTAGTTAAACATAAAAGTAAATATATATTGTTTTCATGTGCTTTCCACATCCCAGCAGTTGTAATTTCCATAAGCTAAATAAATAAGCTAAAAGTTTAATTAATTATTAATCTTTAAAATACAATAATTTAATAATTTAAATTTTGATATTAATAATTTTAATTAATTAATTTTAATAATTTATTTAATTTTAATTATTAAAATTAAAATATTTAACTTAAAATTATTATATATTATTTATTAATTACAAGGCTCCCTGCTGTCTGTTCACAAGATTTTTTTGGCACTATATAGCAAAAAATGTTTTTTGGACAAAAGACTTAAAAAGAGGACATGTCCGGGGAAAAAAGGACAAGTCCGGGAAAAGGAGGACAGACACTTTCCTCCCCATTTCCAGATTGCTTCTCCAATAACTGCGCAGCAAGCCCTGCAGGTGGCGCCAGAGCGCTCTACATTGTCTGCGCCTGCGCAAACGCAGGGTAGCTCTTCCAGACTGGAGTATCCTGTTGCCAGCAGCAAAGATGGCGGAAACGGTGCTGGAAGGCTCCTGCGCATGGATATTGTGCCAGTACCAAACATGGAGGAAGTGGCGGCTGGAAGATCTATGCGCATGCGCACAGGCTGGGCGGAGGGTTTTGTTGCCAGTACCCAACATGGCGGATGCAGAATGCCGAACCGAGATGTGCGCATGCGCAGGGTACTGTATTGAGTGCCCTGTTGCCAGTACTAAAGATGGGGACCACGCTTGGATGTTATATGGCGACGCCCGCGTCCAAGATGGCGCCGCCGGCTTCACGAGGAGGCTGTGAGGAGGGAGGAAAGCGGGCGGGCCTGAAGGGAGGAGACGCTGCCGCCGCGCCGCCGCCGCCAGCAGCATGTCGGGCCGGGCGAGCGGGGCGCCGGCCGCGGTGGCCCCCCCGGCCTCGGCTGTGGCGGCGGCGGCGGCGGGGAAGGAGAAGCGGTCGCTGGGGAAGCGGCTGCTGTTCCGCGGACGGGGCTCACCGTCGGGGTCGGCCTCAGGCGCGGCGCCCCCTCCGCAGGCCCCCCCGCGCTCCCTCGGCGGCCTGGTCAGCCGCGTCCTCAGGACCCTGTCGACGCTCTCCCACCTCAGCAGCGAGCACGGCCCGCCTCAGCCGCCCCCCGCGCAGGCCGCGCCCCCCCCGCAGGCCCAGGCCGCCCCCTCGCCCGCCCCGCAGCCCCCCCGCCCCGCCACCCCAACCCCCTCGCCCACCCCCTCGCCCTCCCCCGCAGTCCCCGGGGTCTCCGGCCTCCGCAACCACGGAAACACCTGCTTCATGAACGCCGTGCTGCAGTGCCTCAGCAACACCGAGCTCTTCGCAGAGTTCCTGGCCCTCGAGCAGTTCCGCGGCCCCCCGCAGGGAGACCCCCCGCCGGACCACGACCTCCACCACGGCCCCGACCCCCGCCACGGGGAGGTCACCGAGCAGCTCGCTCAGCTCGTACGCGCCCTCTGGACTCTCCAGTACACCCCGCAGCACAGCAGGGACTTCAAGGTGAGGGACAAAGGGGCTGGGGAACTCCCTGACACTCTTTGGTGGGGTCTCTGGAACTCCCTGCCACCCCCTCAGGGTCTGTGGAACTCCCTCTCACTCTATGCTAGAGTATGTGAAACTCTCTGCTACTCTATGCGGCGTCTATGGAACTCTCCGCCACCCCATAAGGGTCTGTGGAACTCCCTTCCACTCTACGTCAGGGAATGTGGAACTCTCTGCCACTTTATGTCAGGGTATGTGGAACTCCCTGCCACTCTAAGCCAGGGTATCTGAAACTGCTACTCTGTGCTGGGGTTTGTGGAACTCTCTGCCACCCCCTATAAGGGTTTGTGTAACTCTCTTCCATTCTATGTTGGGGAATGTGGAATTCCCTGCCACTCTATGTCAGGGTATGTGGAACTCTACTCTGTGCTGGAGTTTGTGGAACTTCCTTCCCGTCTAAGCTGGGGTATGTGAAACTCTCTGCTACTCTATGCCAGGGAATGTGGAACTCCCTGCCACAACCCATCAGGTCTGTGGATCTCCCTGTCACTCTATGTTGGGATATGTGGAATTCCCTTACACTCTAAGCCACTCTGCTACTCTATGCCGGGGTCTGTGGAACTCTTTGCCACTCTGTGTCGGGTAATGTGGAACTTCCTTCCACTCTAAGCCAGGGTATGTGAAACTCTCTGCTTCTCTATGCCAGGGAACGTGAAGCTCCCTGCCACCACACATCAGGTTTGTGGATCTCCCTGCCATTCCCTGCCAGGGTCTGGGCAATCCCTGCCCACCCTTACCCACCCTTACCCACCCTGAATCACCTGTGCTGTAACCCCCGGCCTTCACAGGTCTGTGGATCTTCTGGCCACCCCCACTGGGGTCTGTGGAAGTCCTTGTTGCCCTCTAATGGGGTCTATGGAAGTCCTTGCCACACTTCACCAGGCTCTTGCCACTGGGTGTGCTCAGGGAGGCTGGGACAGAAGTGCCTCAGGTGGGACTCCCAGGTGGTGGCATAGCTGGGGAGGCTAAGTAATCAATCATGGAGAGAGAGCAAGGGATGCCATGACTGCTCAGCCCCCTTCTAGCTATGCTGCCAACCCCAGAACACCTGCCCCTCCTTAGGCATGCCCAGGACCCATATCTACTGCAGAGAGAGTCAGAACTGAGAACAGGGTTAGGTCATTGGTCTGTGGAACTCCTTGTCACAGGATGCAGTGATGGCAGGTGGCCTAGATTGGAGTTTCTCAGTCATGGTGGTAACTATCACCATGATACCTGTGGTGGTGTCTGATGGACATCTGCCACCCAGCAGCAAGACCAGGAACACAACAAAACTAGCAGCAGAAGGAGCAGTGATTTTAAATCTTTTATGTCTTAAGTCACACTAAAGGTGCTAAAACTGTCAAGGCATACTGTCTGTTTTGTTGTACCATTGACAAGGCACACCATGCTACTGGTAGGGATCAAAATCCCCAATTGCTCTTCCCCCATGTACCACTGAAACCTCCCCAAGACCATCTGCAGCACACCAGAGTGTGCCACGACACAGTGTTTGAAAATCATTGCTCCATAGCATGCTTTTCTGCACTTGAAAAAGCCACATCCACCCTATGCATTGGGTTGCTTGGCGTCTGGCCTCCCAACTCCGAAGTAACCAGTAGTGAAGTCCTTGCCGGTTACTTCTGGTGGTACTTTGAATTGGCAGACCATGTGAAGTGGTGCGGTGGAGGATAAATGGTGAGAAACCCCAGCCTAGATGCTTTCAGAAGAGGATTGGGCAGATCGATGGAGGGAAAGTCCATCATGGGTGGACAAGTCATGCTGGGGATGTGCCACCCCCTGGATTTAGAAGCAGGTGGTCTCTAATTGCAAGATGCAAGGGAGTGGCAACAGGATGCAGGGATCTGGTTGTCTTGAGTCTGTCCCTCACCCCTTCCCAGGCATCTGGTGGGCTACTGTTGGACTAGTTGGACTGGTCTGGTACAAATTGCTCAGCAGTTCTTATGAGGCAGGAATGGAGGCATGTGGCTAAAGTTGTTTGAAACAGCAGGACCCAACAACAGGGAAGTCCCCATGCCCTCCGCTGTCCTCTTCTAGCACAGCCATTCTCTTAGAAGGGGGGATCAAGAGGAGTGGAGAGCTGGGAAGGTTTTCCCTGGATGTACAGGAGTCAGGCTCCTTAACAGAGGGCTCCATGCTTGACCTCAGGTTGCCTTGACTGGCACCAGTCAGCTCAACTCTGGTGCTTGCTGGGTTTTTGCCCTGTCTCTGGATATGTTAACTGGGATATTTTCTTGTGTCCTGGGTATGATGAGCACCATCATACCAACTGCCTGGCAGTTGTTTTAGGTCAGAGTATTCTCAAAGGCATGGGAGCAGGCCAAGTAAATAAACAGTAATTTGGCAACCCAGTTCTTCAGCATGTGCCAGGGAAGCTGGCCCATTTGTGACCTGGAAAGCTCTCCCTATATTCTGGCGTGAGCAAATTTGGCTTATTCCAAAGACATCCCGCTTGCGTGCATCCCTTGCTTCTTTCCCCTTGTTTTTAGGTCTTTCCTGGAGAGCTGGGAGTCTCTTCTTTACTTTTGTGTAAGGAAAATGCATTGTGGTGCAAGGATCCTGTGCATAAAATGGGCACAGGGGTGCTGAATTTTGACTTTCCAGGTACAGGTGTTGAGAACTGTTAGTGAAAAATGCATATCCTTGGCTGACTCCAGGTGCAAGTGAAGCCACACATGCCACTCAGTTCTCTGTGTTCCTAAACACTATGGATCAACCATTCCATAGCAGAAAGGGAGTCAGACCCAGACCCAAAGTGAGTCAGACCCAAAAGGTGCCCCTGAAGAGATCCCTCTCTGACTAGTAGTGGCCTCCAGAGTCTCAGTTCAATGGCTCTAAAAGGTGGCTTTGCATGTTTTCCATCTTTGAATGGATGTAGAATGTCACTGAGCTGCTCTTGTGTATGCACAGGGACAGGAGCCCTGGCATCACCAACAGACTTTGAGGTGAGCCTTGGGGTGAAGGCGCTGCCTTGCTTTCAGTCCTGAACACAGAGCGCAACAAACCAAAAACAATCCCTACTCCCAGTCTTGTTTTGCAGTTCCCATACTGTTGTAGTCCAGAACTATTTGAAACTGTGCATCACAGGTTGCTTATCAGGCATTTACAGGCACAGGAAGGTGTCAGACTTTGCTTAGCAAAGCACTTTAACCAGGTGATGTGAAGGAATGGCTGGTTCTCCATTGGCAGCTGGAGCTGTTGGTTCACAACCACAGGTTTTTGTTAGCAAATGTAAACGGGAGCTTAGATCTCCCCCTCCCGCAATCCCTTTGTTTGCTCTATGGAAGGATGAGGCTAGCATTTGGTTTCCAAGAAGTTCCCTGTGTGAAAATGATTAAGTGCTGGCTGCTCGTGGCCTAGTTTTAGGTTTGCATCTGGGTGATCAGCATCAGTCAAGCATTTCCAAAAGACTCACATTCCTTGTTTTCCTTGCTTGGGAACGGAGAGATTTGTGAACCACATTTGGGTCCACAGCTGATCTGGCTGGGAGGCACCATCTGTGGCTTTCTTCCGCAGCACATGGCAGAGGTACAACTGGGTTGCCCTTCACCCTGAATCTGCTGCTGTCTCCCACCAGCCCACCATAGATATGAACTGCATAGATCCTCCTTCTCCAGAGCAGTCTGGGGCACTTTTAGTACAACTGTATTCCTGAACACTAGAAAGCCCGGAGAATGATGAGCTGCTGGTGAGGAGGTTTTTTGTGGTTTTGTGTGTGTGAAAGAGGCACAGTTCAGGCCTGATTCAGGCAACTATCTCACCCAACCACAGCTTAGATCAGAGGCTCCATGGTTCATGGTTGTTGTCGGGTGACTATAATTTTTATGTCTCCTTTAGACCAAAAGAAATGCGTAACAGCTGGGTTTCTTCTCAAAAACTTACTGTAAATATCCTACTTTACCTTTTGTGAGTTCACTGTGTTGCCCTTGGGTGCTGCAAGCGCACAGTTTGGGAGTCTGGGGATAGAAGACTCTTGTGGATGAGCTGTGGTGAGCTTTGGGGCCACATCCTTCCCCTTTCACTGTTGATTAAACCACAGTTTCCTGTTATATACAAATGTGGAGAACTGTGGCTCATTCTTGGTCCAGTTACTTTAAACAAAATGGAATGGTTGTGACTTGTTTCTGGTTTGTTTGAATTTAACCACCAGAGCAAGAATAAACTGCAGCTTCCCAAGTTTGACGAGAATTGGAAGAATGAAAGTGGACACTAAATGTTAGTTTCTAACTGGTAGTGAAGTCTGACTGGCATTGCTCGATTATTCTCTGGCATTCTGTTACCCAGTGAGAATATCTGCATTCAGATATAGAGCCAAATGGGCACGTTTACTTATAGGTAGGCAAATGTTCCTTGGCTGCTGTTGAAGATCAGGTGAAGGGGAATGCAAGACCACTAATGAATCCAACGAACATGGAGCTCAGCAAAGACTCCAGAAAAATGTCTCCATTCCAAAAAGGATCACAGCAGAGCATTGAGGGTCTGGTGAAGTGGAACTTTTATTTTTTAAAGACTCATAAAGCTAGAGGGTCCTAAAATGTCATTTTAAAAAGTGGGACTCAGTGCTAAGAAGTTTGGGCTCCACTGATGGGACTGTTCGTGCATTGTTTATGGTTGTTGATCCCAGGTGAATTGATCAAAATATGCAGGTTATTTCAGCCAGGGAAGGACAATTTCAGACTTCCTGAGATCTCCTGATCAAGTGTTTGCTGATTTGTTGTAACTGTCGCATGAGTGTGGTGTAGAAGTGTGAACTAAAATGTATTGTGTGTGCTGTAGAAATCTGTCTGGAGTTTGGGCAGAGAACAGTTCTCAAATGAATGGATGTCAGTTCTTCTGTGCATGTTGCATCAATGAAAAGAGCAGGAACACTGAGCAAGTTCTCTTTGTGCATTGCTGTCCATCAGGGACGCTTGATGGTGGTGTGAAGATGCCAGAAAGCGGCTTGCAGCAGGAGAAACACTGTTGTTCATTCAGGTTTGTCTCCAAGAACATCTTGGCTACACTGGAGGTTCTCCATATGAGGGCACAATCCTAACCAATATAGGCTGGCACAACTCACTGACTCCTGCTTCCTGTGGTAGTGTGGGGAGTGCATGTAGTCATGGTGTAGACCAGCAGATGTCTGTACCCCCCAGGAATGGCTTAGAAGTGCCTTATGGCATTTTTGTGATACCCCCAGGCCAGCACAGGACTTGTGCCAGGACTTATGGTGACTAAACTAGGAGTCAGGATAGCATCCTGGAGACAGAGAGGTCTTGGTGTCTGCATATAGTGATGCTGAATGCCTGAAAGTCCTAAGTACCTTGGACCTTTCAAGAGCAAGTGCCACACTGATTGAGCAGGTGCACAATTTTCCATAAGTTTGAAAGTCATTTGCGCTGTCACAGCCTGTATTGACGGTCCTGTGGAAGAAGCTGAGCATGATACCCAGGCTGTTGGAAACAACTCAGTGCTGCTGGTTGCAAGGTAAGATGGTTGTACCGTCACTACCTTAGTCAGCAGTTTTAGGCAGCTGTTTTCTGCTGACTTCAATAGTTTTCAGCCAGGATACAGGAAAGACTCCAGCTCCTGCCCCAGAATTGTCAGTAGCAACATGCAGCCACTGCCTGTCTTTCCTCATTCCAGGTATCTGCTGTAAACAGCATGTTGGTATCCTTTGATCTGAAGGAGCCTTGGGAAAAGCCATCACCTCTGTGTTTCATTTGACCCCCTCTCCAAACCATTGATTCGGGCCAGGGAGTGTTTTGCTATCCTTGGTGTAAACGGCTCCCAATCCATCATCTATCGACCTGCCACTGACCTTTCCTCCTTTGACTCTTCTGTAGACACTTTGTCATGTTTCAGTTCAGACCTTCTTCTAAATATGTTCTACTTTGTTGCCCCCTTTCAATAACTTAGGGTTCAATTCTAACCATGTTTACTCAAAAGTAAGCCTCATTGTATTCAGTGGGTCTTTCTCCCAGGAAAGTGTCTTGAGGATTGCAGCTTGAATGTGTGAACCCTCTGCATCCATCCTTGTGTACAAGTTTAGGAAGACCATGTGGTTTTTGAAATATGTAAATGCATCTGACTCTGGTGACACTTTGCTTTTTATTCTGAATCTGGAGCAGTGTCTGCACTTCAGGTGCAGAACTTTATAAATCTCAGTTATGTTCCCCCAATTGCCCCTTTTCTAAGCTAGATAGCCCTAAACCCTTGTTCCCCGGATTGCTCTTGCACCTTTTCCGCCTTTTCTTACACCTTACACCTTTTCTAGAACATCTTGCAGTCTGGTGACTGAGCATGTGTGCCGTTCCTTGTGTACCTGTCATAGAGACTTGCGTAGGAAAAATATGTTGTTGAAATCCTTATTCTTGAACCTTATTCTTAATGACCCCTAACGGGGAATTTTTCTTCTTTGGTTGATGTTTTCATGACCCCAAGATCTTTTTTGTGGGTTTGTCAGTCTGACCCATGTTGGTGTATTTGTGGAACTGAGATTTTTTGCCCCCATGTGCATCACTTGACTCTTGTCGGCACTGAGCTGCATGTTAAGTGTGTTGGTTTTCCTTCGGGTGAAATGTCGTGGCACAAACACTTCTGCATGCTTTAATGGAGTTAACTGTACAACTTGCACTGAAGTGCCACTAAGTCTTTTCAGACTTAATGAGATTGTCTTTACTTACTGACAGATTAGCAGCCTGCTGTTTACTTATATGTACGAAGATACTTATGTCTGGCTTATGCAGAGACTGGAAAGTGCCGTTGATGGAAGCTGTTCAATGTTTAAGACGCACAATTTTTTTTGTACGATTGGACAAGGATGTTCTAATGGATTCTTCTGACCAATCTAAACTGCTCTGAAGGGAGGATCACTGGTGCGGTTTCTGCTCTGGTGTTTCCCCAAAGAACATTGGAAAGCCCTGTCTTCAGGAAGAGGGTTGTGACGCCTCCAGGCAAGATGTGAAGGGCAGCAAACAGAGCACTGAGAACCATACATTGGAGTGATATTTGATCAGTGTGTTTTCATGGGCTGTTCAGGAATTTGGCTGGACCAGTTCTTCTTCACATGCTGCTAAGCAGGACACATCGTGACTCAGGCACATAATGTGACTTCTGCCCCAACTTTGACGGTTGTCTGCTTTCTTTTGTCAGTGGGCTTTGGTGCTTTTGCAAGCTATCCTTCAATGGAGAGTTTTGGAGCCAGTGAGCTGTACCCAGCAAGGGAATGGGCAAGTGAGGAGAAACTGTGCTTGCTACTCCTGAAGTCAGCCATGCAGCTGACATCAAGCAACATAGCAATGCTGGGATCAGAAGCTGGGCAACATTGCCTTCTTTTCAGAACTTGTTCTGTGCTGTTCAATGAAAGCACTGGAATTTTTAGAACTGTTCTTTCTTCATTAACAAAAGATTATACGGTGAGTGGGAACCAAGTCTGCTTCACCATTTATTGGGACTTGGATGCCAGTGTCTTCTCCAGCCTTTGTCCACTTGAGTTCAAGAATACAGTCAGTCTGTCACTTCAATCAGCCTCCCTGCTTACTGCCAGTGTATCGGACCTTTACAGTTAATCAGTGAAGTGAGATTTTTTTCAGCAAAAAATGAGGCACATCTGTTGATTTCTGGAAAATAAGTCAATAGGTTAATATGCACATGTCAGAAGCTGCTAAATCCTGGTCTCTGTGGTACACCTGGAAGTGCCTTGTTTCTGAGGCCTCCAGAGGATCTTATATCACCTCCATTTTTGACCCAAAAACCAGATGTTTCAAGGCCCTCTAGAGCCCTTAGAGGAGTGGTTCTCAAAGTGGGGATCAGAACCCTTTTGTACCTCCCCCCACTTAAACCCATGGACTCCCCTAAGTGCACTAGTCCCGTGAGAAAGGGAGATTTCTCAGTACCCTGAATGACCCTGGTGTGAGCTGTCAGTGGTGCTGAACATTGAGAACGTAGGCCAGCTCAGCATGTATGTACTCAGCTGGAAGCTTTCCAAGTGATTTGGTTCTGCCAAGAGGTTGAGTACAAAGAAAGCTGGGACGGGATGTTGGTGGGCTTTCATCTTTCCAGAACGGATTGAACATGGGGGAAACTCAAGAGAAACGGGCTGGAGATTGTAGATTGTAGAGAAGCTGGATGAGTTCCCGGCGTCTGTCTTTGGAGACAGAACTGACAGCCTCAGGGAGGCCGTGTGGGGAATAGGAGAGATGTGACAAGGATCTGGGTAAGCACAGGTCGCTCAGCTTAATGTCTGTCATGACCCTGGCAATGTCTTTCCTGAATACTCAAGTGGAAAGTAGAACTAAAGATAACAATATGGAGCACTAATGGGGAGTCAGCCTGTGTTTCTGCAAAGAGGTATCTTCACTGACCTGCAGGGTTTTTGGAGAGGGCCAGCAGGAACTTGGGTGGGGCAATGCAGCTGACCTTATCTGCTTCAGAAAGCTTTGGTCCATGTCTCTCATCCAAGGCCTTGGCAATCATGGACCATGTGGGCAGAACTTCTAGTGGGTTGATGACTGTTTAAAGCAGGGATCATAAACCTTGGTCCAAATAAATGCCAAATAGATGTTATGAGACTGGGGCCTGTTGATCTAGGACTCTCAAGGAATGTCTATATCCGCGTTATTGTGTACTGGGGCTCCTTTGGCGTTCATAGGGAAAGGCAACAATGTGTGGGGCTTGTTGGCTTTGAAAAGAGGTGGTTCCTGCCCTTCCAAGGCTCCTGTGTCTTCTGCATATGATGCATGTTTTAGAATTCTTCTCTGCTAGTTCAACTCAGGTCGCTGCCTTGCTTCAATTTTTGAATTATTTGTGTTTTGTTTGACTGCAGTAGACAGAGCTCTACCATGTCGTGATGCAGTAGCTTTGTTTTCATCTATTACTTGTGAAAAATGTGTGTGTGTGTGCATCTAAGTGCCGCTGGGCATGCATACTGTGCGCAGTTTGAGCTGGCAAACACACAGACAGACTTAGAGCACAGTCCTAACCATGTCTACTCAAAAGTAAGCCCCATTGTGTTCAATGGTTCTTACTCCCAGGAAAATGTCTTTAGGATTGTAGCCTCATACATTAAACTAATACTGACTGAGGCAGGGCTCCTGCCAGGCTGCAGAAGCACCAGGTGGGAAGCAAAAGGGGGTGCAAGGAAGGAGGGCGGTCACTTGGGGAGAGCAGCATGTCCCACATCTTGCAGAAGTGATCAGGATTTGCACATGTTCTCCTATGTTCATTTGCAGGTAATTTGATGAAAACAGAGTGCTTTTTTTTAGCCATTATCTTCTTACTGACATCACTTCCTGCTCAGCGGGTTCCCTGAATATTGTTCAGCTGTATGAATTAGGTTTGACACCCTTGCCCAAGACATTCTGCAAAGCCTCGAAAACATTTGTAGCCTGCTCTACCCATTGCAATTCCACTTCCCATTTTGCATGCAGGACCATCTGATGAGAATGACATCACAGAGGAGTAGTCTGTTTTTTCCTTGTGCATTTTTCAGTTGTCTTTGTGTGTGGCCGTCTGTTAAGTATCATGAATCTACAAAGTTAATTTGATGTGTTGTCCCCTGGATCCAAAATCTGCGTACTGAACTTCTGGGGAGGGAGACCCGTTTGGAATAGCAGACTTTTGGGGGGTGTAAGGACCCCTTGTCAGGCCAATTTGTTGGTACACAAGTTGGTATCTCTTGCTGAAAGAGTTTTGCTGAGGGCTCCATCCTGAAAGTGGACAGTCCAGCTGTCTGTTGAATGGTGCTTCTGGGCTGCCAGTCTGGCCTCTCTTTCTTTGCTGAAGTTCTGTTTAACTGTCAAGCACCAGCAGGGCTGTGGCTCGACTTGACAGTCTTTCCAGCTGGTCAGGTTTGTGGCAGGTTTCCTTCAGAAAGACCAGGGGTAGATTCTTGTGTGTGAATCTATGCTTGTGCTCTGCCGAGTGCATTTAAGTGTCTTCAGATCTGGAATCTGTTCATCCAGCATTTTTCTGCATTCCCTTCCCCACCCACCCATGCCCACTCAACAGCACAACCTCCTTCCTATAGGACTTTCCCATCTTCCCACATATTGTTGTGGGTTGGCAACAGGCGACACAACCTGTGTGGTGTTGTGGTGCCTTAGAGCTGCCTGTCTGCCTGCCAGCAGTGCAGGAAAGACGGGATTTTTCAGAGCTGTTGGAGGATTTTGTGTTTTCTAGCAAAACAAGGAGGGAATATCTGGGTTGCTGGGCAGCTTTGGAAATCTCTTGGCTGCTTACAAAATCTCCCCTGCCTGACCTACATTTGGGACCGTTGGCCTACTTGCTAGACTGCCCCCTTACACTGCTGCTGGCAGGCAGGTTTGGAGGGCTGGGAGGGATTGTCCTCACCAGGGTGTGTTTGCCTGGATGGCCCTTCCGCCACAGGAAGGCAGGCTGATCTTGACAGCAGTGGTGCTTCTTTCTGCCTGGCTCGGTTGTCCCTGGGCTGTTGAGCCAGACTGAAATTCGACTGGATCATTGCCAGCGATGCCATCAGTAGATCAATACAGTGACAACGAGATCTTCACCCTCCATTTTGTCTGCGCATTCAAGCAGTGCCTGGCAGTGTTTTGAAACAGGGCTTTGGAGCAGTGATGCTTCATGGCTTCCTTCTCAGTTTAGTAGACGCTTCATGGTGAGGCTGAAGCAGATTGCCTCACTGCTGTGTGAATCTGGGTCCAGGCGGTGGCTGTTTCCAGGCGGCGGGGGTGGTGGTGGGATTTTATGGGTCTGGCTTTCCCTGCTTGTTCATTTGCTATGTGTTGGGGGGGGGATGGCAGTAGTACAGTATTTATTCCAGGAACTGAATGGCCATGTTGAGGAGCATACAAGGTTGTGCCTGTCAGAGCTTAGAATGACCCTGGCTGGGGGAGCAGGTCTCTCACCAGAGCAGGGGAGCTGTGTCACAACTGCCAAGAAGCAGGAGGTTAAGGGGAATTGACGTGCTTTTGCACTAAGGCTGGGTGCTGCTGTGCCAGACAGGCCTGAAAGCCTTTGCTAACAAGATTGGTAATCCTCAAGGGCTTCTGAGCAGTCTCTGCCATCACTGTTGCTGGCTGCCAGAGAAATGGGCAACAAAGCTGAAATCAGGTTTTTCTGTTTGAAACCAGCCCAACTTCCAAATGCGGAGACCAGCCATAGACTTGAGAAAAGAAGCTGGGTGGGATTTCTGAACAGGGCCTTCCTGGGGAATGAGATGCATGGAGTTGGGGTGTGGATGTCTGAAAAGTGGCAAATGCTATTGGAGAAGTTCCTGGATGCACCATTAGTTAGTCAGTGGCTACCCCGTCCTGGGGTCTGTTGCTGCCATGTTCCACGTTCAGAGGGTGCTGGGGAGTGGGTCCCAGCTTCCTGGCATGAGTTTCTGTCCCGAGAGACAGCCTGGCATGCCTAGAATGGCTGCTTCAAATTAACATGAAGGTATTTAACCCAAGTGTGCTCTTTTGTTACGATTACCTTTCTCCATCTTTGTTTGGGAGCTCTAGGGTGATCATATAGACTGAAGAACAAAGTGCCTCTACCATTAAGCATTGTACTTGGAGGATGGAATTTAGGCAGGTGCTGCTTTTAAAACCCTTTGGTTGAGTTAAACCTGCCTAAATTTCCTCTTCTGTGCAATAGAAGGCACTCTGTCCTCCATTCTACATATATGGTCACCCGGGGGAGGGGGGGGACAACTCTGGATTTGGGCTGCTGCACTTGAGCAGTAGGTAGATCACCACTGGGCAGGGGATTTGGTTACTCCTAAGAGGTGGTTTTGGAGTCCTCTTGGGCCCAGCTTCAGAATTATTTATCCCTTGCTCTGAGTGCCTCCTGTCAGCTTCTGCTGGACCACTGACAGCAGCTTTTCTTGGCCTGGGCAAGGCTGGCTCTGGCCACTCCTGTCCGGTCAATGTCTAGACCAGAACCCTGTAAGCCGCTTGATGGGGTGGAGCAGGACTGCCTGTGAGGTCTGTATGGACTGGGCTTCTGTGGATGAGAATCACAGGTGCTGGACGTCTGCTGTACATACATTTTGTGTATGATTCATAGTGCTGGGAAGGACCTGCACCCCTTTATGAGTTGGTACCCATGTCAGCTCCCCTGCAGGTACCCTCTCCATCTCTCCTGTTCTTTCTGTCACTTTCATTAATCTCAATGCTTTCAGGTTTTTTGTTACAGTTTTCTTGCTTTATATGCTTGTTTTATTTGTTAGCCTTCTTAAAATAAAGAAATAGAGTTCAGGAGAGAGGTTCCTCTTTGTCCAGCTTGTTGTAATGCTCTGCCCTCACTGGAGATGTGGGGCAACTTCCACTGCAGATGTCTTGCTGGCCTGATCAAATTGTAATGCTTGATTTGCTAAAGCTCTGGGGTAGGAAGATTAATTTTTGATATCATGGTTCAAAGCATAATAACCTGCATGGGGGATGGAGGACTTGTCTTAAAAGATTACATGTTCTGTAGCCCCCCAGGGACTAGTCCATTTGGGGGGTTTGTCCTGTATCTTTTCAGCTGAGCACCAATTGCACTGGGTGATCAGTGACTGGTAATCCCCCTGTTTTGTTTCCAGCAGCAGATGGAGTGAGCTTTGTGTTCACACACACACGCACACGCACACACACCCACCCATCTGCACGAATGCCCCAATAAGCGCACACACCAGGGCAGTTCCGTTGTGCCTCTTTGGCATCTCAGACTAGCTGCTGGTGCCCGTTCCGTCATGCATAAATCGGTTCACCAGGACACGCTGAATCAGCACAAGGTTCTCTTTGGAACAAGACCTGCGTGTCTGTCTGTGATATCATATTGCAGCCCTTTAGATGCACGTGGTGGACAAAAATGGAAGCTAGCTGAGGGCTCAAAGAGGGAAGGAAGGCGTGTGCAAGTAGAGGAGGTTGTGGTTGTTTAGAATATAGTGGGTACTGTATATGGGTGAGTCATACAGACCACTCCTGGAATCCACTGTACTGTCTGGAGTGGTCCATATGGACCACTCCTGGAATCCACTGGACTGTGGATAACAATTTCTGTGGATTATGGAATCCGCAGAGAGGCCTCTTCCCCCGTTGGGCTCAGTCCTCTGAGTGTTCTGAAGAGAACCACTCCCTGTAAAGCCTGCAGAGAACAGAGAGAGCTTCTCCGATTCTGTCCTTTCAAAGCAGAAATCCAAAAATTGATCAGTCTTTCTGGAATTCCTCCTTAGGCATATGAGGCAAATTTATCCCCTTCTCTATTCCCAAAGCTCAAAGTGATGGGGAGTTGTACCCATTGATAAATGGGAAGTTAGACCTTGCCTATGTAAGAAACCTGTTCTCCCACTGCCACCAATCTTAGTCTTGCTGTAGATATAGAAGGCTGGTCTTAATATGTATAGTACTAATATGGGCCACCTTAATTTTTTTCTTATTGCAATGGAAAGGTGGGATATAAATGTTTTAAATTAAATTCAAAAGTAAACTTAGATAAACTGGAGCTCCCCCAAAACAAAATGATGGAGATGGTGAAGGGATTGTGCTCCGAGGATGGCTCAAAGGCTTCTGACTTGTTTAGCATGGAGCAGAAACTGGGTAACTGAGAGGCTGCCCAGTGGAAGAGGGCACAAATCTGTTCTTGGTTGCTCTGAAGGGCAGGACCAGGACAGGTGGGCTTCAGTGGCAACCTGGCATCAATGTGAGCTAGAGGATTACCTTCCACCCTTTGATTCTCTGCCAGCTTTGCATCCCTGTGGGCTATGATGGCTTCTCAGACCTCACCTGGCCTGATTTCAGCTTCACTGCCTGTTTCTCTGGCAGTCAGCAAGGACCATTTTTTGGCTTTGAAAAAATGATGTGTGCATGTATGGTGGGGAGAGGTTCTCATTGGGTTCCTGATTAATGGAGGCAAGTACAATGCATTGATAAAGTAATAGTGTAAAGGAGGGAGCCTTTTGCACCCTCTTTGTGAGCTACTTGCTGGGGGCACCCAAGAAAGCAACATCACCGTTTTCAGAGGTGCTTGGGTGTGCCAGGAGTCTAGCAGTTCAGCATCAAAACCCCTCCCATCCATGGAGAATCTTGTATCCAAAGCATATTTGGCAGATGATTTGTGTTTATTCTTGGAAGAGAAATAGAGAAGATGATCTGTAACCCTTTTCAGGTTTCTTGTCAGAAGATGCTTCTCAGCCCCAGACCCAGCAGTACCAGGAGCCCTTGGCCTGTCTCAGTTGCCTGCTACAAGGCCAGGTGCTGTGAGCCTCCAGAGCAGTCTTGGCTCTAATCCTGTGTTTTGCCAGTAGTGAAAGACAATCCTGATGCGCAAGGATGCAACCCTCTGGCTGTCCTCACCTGAGCAGACCAGGATGGGCAGCAGCCCCACCTGGTGGCCTTCTCTTGTACTGTCTCCCGTGGTTGGTGTTGGCGGGGGGTGGGGGAGTTGGGGTGACCTGTCTCTGTTTGTATTTTGTTTGTATCACATTCTGTTTGTATCGCAGCCGAAGTTGTTCTAACTGCATGGGCAGTGTCTCCCTTTCCACTTCTGTTTTCTGAATTTGAGGCTTTTACTCTGGATGGTTGTCTGTGGAGCCTCCATGATGAGAAGCAGTCTGCTGCCAAAGCCTGTTGCTGGGGTGGCATCAGAAGAGGAGGGAGATGCCCAGCCCAGCCTTGCATGGGCTTCCTGTGGTCCTTTGGCTGGCTTCTCTGAGCAGGAGGATGCTTGATTTGATGGCTCTTGGATGACCCAGCAGGAGATCCTCCAGAGTCCTGAGATAGTGCTGAGTTCTCTCTGGCACCTCGTGTTGGTGGTGCTCGGAGCGTCGGTGCTACAACAGTTGGGAGAGGAATGGCTGCCCTGGGATATTGGGTGCCAGGCAGTGTTTTGGGAGAAGGCAGCATTGACTTGCAGAGCAGAAGAAACATCTTGGGCATTTGAGGTTTGCTGCTCCTGCTCAGGAAAAGGCCAGCACCCCAGCTGCTGCCAGCATCCATGGATGGTACCTGCTTCTCTGGCTCCAGTGCTCCTGGCAAGGAGTGTCAGGCATTGGCAGCACGGCAATCTTGCTGCACAGCTTCCTGGGGAGTTTGGAGTGCAGGCTGGCTCGTGAGAGCACAGATTCCAAGGAAGAGGATTTAGGGCTCAGGGTGCAACCCAGTGCATGTTTCCTCAGAAGTCAGTCTTGTTATAGTCAATGGAGGTAGGATGGCAACCTCTAGTGCAACCGCAAATTGAGAAGTGCCTTGCACTGGTCTTGGGGTGTGTAATTAAAGCTGGGTTCCTGCCCGTTGCTCTGGCAGGTGATTTCCCATATGGTGTTGTCAGTGATTCCACCCAGGGGTTGCCAGCAGTGTTGTGGGGAAGGAGTTTTTAGAGCCCATGCCCCTTCCTGATCTGCTGGACTTTGTCTCCACAGAGTATTGTCTCCAAGAATGCCATGCAGTACCGCGGCAGCTCACAGCATGATGCGCAAGAGTTCCTCCTCTGGCTCCTGGATCGGGTCCATGAAGACCTTAACAACTTGGTGAAGAACAATGGCAGTCCGCCTGTGAAAGTAAGGCTATCTACAGCAGGTGGTAGAGTTTTGGGGAGCACGTGACAGCAGCCTAACAACATGCCATAGCCACCCAGGGGTTGGCTTTAGAGAGAAGCATCCAGGGTTGGCACCGACAGAACCCAGAGCTGCAGAAGCGCAGGCTGCTTTACTTCCACCTACCCAAGGCACACAAATCCTTTGCACTCAGGCAAAGTCCAGCCTTGCTTAGCTGGGAGGATCTCCTTGGAGAGCCCTAGGAATCTCAGACATTGGATCCTGGGACTGGAGTGGGGGGGGGGGGGGAGCTGCAATGCCTGGAATCAACTTTTATTCCCCCTCCAGCATGGGAGCACGCCCCATCTATTTTTTGACCTGTGTGACTGAAGGGGGCTGCATAACTTCTGCCCTTCCTTTTTGTGAACAGAGTTGGCTTTATCAGGATACAGAATCTAGTGTAGTGGTGCCATTCACAGGTGGGTCAGGCCGCTTTCTCTGGCACACGACAATGACTGACATGCTAACAAGAGTCTTTTTTCTTCCAGCCGCCCTTGGAAGACGATGTGCTGATTGAGGGTCCGGCGTTTCCCATCAACAGCACTTTTGTCCAGGAGCTCTTCCAAGCCCAGTACAGGTATCTGTTGCCTGAGCTCTCAGTTAATGCTGTTGTGGCTGGTGTCATAGTTGTTGAGGTGCCGGCAGGCCCAGAAGAGAGTCTCTCATCGTGTGTTTCCGAGGGCACCCGGCGCTTGATTTTTAAAAATTCCACTGCTTCCCACCTTCCTCCCATAGACCCAATGGTTTGAATGCTGAGAGAACACTATGCTTGACCAGAAGGTCTACAGCTCAGCAGTTCAAGACCCAAGAACAGCAGAATGGAGTGAGCTCCCATCCTTTGCCCAGCTCCTTCTAACCTAGCAGTTCAAAAGCATACAAATACAAGTAGATAAGTAGGTACAACTTTGGTGGGAAGGTAAATAGCATTCCATACCATGCCGGCCACCTGTCCATGGCAGAGTCTTTGGACAGTGCTGTCTCTTTGGCCATAGATGCAGAGATAACTTCCACAGTCTTTAGCTATGGCAGGTGCCTATCGGTGGCAAGGTAATCTGCAACCGGTCAGGCATGGCATCATTGGCATCAGGAGCCCTTAGAGTAGGATGACCAGATGCCAAAACCAAAAAAGAGGACAAGGTCCCGCAAAATTCCTGACATTCAAGCAAAATTCCTGACATGTTAAAAAAATGGAGGACACCCAAGAAATGTATGACATATTAAAATAAATGCTAAAACACATATATTGCTTTCCTGTACTTAATTTCAACATTATAGTATTTCTATTCTATTGAACACCTTTTTGCAAGACCTGTTTTCACCAGCAGTGCACATAAAAAGGGGCTCAAAGCAGACATGATCTTTCTGCAAAGACCAAAGCACCTCAGTAAGACTCTCTGGCACCCAGTCACATAAAAAGAGGCTCAAGCACACCCCCATACCTGTTTCTTTTACTCCCTTTTCCACTGATGTGGCTGAAAGTGGGCAGATGAATCCCAGGAATCCCTAGCACAGGAACTCCAGTCAGGCCACATGGCCTGTTGTTACTGCAATTTCGACTTGGCCTCCTAGTGGCGCTGCACCCTTCCTTTACTTTTTCAGATGTGCACTCGCATCTTCCACCTGGTAGCCAAGCCAAAAAAGTCAGGTTAGGGGCTTTTTCTACTCTACAAGCTCCATTTCTGGATATGTCCGGCCATTTCCAGCTTTCTGTGAACCCTGCCTCAGAGATTTTTCTGAAGGCTCACCCAGCACATATTGAATGTGTCAGAATTTGGCAGTAGTGGGTCTTTCTCGGGGATGGAGCATCTCACAGATCTCAGGTGAGGAGGCAAACCTGTGTGGCTGCACTCTTAAGTTTCCTGTGGGGCTACCATGATCAGATGCTCTTTGAAGCTCTTGGAAAATAAGATGAGCTTAAACCCTGATTTTGCATATCTGGGAAGCTGTGTCTGGGTGGAAGTGAATTTGGCCATCCAAGCTCCTGCTTTGAGAAAGAATGTCATTTGATTCAGAATAAACACTTAATATTTTTCTACCTCACACTCTTGGATTTTGATAAAACTTCTCATAATAATGTTACTGTTTAAGGTTGCAATCCTAAAGATACTTTCTTTGAAGTAAGACCCATTGAATACAATGGGACTTACGCGTGAATAGACATGGTCAGGATTGTGCTCTGTTATACATTTTCACATTTTAAAAAATTCAAATTTTAAATAAATCTTTAAATTTTTATGAATAAAAATTAATTTTAAAAATGATGTGCTACTGATGGTGTAATAAATCTGGCAGCAGTTGTGACATAGAGCTAGGAGTGTTTCTAATGAGCATTTGTATGATATACAACTCCATGAATTCAGTATTTTAAATTTTTTCAATTGAAAGTTTTAAAACAAGTTTTCTCAAAAATGGGCATTTTTAAAATTTGAAAAAACTCAAGTTAGTCCATATTTGTCTGTAACTATCCTTAAAAATCGTTGGGGTAATGATAATGGGATCGTCAGAAATGGTAACATTATGACTGACTCCTCTTTGTGTTGGGCAGGTCCTCCCTGACGTGTCCTCATTGCCAGAAGCAGAGCAACACCTTTGATCCCTTCCTCTGCATCTCCTTGCCAATCCCACTGCCTCATACACGGTATGTCTCTTCTCCCTTTGCCTAGAAGGAGCCTGCATCATTCCAGTGACCTCCTTGTGGGAGTCATGGCCTCTCTTCAGGACTTGGTGTCTCTCAGACTGTGTGTGCTCTTCTCCCCAGGCCCCTGTACATCACGGTGGTGTACCGAGGGAAGTGCTCCCACTGCATGCGCATCGGGGTGGCGGTGCCCCTGTCAGGAACAGTGGCCCAGCTGAGAGAAGCTGTGTCAAGGGAAACAAAGATCCCCACCAAGCAGGTAAGAGTCTCCCTGCAGGAAGGACACCTGGGCTGGTTGTGCCAAGCGCTTGAAGCAGGTGCTGTTCACATTCCATCCTGGCTGCCTCCCAATCAAACGATCGGGGGAGCTGGGAAAAGCCTCAGAGTAGATCACTCCAGACGTCTGGTCTCAGTTCTGCCTGGAAAAGAGGCAGTGCTGCAATGTGGGCCCTGCTCTGACTCCCTCCAGATTGTGCTGACCGAGATGTACAACGATGGCTTCCACCGCTCTTTCTCTGACACGGATGACCTGGACACTGTGCAGGAGAGCGACTGCATCTTTGCCTTCGAGACACCAGAGATCTTTCGACCGGAGGGGATCCTGAGCCAGAGAGGTGAGTTGGGCTGGCAGCACTGTTGGGAACGTGCTGGAGAAGAGCTTGTCTTCATCTGACCTGTGAAGTGAAGATCTCCTGGCTGTGTCCAGCAGGTTTCAGTGAAGAGCAGACAACAGGCTCTTCTTCTCCAGTGGGTCTGTCTATTCTAGGAAAGAATCTGTCTTGGTGTTTCTGGGGCAGAGGGGTGTGAGTGTGCCAGTGTCTGCCGTGTGATTAGTGCTTCCTCTGGCTTGACAGCTATCACAAATTGTTTATTTGAAGACACTGTCCCATTTATCCAGTTAGGCTGTCAGAGCTGTTTATTTGAAAAATAAAAAAATATTGATGAAACCAAACAGTACAACTGGCAGGGCCTATAAAAATCTACCATGAAGCCAACCGATACACCCGAGTGGCCTGAACAACTTGAAAAACCTTAAAAAGCAGGCGCCCTGGGGCAGAGTTTTGCAGGCAGAACACTGCAGCTGAAAACAGGCCCTAACACCAGTCTTGCCTCTGCTCTGTTCCAGGAATCCTTGTGAACAGCAACATGAATCATTTGAAGTACGGCATCGACCCCCACCGGACGTCTTACACCCAGGGGAGGCTGGACAACTCCAACACGAGGGTGGTGGCCAACGACAAGATTGTGGTGCTGGTGTGCAACCGGGTGTGCACTGGGCAGCAGGGAAAGAGGTAGTCGCAGCCTTGTCCTCCTTTGTGGGTGAGAGCTCTAGCTCTCTTGCAACTCCGCCATGTAGAGTTAATGGTCCCTTGGCATCCTTTCTATAAAACACCTCTTTTCATTAACTCCATGTTAGTACTCTTCCTCACAGGAATGCTGGACTTAGCTGGTTGCCTTCATGCTCTGTTCTGGGAGAGAGAGGGGTTCTGTTGCTAGCTGGCTCCATGCCAGGTTCCTCCAGATTGCTCCATGCAGTCACCTTTCAAGGCCCCTGATTCTGAGTGGTGCCAGTTAGTGCTAATTGAGTGCCTGTTTTCTTAGGAGGCTGGGTAGTGAGTGCTGGGCGGGGACAGGATCAGTCCAATGGGAATGGAAAAATTCTCCCCCTCCAATTGAACCTCCTTTTAAATTGAACTGAAAACTTAATGTGTGCCAGTCACATTGTGTTCAATGGGGCTTCTTCTCAGATAAGTGCCTGGACAAAAGGCTTGGCTTCTTCTGGCATTCTAAGAGTGACCTTTCCATGGCTGAATCTGCCCTGTAGCTCTCTGCAGTTGGTTCCTGTCTGCTGGCCTTCTCTTGTTTGGGTTTCATCTGAATTCTTGGTTGAGTTTACTGTGGCCAGCCAGGCAGACTGGCCACAGAATCAACTCCTCACTGTCACCTGCTACTGCACATTGCCACAGAATTAACTCTTCACATGGTGCCCCTGTGAGCATCTCATAGGTGCTTGGCCTTACCCTTGGCCTTGATGCCCGTTCACCACTGTGGCATGAGCATCACTTAAAATGCAAGGAAATGAATGGCTATGTGAGCATCCCTTTGCTGGTCTTGTTCCATGTGCAGGTTTGGCCAGCCCTTTGTGCTGCATCTAGAGAAAACCATTCCGTGGGACCTCCTCCAGAAGGAGATCTTAGAGAAGATGCATTACGTCCTGCGGCCTTCGGTCTGCATCCAGGTGAGGCAGTCTGACATTGGGCATTGTTTGCCTGGCCCGCTTCTGGCCACCATTGTGTGCCTGTTGCAGACACGCAGATAACTTTGCCGTTTTGCCTTTGGAGTGTTTGCATGAGGAGGGGGCATAAATTATGGATTGTTTTACAAAATCATTTGAAAAGAAGAATGTTAGGAGCCCCATTGGGCCAAGGGGGAACTCACCCAGCTTCATGTGTCTTGCCGAGGTCCACAAGATGCCTGCACCCTCCTGCCCCTCCCTTCCACCCAACATGTCAGAGCAGCCTGCTTCTAAAACCAGGTGGTTGCACCAATTCATCATGGTTTGTCACCTGGGATGAATGTTTCCTCCATTGGTTTGTCCAGTCCCTTTTAGAGTTTCTATCACCTCTGGCAAGAGCCTTCCTGGTTATGTCCAGATATGGCAACAGTTCCAAACATTAGAGGCCATCTCATAATTGTTATAGCTTAGCTTGTGGAAGTAATTTGAAGGAGAATATGGGAGCCACAGACAGGTAAAACAGATGCTAGGCTCCAGTAAAACCTTTGTTACATGAATTTTGCTCCAAGAATTATTTGATCATGAATGGGAGGATTCAAGGTCACACACATCCTTGCCTCCTTTGCCCCATGTGGCAGCCTAAAACACTAATGAAAGGCTGGCAGCAGTTCAGCATGCCCTCTTTCCTTTCCTTTTCAGGTTTGTCCATTCAGTTTGCGTGTGGTCAGTGCTGTGGGCATTACATACCTGTTACCTCAAGAAGAACGACCTCTCTGCCACTTGATGGTGGAACGGTAAGAAGAGCTTGGGTGGTGGGTGGGAATTGCCTTCTTTGGGGCTGTGGGTCACCGGGGTTGCATTCCACCTTCCAAGAAACAACTCTTTTGCTGGAGTAAGCAGTTATTGTGCACCCTGATCCATTGGAGACCAGTGAAGCTGGCTTGGCTGTCCATCCATGGCAGACAACATGCTCTTCATCATAAAAGGAGAAGGCAGGCCAAATTCCTACATGCAGTTGGCTGTGCTTGGAGAACAGTGCTGGGCTGCTGTTTCTTCTGAGGGAAGGAGGCAGAGCAGGATTCTACCCTCAAACAGTGGTTTTCATGGCCTGACTCTTGGCTCCTCTACAGCAGGCCATCTGCAAAACAGGAGCACTTTCTGCAGCAGATGAGCCCTTAGACCAGAGGTGTCCAAAACCCAGCCGGGGGCCAGATGCGACCCATGGCAAGCCTCAATCTGGCCTGCAGCAAGACCTCTTCATCTGGTCCTTGGACAAACCTGTAACCCTCCAGAGGCAAGGCGAGCTCTGCTCCCCACACCTCAGGATGGTGTTCTTGAGTTCTGGGGAGGCCCCATATACCCCTTCTCTCTGTGTATGAAAGTGTTTGTGAACTTATTTGAATTCGTTTATTCATTCATGGAGGTTTCGTCTCTAATATTATATTTATGTAAATCTGTGTAAATTATTTTTTCTAGCCCCCAACACAGTGAGAGATTATGTGGCCCTCCTCCCAAAAAGCTTGGACACCCCTGCCTTAGACCAAGCTAGGTTCCTCCCATTTGGGGATCTGATAAACATGGTGGGGCCCGTGTGTGTGTGTGTAGAATATTTGATGCACACAGAACTGATTTTGAGCATGCGCCTGAGCATGTATCTTATCTCTGCAGAGTCCTGAAGTCGTGTGGGCAGGGAGGAACTCCTCATCTCAAGCTGGTGGTGGAATGGGACAAGGAGACAAAGGACTTGTGAGTCGGGCATACTCTTGCTGTCCTTCCAACACGCATTCAGGACTAGCAACAGACCTTCCATCCAACTCTTTCCCCCTAAATACCTCTTCCTACAAAACTTGCAGGGCCCCTTTCCTCTTGCATCCCTGGCACCCTTTACCAGTGCCATGGGGGCTATACGGTGTGGTGGCCCCTGGTCTCCAGCTTGGATGTGGATTTGGAGGAATAGATGCTAGGGGGGCTTACCCCATTGGGTAATCTTACCTTGCTGGTTTCCCTGGGATTGCGAGGTGAGGTGACCACCCTCTGTCCTTGTTGCAGTTTGTTCGTCAATACAGAGGACGAATATATTCCGGACGCAGAGAGTGTCCGCCAGCAGAAGGAGCTCCACCACCAGCCGCAGTTCTGCACCTTATCGCAGTGCTTCCAGCTGTACACCAAAGAGGAACAGGTAGGGGTACTGCTGATTGAACCCCACCCCACCCCCAGGCATTGCTGCTCCATGTGTGTCCAAGCGAAATACTCAAAAAGTCTTGCCTGTGGCTTTTTCTGCTGACTGAAAGTGGAAGAAGTTGCCAGGCTGTGCACCATTTCTTCATTTTCTCACATTTTTCTGCTGCCCTTGTTCCAAAGAGCTCAGGGTACTTTGCATGGTTCCTCCCCTCCTTTTGTCCTCACAATAACCCTGTGAGGTAGGCAAGGCTGAGAAATTGAGACTGGTCCAGGTCACACAGAAACTTCATGGCTGAATGAGCATTCAGACCTGATCCTTGCAGGTCTCAGCCTGACACCAAGACCACTACACTGTCCTGGCATCTTAGTGAGGATGTGGCTGGTCCACTGTATGGGTGAGGTTTTTTACATTGGGAATGCAACAGTCTCCTTTTATCCAAATGCCAAACTGCAGCATTGCCCAAAGGCTTCTGTAAGCATAGCCATGTTGTTGTGTATCCTCCCCCCCAAGAGAGTGACCTGGTCATGGCAAGGAAGGTGCCTTTGTCTAACAGCCACCTTGCTCTGCCTGCAGCTGGCTCCAGATGATGCCTGGCGCTGCCCCCACTGTAAACAGCTGCAGCAAGGAAGCATCACCCTCAGCCTGTGGACCCTGCCTGATGTTCTCATCATTCATCTGAAGCGCTTTCGACAGGTAAAGGAGGGGGAATTGTATTCAGTGCTGCTACTTTGATTGTCACGGTGAGCATGAGTTGTTAGCTTCCAGGCGTCCTCTTATCCCCATGGTGGGAGGCATGCCCACTTTGTCTGCACTCAGAGGAGGGGAGGACCATGGGATCAAACACCTTTGGACATCAGTCACCTGGCAGAGCACCCTGGTCAAAAAAGGCCTTCTTCACTTTGCTCCCTCCATTCTCTTCTTCCACCCAGTGGAAGGCAAGTGGTGGAATGTGTGGTCTGGAAGGGTGACAGTCTCAGGTCCAGCCACTTGCCTTCCTGTGGCTGCTCTAACAGGGCTTCTGGGTCACTGTGATAGAACCTGCACTGATCTATGGCCTCCCTCATCTGCCAGGAAGGTGACAGGAGGATGAAGCTACAGAACATGGTCAGATTCCCTCTGGTTGGCCTGGACATGACCCCCCATGTGGTCAAGCGCAGCCAGAGCAGCTGGAGCCTTCCATCCCACTGGTCGCCATGGAGACGCCCGTATGGCCTGGGGAGAGATCCAGAGGACTTCATCTATGACCTGTATGCAGTGTGCAACCACCATGGCACCATGCAAGGAGGGCACTACACAGGTAATGGGCTGCACTCCTGACTGGGTGCTTTTGCCCTGTATGACACTTCCAGAGCCTTATTGTGGGATCTTTTGTTGCACTTGTGGAAATTATTCCTGCACGGAAAAGCCTCAGGTTGAGACCAGGAGGCCTGGTCACCCCTCCTCCCTTTGTGGGGAGATGGGGATCTGGCCCCACCTGAAAGTGTGGAGCACATCCCACCACAGATTTGTTCTGACCACTGGCTTGAGCAGCATTCTGGAGACCTCTCTGCACCCTTGCTGGCAACTGTTCTCCTTTCCCTGGTCTTCACTTAATGCCTTTGTGTACTGTGGCTGGTTTTCCCTTGTAGTGGCAACTGAGTCCCTGGTAATTTGGGGAGTGTAAATTCAAGCCTGGCCAGTTTCTTTTGAAAAGTGTGGGTCCTGCAGAATGCAGCTGTCCTCCTTAGATGACCCTGGTTCACACTTGGTCTGTGGAAAACCTGGGTGAGGGGAAGCAAGTAATAAAAATGTACACAGGTTGATGAAAATTTCACGGCTGAGATCCTTTTGCATTGAATTAATATAAAAGATAAATATGAATTTTTCAAGCTTTATAGTTTATTGAATATAACCTGAGAGTCCCCTGGATTAAAACCTAAGTTTTCACGATGAGTAAATACATCTACAAATTTAATACTGCAACTCTCAAACATCTAAAAATTATCATGCAGTATGTGGTTCTTGGCCACACATTCAGTACCTTGAATGCCCAGCAGATGGGGCTGGAATACTACCTGATCCTACAAGTCTAGCAGATGTTTTAAGAGGGGTAGAAGGGTGGCAAATAGATAAAACAACTGGAAACAAAATTTCCCTCACCATCAGTGATGGGATTCAAAGAAATTAACAGCCAGTTCTATGCCCATCTGGCAGCCACTTTTAAATGGCTATTTTTAAACTTTATTTGTCCTATCTCTTGTAAACAACCAGTTCTATAGAGTAGGTGCGAACCTGCTGGAGCCCACCACTGCTCACCATCCTAACTGGACAGTCCCTGATTACATCAATTACATGGCTTTCAACCAGTTCTTTCATTATTGATTTGGCAAGGGGCAATCTTCTCTGAGCTTCCAACTAATGGGTTGGAGAACAACACCCCCCGCTTATTGGCTTGGAACTTTACGACAGGATGGCCCAGGACACTAGCTGGGGCTGCCCACCACATGGCACTTCATTGACTGTGTGCCTCTCTCGCAGCTTACTGCAAGAATTCAGTTGATGGCCTCTGGTACTGCTTTGATGACAGCGAGGTACAGCAGCTGGCAGAGAACGAGGTCTGCAAGCAAACAGCCTACATCCTTTTCTACCAGAGGCGGACAGCCATTCCCTCCTGGTCAGCCAACAGTTCAGTCGCAGGTACTGGTATAAAAAATAAAACTGTGTTAATATCAAACAGACAGAGGCTGGAGCAGAGAATCCAGGCCTAGTTCAGCTGATGAAGACCACCTGAAAGGTCTGGTGACTCCAGATGGCGGGGACCTTCTGTTCAAGGAGTGGCTTCTCTCTTTCCAATGTGTTGCGGCTGGAGCCATAGCATGTCCCCTCCTGCTGGCCTCAAGAGCTCTGACTCCTGCTGTGCTGGGACTAGGTTCTTCCAGGGCCTGCTTGGCTTGTACAGAATGTTTCCAGATGGGCTGTGGCTGGGTATGGAGGGTGCACTTCTTTCCTGATGATAGCACTCTTCTCCTCCAATAGGCTCCACAAGTTCCTCATTGTGTGAGCACTGGGTGAGTCGCCTTCCTGGCAGCAAGCAGCCCAGCATCGCTTCAGCAGCCTCCTCCAGGCGCACTTCCCTGGCATCCCTTTCAGAGTCTGTGGAGTTGATGGGGGAGAGGAGTGAGGATGATGGTGAGTGTGGCCCTGGGAGTGAGCAGGTGGGCTGACTGTGCAGCCGCACCCTGAGGCCCCAGTCCGACCTTGTGGGATGGATGGTCTGGTTGGCAGCCTCAGATTGAGTCAGCAAGCCCCTTGGGGGTGGGGGGCCTGGACTGTTTTGGTCAAGAAGGAGCAGTCGGCTGGTTCTCTTTGGGGCAACCATTTCTCCTCCTCTGTTGCTGTTCCCATCTCACTGATGGAAAGAGTGTGGCAGCTCTAGAGGCAGTGGATGCAGGCACCCTCCTCTCAGGGTGTTCCTCTTCCCTCACTTCCCAAGCTGCCTCTTGTCACTGGGAGCACTTTCTAAAGCACGTCTGCCCTCCCCTCCTGGTCTACAAAGGGGCACTTCTCCTTTGGTGCACTGCTAGCTGGAGCAGCCACTCCTTCCTTCTGCAAAGTATGCGAGGTGGGAGGAGCAGCTCTGTGAAGGCCTTTTGCAAGCAGAGATGAGGGCTTTGAATGTGGCTATGCTCCAACCACTGACCTCAGTCAGGCCTCCTGAAGCTTTGTGTCTCTGCCTTGCCAAAGTTGTGACAAAAGTTGTGGGCGTGTGTCCCCTAGTGTGGTGGACAGATACACTTCTGGTTCTAATGTAGAAGGGAGGCATGTGTGTGGCAGACTTGCTTATGCAGCAGTGTTCATCACCACATGTATGGCAGTGTCCATCATTCTCATGCTCCTGTTTTCTATCTTGTAGGGGGGTTTTCGACCCGGCCTTTTGTGCGGAGTGTCCAGCGCCAGAGCCTGTCTTCCCGTTCCTCTGTCACTAGCCCCCTTGCTGTTAGTGAGAATGGGATCCGCCCCTCATGGTCCCTGTCTACAAAGCTGCAGATGCGCTCCAACTCACCCTCTCGTTTCTCTGGGGACTCCCCTGTCCACAACTCGGCGTCTACCTTGGAGCGGATTGGGGAGTCTGCAGATGACAAGGTGTCCATCTCATGCTTCGGCAGCCTAAGGAGTCTCTCTGGCAGCTACGTGGAGCCCAGTGAGCACAGCAGCAGCCGGCAGGAGCATCGGACTGTAGGCAGGGCTCCCCTGGCAGTCATGGAGGGCGTCTTCCGAGATGAGAAGCCTGCATGGAAGTCGGGCTTGTGCACGGACTCTTATGGCAAGAATGCTGTCGTGCAAACAGACAGAAGCGGCCCTGCCCTGGACCCTTTTGACAACAACAATCAGATAGCCTTTGTGGATCAAAGTGACTCTGTTGAAAGCTCGCCAGTTAAGGAGGGGAGGGACTTTGGTGGGGTGGAGTTACCTCCAGATCAGGCAGACAGCACTCCTTCCAAGGCGGTCAACCCCAAAGATGCCTGTGAGCCGGACCGAAGCTTGCGGAAAGGGAGGACAGTCCTGTCCAGTCAAGACTCCCTTACTTCCCGCCAGTCTGCTGCCTCACCCCCTCCTGCCAAAACTGTGCTGAAGGCCTCACGGTCCCGGAGCAAGGCAGACTCCTGCCGGCCCAGTGGACGTCACAGCTCTCCTGTCCTGGGACAGAGCAGGAAGGAGGCAAGCTCCAGGCCTAGAGAAACACCTTCCACAGCCTCTCAGCAGAAGCAGAAGTCACTGAGCTCTTCCTCTGCCAGCACCAGGAGGAACTCAGCAGGAGCCTCTGGGCGGGGCCAGGCTGTTGCCAGCAAGAGCAGGACTTCAGACCGTAGCCTCAGCCGGGAAGGCTCTAAGGCAAGCCTTGGCTCAGAAAAGGCAGGTGGCACCCCTGGCTCGCGAACAGAATCCCCACGGACAAGCCAGGTGCGGGGTGATGGCAGGACACCTGATGGCAAGCATGTGCGCAGCTCCTCCATGGCCAGCCTGCACTCGCCCCCCGCTGGCCCACGGTCCAGCTTGAAGAGGGACAGCAAGTCTGAAGACAAGGGGCTGTCCTTCTTCAAGTCTGCCCTGCGCCAGAAGGAAACCAGGCGGTCGGCCGACTTGGGCAAGACCACCTTGCTCTCAAAAAAAATGGCGGGCAGTTCCTCCAGGGCTGCGGGAAAGAATCTTCCAGAGGATAAGCTGGACAAAAGTCAGCCACTGCCCCGCTCCACACCTGCTGCTGGCCCAGCCTCCAAAGACTCCTCTCCTGCCAAACACACGCTGCTCATGAACCGCAAGTTGTCCAGGTCTTCCCAGCCAGAGGCCACCCCCCAGTCACCTGGCAGCAGCAGGCCAGCTGGCGAGAAGCCCTCACGCAGCAAGCTCCCTCCCAGCATGCCCGCATCTGCACGACCATCATCGAAGCCACAGTGACCCGCTGTCATGGTTGCTGCAGCCCACGGGTCCCGCCAGGGACGTCCTTTGGCTTTGCTTTTCTGCTCACGTGCCTATCGTGCTCAAGGAGAAGAACTTTGCTACGTTCAAGCGCCTTCTGATCCCACCATCATATACCAAATAACTCCAGGCAGCAGCAGTGGGTTGGGGGCCACGTGGTAGTCTATATCTTGCCCATCCCACAGCCTGCGCCCCAAACCCAGACTCTGTACAGACCCCAACTACTCCGACCCTCAGAGGATTCCTTTGGAGCATGTCAACAGCTGGCTGTGTCGGTGGTGTGAGGCCTGCTCCCCCTGTGGCTCCAATTGGCTCTGTGAGCCCTGAGAGAGCCATGGAGGGAAATGGCGAAAGGCAAGACTCTCTGTGCTTGGCTGCCTCCCCCACACCCCTCCCTCCATTATTCAGGCTTCTTAAAGGGCAATATCTCAACGCTAATGTTGTTTCTCAGGTAATGTAACTGGAGAGAACGAGGACTCCGAAGGAAGTCGCATCTCCTCCAGGGAGGGGTACGTGGCTGTCAGGAAAGTCTCTGCATTTGCGTTTTGATTTCATTCCAGCTTTTTCCATTGGTTCGTTTGCTGACTTCTTTTCAAAGTCTGTTATGTTGGCCTTCCTGGGAGAAGTGCCGAGGGTGGGGGGAGCAGGGCAGTCCATCCTGCAGATTTGGGCCCAGAAGTTGTCAAGGAAGGGTTTAAGTTTGATTGGGAGTGTTCTCCAGGAGGAATGTGTGCCACAGGTGGGGAGCAGTGGTGGAGTGGGTGTTCTCTGTGGTCTCACTGACATGAGTTCTTGACTATGTGCAGCCACATCTTCTGCAAAAAGGTGGGCAAGAGCTTGAGCTCTCTTGCAGGAGGTTCACTCATATTCCAGGCTGGAACTGGGTTGTTCCTCCTTCTCGAAAGGCTGTTCTTTCTTGGGGCTCAGCTGTCCTGCAACGGCCTGCACTGGTCACTTTGGCCCATTGCTATTCATTCCAAGCAGTCGTCACTGAACATCCGCTCAGAAGGGCACTCCCCATACTTGGCACAGCTTCCATGTTGCTGGCTGAATTCAGCAGTGTGTCCTCTCCCTGCATGCAGCCAACCCTCCTCCAATCTTTCTGTGTCCATTTGAGCTCTCCCCCCGTTCCCTTGCTTTGCTTTGCAGGAACTTCCCTGTGCCTCTGGCTTGTGCAAAAGGGGGGCTTGCTGGAAGGGAACCACTCAGGTATGTCTGAGAATGGCCTCTGTCCCTTCAGTGCTAGCTGGCTGGTGAACATGCCCTAGCACTGGAGGATGCCTGCCTTGGGGTTCCTGGTCACAGGTTTCTGACCCTCTCCCTACAGTAGCTGCCACTCCTTGGCATGGGGCCTGGTGCACCTTTGTCTGTCTTTGAACTTGCTGAACAGCCCAGAGGTGCCCCTTTGGGTTGGTGAGCACAGAGGCCTATGGGATCTGGACTTCTCGCTCTGGAGCAGGTTCTCTGTGGCTCTAGTAAGGCTGCATTCCAAGCATCCGTTTTGCACCAATTTTCAGCCTGGATTTTTGTACCTTCTAAAGCATGTCTGAAGGTCAAGATGTTGGCCTGGAGGGCAGTGGAACTGTGGGGTGTAACAGGGCAACAGGCCTGTGGAAAGCCCAGTCAGTTCCCCCCTCAGTCATGTTCATAAGCTGGTCGCTGTGGGGCAATGTCTTTCATTGCTCTGCAAAATTTGGCACTGCCATGCACTTGGCCTTGTGAACCCCCCCCCCCTTTCCATTTGAAGCCTCTTCTCTGCTCCAGCAGTACACAAAGGTGCTCTGGGAAAAGGTTGATCCTCTAGTTTGAGGGAAGGGGGTTAGTGGATCCCAATGTCCTCCTTCCACCTAAAGCAGAAAGCGAAGCATGGCTGGCTCCTCGCTCGCCTGGCACTGCCCCTGACTGCAACCCCCACACCTCATGCATGGCCACCTTAACTATGCAAGCAGTTTTGACCTGATTTTCCCTTTTGCTGGTGCCTGAAGCCAACAGGATCAGGGCTGGAGCTCCTGGCCAGCTCCGAAAGGGCCCAGTTTGGAGGCCCCACTTCCCTGCTCCTGTCTGCATGTCCTTTGAGCAACTCTTGGTTGACCTACTGGGAGTAAGAAGTGACTGCAAAGAAAGCATGCCATTCTTCTTGTTTCTTTCATAGCACCTCCTTTTTTCAATAGAACAGCCCATTCAGTGCTATGTCCCTCCAAGTGATTTGGAGGGCTATCAGTGATGCCTGATGGGCAGGCCACCCTTTCAGTAGCAGGTTCTGCAGTAGGGATACCTTGTCCTATGCCCCCCTCCCAGTTCTGACTTGATCCTGTTAGATGCTGAGTCAAGGCTTGGGAGGTGTTGGGCCCCTCTGGTTGGTGGGTGGCATGAGGCAGTCCTCCCCGAGCTTTGCTCCCTCGCCTCATCACCCCATCAGTTGCAACAGTGACCTCTTCCTATGCAGCGGGGGTTACACGGTCTCAGCTCTCCCCTGACCTCTCTTGGCCCTCCTCAGGAGTCCTCCTTCTGAACCCATTTCTGTTTTGAGATGACATTCCAGATCATGTTGTATGGCATTCCCTTTCCTGATCTCACTGTGTCACTTGCCACCCAATTCTTGGCCACTTTTGCAGCACCCAGGATGCCCTGCACCAGCCACTGAAACTTCATTTTAACCTGTGGTGAGTTGAAAGTCCGAGACACTCTTGTTTTCGAGTCTAGCAGCACCAGGAGTTGGATTTTAGAATCAGGTCACTCCAATCAACTATGGTTTCCTTTGGGTTTATGTATTGAGTCTGGCAACCCGATTGGAACAATAAAATTCTTTGATTAAATTGCAATACCCTGTTTTTTCCCATTTGGGTTATTGTTATCGACCAGTCCGAAGTCTTCGATTGCACCCAGGATAAATTCTCTGCAGCTGAGAGCTAGGAGGGGATTCTAAAGAGGCTATTTCAGACCTCCCTCCCCCAAGGTGTCTTGTTGCTTGAAGCTACATCCGGGTTGCTGTGCACATTTCCCAAATTTATTGGGAATCATTCAGAGAATCTGCCCCCTGGGTGCCCACTAGGCACCTCTCACCTTATGGCTAAAACTGAACTTTCAAGTCCAGCTCTGCAAACTGTGAGCCTCAGACACTGTAGCACTCCCTACCCTAGTGTACAGAGCTGCAGGTCACCCTTGGCAGCTGTGTGTCGCCCCCACCCCCCTGCGCCCTTGCAGGTTGCTGCCAGAATCCCTTGCATTATGCTTGGTTTTGTTAAACTCTAAGGGGGGGAGAGACACTCCCTCTTCCTGGGAGGGGGGAGCAGAACAGAACCATCGTGTATCATAACAAGTGTTTTAACTTATTTGAGGGCAAGTGCATGAGACTGTCAATGCCTTTTATTTATTTGTATGCACTTTTAATATGCAGAATTTATATTTTTATGTTTTAAAAAGATCATTTCCTTTCAGAAAGAAGAGTTTGGATACAAGGTGTAATTGAATGATTCAAAGTGGAAAATGTAATAAAAGTTCAATATGTTTATTAGAGGGCATTGGGTGTCTCCTTGCCTGGGTGACTGTGCTTTCTTCCCATTTCCAGAACTCCTCCACCCACTGCTGGTGTTGAAGATGTTGCTTTTGTGTATTTGATGCAGTATTTCTACCTGGTCTCCCTCATTGGCTCCAGGCAGTTTGCATAGGTTTATATGAACATAAACCCCGTTTGATCAGTTGTTCGACTCCTGGAACGCTCCATTTCTGCAGGTGTTGTCCTGACTGCCACCACTCATTTTCCGAGTTTCCCCATGCTTTCCAGATGGAATACTTCAGCCACTACCCCCCAGTACATGTACTTCAGCCACTACCCCGAAATGCTGGCAGCCTCACTGCTGGGGAGACCGGGGGGTGGAGGAGGATTGGAGAGAAGGGGAAGAAGAAACGTGGCAAGTACAGGAGTGAAAGAATGGAACAGAGCTCAGTGCAGCCTTTGTGGTTTTCTGAACACAGTGATGGGGAGCCTCCCCTAATTTTGTCACTTGGCACACTTTTCTGTTGCTCCTCTGGACCAAGCCTCGTTCTGGCCACCAGATGGTGCTCATTCCTTAGTGAGAAGCCGCTTTCCTGCCTGTACTGACCACTAATGCCTGGGCCAGGCACTGGTTTGCTCTCGGCTCAGTTCATTGTCCTTGCAAGGGCACCAGTCCCTGCTGGTCCTGGGACTAGCAAATGGGGTGCTGGAACCCTGACAATCAACCTGTCCTCTCTGAAATTGCTGGCACAAGAAAAGCATTGGCAACAGATGACCTGGTCTGTCCAGAAGGGTCTCCTCCTAGTCCTCTGATGTGCAAAATGCATGGCTGATGATTGAGCTTCCCCAAAAAGGGGTACCACCTGTGGCAAGCCCTGGCTGGGAGCACCAGACAGGAACAGTGGGGAAGGCCCTAACCAGCGGGAATGTGACCAACACTTGAGCCCTTTCCCTTAACTCTGACCAGCCCTCTCAACGTCGTCCTGGTGGATGTGCCAGGAGGAGCAGTGGTAGGGTGAGCGGTGCACTTTTCTCACCCTCAATAGGCAGTTTGCAAAATAAGTCCATCCACTGGGGGCAGTGACCAGTAAGGCCCTGTCATACTCCCCCTGGGGACTTCCCAGTTAGAGCTGAAAATAAACCAGTAGAAGCCCATTGAAATAGTGCACCTTGCACCCCCTGCCACTCTGCAGCATTAGATTGATCATGGTGGTCCCATCGGCATCCATGGAAGGGGGTGACCCCCCACCCATCTTGCTCCCAAGCCCATAATTACTTTGTGCCTTGCATGGAAATGGCTCTGACAAAGATCGTATTAAAGTGCAGAACCATCATTTATTTATGGGGATTGGATTACAGAGATATTAATTTTGCCCTCGGCTGTGCCAAATTAGACTTGATACAGTTTTGTTTATGATACAGGCCAATATTTTTCCAATTCTGGTGCGTTTTATGACTGTTTATTGCATCAGGAATGACTGGTGGGATAAGAAGGGCACAATGGGGGCAGCTGGGGTGCCCTTCAAACTCCTTCTGCTTGCATCACATCCCAGTATTTTGTCAGAGGAGGCCGGTGGATGGGTGGGTGGGTGCTGGCCAGAGGTAGCTGATGGGCCCTTAGTTTCCAAAGATCTCTCCTTTTTTAAAGATGGTGTGACAATAGCTTGAGAGCCAGTGCCCAAGCAGGGATTTGGCTCTTCTTTCCTCTGGGGTTGTTTGTACTGCTTGGTGCCACCAGGGCTCCCAATCCAGAAAGGGCCATCCCTGTGGCCATTCTTTCCTGTAGGTCATTGGCTGCCTTATGCGCAGGTGCGCTGGGCCCTCTGAGGAAGAGCAGTGCAGTCATCCCACCAGTGGATAAGGCCAGCCCATACATGGACTGACTCAGGATACAATCCTACCCAATTTAGTTTGGCACAACTCATCTGCTCTCCGTTCCCGTGGTGGTGTGGGGAGGCTAGCGGATGTCTGTGCACTGGCCTAACCTCCTCAGACGTGGCGCAGAAGTACTCTGTGACACTTTTGCGACACCCCCAGACCAGCATGGGATTTATACCAATCAGACCAATGGTTAGGATTGCAGCCTGAAATAGGGGGTTAGGGCACCTCCTTGCCCTGACTTGCCTTCCCTCTTCTCACCCCTTGAATTGGAAAAGGGAAGATAACCCATCACTGTGGGAGTCAAATTCAAGGCACTGGGGACCAATGGGTGTCCCTACTAGTCCCAGGCACTACCGGGCACCACCAGGCACTGAACATCCCTACCAGGCATCACAGAGCAGCAGTGGCCACCACCAGAAATCCCTACCAGGCACCATCTCAGATCAACACCAGGCAGCAGGCATAATTGGGCACAAGGCACCAAATAAGTTCTCATTTGGTTCTCACATCACCAAAGGAATACACTCCCAAATTTAATGCTTCTAGCAGGGGTGGGCCCAGCCTGGCCCAAGATTCGGTTCGCCGGAAGTGGGAGGGGCCAGGCTGGGTCAGGGGCGGGGCTGTGGGTGTGGGAGGGGCGGGGCGAGGGGGCGGGCCAAGGTTAGCGCCTGCACAGTGCCTGTACTGAAGCTGGCAGGCCAGCTTCATTACAGGCACTGCGCTTGCGCCAACGTTGATGCTTCCGCAGTGCGCGCAATAAAAAGATGGCAGCCAGCCCGAACCGGTCCACCCCGCTTTCGCCTTTCCCTGCCGCTGCCGGTTTGCTATGCATTCCTTTGGGGTTAGATTTCTAAAAAATTGCTTCTTAGTGGGTGCTCACATCACAGAAATAATATCCTCCCCATATTTCATGCTTCTAAGTCCAGGGGTTTGGGCTGGGCGTTGATCAGTCAGTGATTCTTCAATGTAAAAGAATGATACGAAAATGCATTTACACCCCTTTACTCCCCTTCTGGTTTGAATTTCCAAAAATTGGTTCTGATTGGGTGCCTACATCATGGAAGGAACACCCCAAATTTCATTTATATATATATGTGTGTGTGTGTGTGTGTGTGTGTGTGTAATATTAGGGAAAGTCTCAGCTGCTAGCCAGCCTCTTAATAGTCCCCCGTAATGCCCTGCTCCTCACAGCGACACACAGCACACGGCTTAACTGCGAAATCTCCTCTGTAATCACGTTAGGCCAAGAGCGCACTGGCTGCTGTCAGTGCATTTTATTAAAGGTGCCACTTGCGCCAAGGGAGGGAGTGGGTTTTATGTTTCCATAAATTGTCAACAGTTGGTCCTCAGCCTGTGGAGGGGGGTGAATCGATACCCTGAGGCCGAGGAAGAAAGTGCTGAGGAAGGCAAGGCAGGGATGCTAATGAGGCCGAATTTAAGAGGCTAACGGTGGAGATGGCAGCCCTCGTGGAGATGGCAGCCCTTAACACGGGGTAATTTACAGACCGCCCCTGCCACTCAGGCTTGGAACTGAATCATACACACAAACACAAAAGTCCCTTCGAAGATGGGAAGAGATCCTTCTCCAACAGCAGCAGGTAAGCAGCCCACAGAACTTCCTTGCAACAAAGCGAACAGTGCAGAGCGGCCATATGTCATAACCACAAAAAAAAAAAAACCACACATAACTACAAAAAGAGGCTCACCCTAGAAAAATGTAGGACATAAAATGAAAGCTCAAAACTCTCTTTTATATATATATATATATATATATATATATATATATATATATATATATATATATATATATATATATATATATATATATATATATATATATACACACACACACACACAGTATATTGTTTTCATGTGGTTAATTGAAACACTATGCAACTTATTAAACTGATAAACTTTACAAATCAAATTATATATAATAGTTTATCAATTACTAGTGAAATGTGCCCGTCTTGTGGGAGTGCAATACTCTCCACACGCCATACCCCCACTGCATAACACACTCCCATGCACATCAAACCCCCTGTGCACATCAAACCCCCCAGGTGCATCATCCTCCATGTGCAACATCTCCCATGCGCATGAACCCCAATGCGCAATATCCTCTCATGTGCAATATCTCTCATGCTCATCTTCCCTCTTCGCATCAAACCTCCATGTACAACATCCTCTCATGCGCAGCATCTCCCATGTGCATGAACCCCCCATGTGCAATATCCTCTCAGGTGCACCATCCCACCCAGTACACCATCCTTCCCAGTGCATCAGGCACCAGGCACCAAATTGCTGGATGTTAATCAATCTTCAATTTTAAGTATAGGGAAGAAAACACGTTGCACCCCTTTTCACCTCCTTCCGGTTGGAATTTCTGAAAACCGGTTCTTAATGACTCCCTCCGTCACAGAAGGAACACCCACCCAAATTTCATGCTTCTAGGCCCAGTGGTTTTGGCTGGGAGTTTATGAGTGAGTGAGTGAGTGAGTGAGCGAGCGAGCCAGTGAGTTTTTATTTTTTTATATATAGTCAAGAAGAAAGGCTCAATTTTGCCTTCTCACAAGGAAAAGGAGGACAAGGAAGATTATTTTTGCCGGTCCCAAGGCTAAAAAGGAGGACATTTCCTGGAGAAACAGGACATATGGCCTTGGACAATGTCCACTGCCCATCTTTAGCCACACAGGAGAATTCTGAAAACAGGTAAATGGACAGAGTTGGCGTCAGTGCCGTGGATCCCAGCCAAGGGGCCTTGAGCAAGACCTTCAGGTGCCTGGTGGACCAGTTTTGCCTTCCTCTTTCTCACTTCGGGCTGAGCTGGCCTTCAATTCTGAAACCGAGGAGGAAGACCAAGGCTGTGTTAGTTTCACATCTGTGAGAGCCACTTTTTCATGTCACTCTTCTGAAAATTGGGGTAGCAGCTGAGCTGGGGTTGGGGTAGTAGCTGGATCTTCCCGCCAGGGTGACCAAATGCCTGAACCCCAAAAAGACGGCAAGGTCCCCTGAAATTCCTGACATCCAAGCAAAATTCCTGACATGTTTGTAAAAAGCAGGACACCCAATAAAATGTAGGACAAATATAGGACATACTAAAATAAAGGCAAAAAATACTTGTATTGCTTTCTTGTACAGTGGCACCTCGCTTAAAAAGCACCTCGCTTAACAAGCGTTTCACATAACAAGCAAAAATTTCCAAGAAATCTTGCTTCACATAACAAGTTCTGCTTCATTTAACAAGCAAGCACAATATGGCGTGCGTGTGCTATGCAGCCCTGACACTCTGCATGGAAGCTCTTTAAAAGGGCTGCCGGCCAGCGCTGCTGCCTCTAACTGGCCCAAACTTGGGGGCAGTTGCCTGGGAGTGCCAGAGGTTGCTGCCCTTAACTGTCCCCAAGTGCCCCCACTGACCACCTGGAACCTCCAGCAGCAGCCCATGTAAGCCTCCCAGGAAAGTGTCTTTGATTACAGTCTCCTAACCATGTCTACCCAGAAGTAAGCCCCATTGTGTTAAATGGGGCTTACTCCCAGGAAAGTGTCTTTAGGATTGCAGCCTAAGTAGACTTCATTGGATCATGCACACTGAATGCATGTTTTGAATTCAATTCCAGTGTTTTGTCATCATTTTAATAAACAGTTAATATTTTTATATGAATATTTTGGGGGTTGTGGAACCAATTGTCTGAGTTTCCATTATTTCCTATGGAAAAATCTGCTTCACTTAAAGAGCGTTTCACTTAAAGAGCAGGCCTCCGGAACGAATTAAGCTCTTTATGTGAGGCACCACTGTACTTAATTTCAACATTATATTTCGTCTTTCTAAATTGAAAAGCTCTCTGCAAGACCTGTTTTCACCAACCATGCACATGTAAGTGGCTCAAAGCAGACATGATCTTAAGCCCCTGGAGTGTAGACTGGTGTCTCCAGCCTGCAGAGGTGGCCTTTCCTACCCATACTGGGCTTCTCCCCCACATTGCCAGAGAAGGAAGCAGTGGGTCCCATAGCTGGAGGCACATCAGAACTTTCTAGAACTGCACTTGGGGATTTCTGGAAGGAGCAGGCCATGCCTGTGATGGAGATGCAGGGCTGCCCAGCTTGAGAGCCCCCCTCTTCCGTGGCACCCCCTGCCTCCTCCCTTCCACCCACTCCTGGCTGGCTACACCTAGGGGTGATGGAGTGATCCTTTCCTGAACATATTGAATCTTTCTCCCCGCGATTCATCAGCTCCACAACAAATACGACTGTCAAGTGCTGCTGACGTGCCGTTTTAAATACCTCTCCTTCTGTGTGGCGAAGGGGGGGGGGCGATCCACGCTCTCGCAAGTCGGGCCTCATCATTTTTTAATGCACTGCAGTCGTTCGCCTGCTGGAATATTGATGTTGCTTCTGTTGCTCCAGCAAACTGAGTGCCTCGCTGGCCCGTCAAGCCCTCCTTCGTCTGGGGTGTCTGGCTGTTTGTGGTACCTGGTCTTTCACTACAGTAAAACCCTGGATTGAGGACATTTTGGATTGAGAGCATTTTGCAAGACAAGCAAATATTTCTAATAATATTTTTCTTGCAATACAAGCAAGAAAATATAGTCCTGGCCAGGATACAGCCGGAACCGGTGCTCCACCAGCACCTGCTCAGCCTCTCCTGAGAGACCTTCCTATGCGTGTCTACTATGAAGTAAGCCAATTACAGTCAATGGGGCTCACTCCTGTGTAAGTGGGCAATGGAAAGGAGCCTGAGAGACCTAGCATTGCATGTCTACTCTAAAGTAAGCCCTATTATAATCAGTAGGGCTCACTCTTGTGTAAGTGGGCCAGATTGCAGCCTAATTCAGAGGCCTGAAAGATCACAAGTCTAACCATGTCTACTCAAAAGTAAGCCCCATTGTGTTTAGTGGGTCTTACTCCCAGGAAAGTGTCTTTCAGATTGCAGCCTAATTTGTTTTATATTTCTTTATATTTTGTATTTTCTTTATTTTTTGAATTATATGACAGTACTGTAATCCTTTTTGTATGAATCTTTTTGTGTTGTGGAACAAATTTTATGAGTTTCCATTATTTTTATGGGAAAATTTGCTTTGATATACAAGTGTTTTGGATTACAAGCATGCTTTTAGAACGAATGATGCTTGTAAACCAAGGTACCACTGTATTTCCATCTTGTCCTTCAGTCAAAATGTCTAATAGAGCAGTCCTACGCCCCCCCCCCCCCCGGGTTAGGCTGGCACAAGTCCCAGGCTGGCCGGGTGGTATCGAAAAAGTGCCATATGACACTTCTGCCCCACTGCTGAGAGGGTTAGGCCAGTGCACAGACATGCATCAGCCTCCCTATACCACAGCAGGAGTGGTGAGATGGGTGAGTTGTACCTAAAATGGTTAGGATTGGCACCCTAAGTCACCTTAATCTAACCCTAACCCTAACTCCAACACGCAAGATCATATTAAAATGCAATGATGGTGAGCTGGAGGGCATGGTGGGGTGGGAATGAGACACTATCGTGCCATCCTGGCAGGTTGTTTTCTGGAAAGGTTTCAACTTTCAACTTCAAATGCATCTCTTAACAACTTCAAAGGCAAGCATCATACAAATGTGAGGTTCTGGTGCCTCCGAGATGTCAGACTCAACCCGTTTGGCAGGGTTTGCTCAACCACTGGTGTGAAGATCCTTCTGCCTGCCATTGTGGACAACTGGCCAGCCGCTCTCCTAAGCCCATGTCTGGACCTGTGTGGTGGCCTCGGAGCCTTGTAATATTTCCCTCCCTGATTTATCTTTGGTAATAAGCGGATGATCTACTCTCCTTCCCGAGTATGGATTCTCTATTAATGCCGGCACCGGGAGAAGCCGTTTGCAAGTGACTTATTGCAAGGAGCGGGTGTGAGGTGGTTTAATGGGAGACTTCAGTGGTCAGTCTGAGAGCCAGCTGGATGGCAGAGCCTACTGACTGATGGAGTCGACCTCACTGTCTGGTTAGCTGGGGACTGACCTGGAGGGTTGAAACACGGCTAGCGCCTCACTTTTGTGTGTGTGTGTGTGTGTTGGGGGGGATTCTCAGACAAATGTTGCACATGATTTTTGCATTGGATTCTGCTCTTCAATACAAATCCGACAACATATGACACCTTGGGGTTTTGCACACCATTGCAAAATTCCCAAAGGAAGCCAAAACGGAGGACAATGAAGCCTTTTTGGAGGACACCCGGGCAGGAGGCAAAAAAAGAGGACAAATCCATAAATTTCCAGTCATATGGTTCAGGAGAAGAGCTGATGGGGAAGGGCTGGAGCTCCAGGATGGATTCCTTTCCTGTCATTTGGACTCACAAAATCCCTGCTCCAGTCCTGATTCTCTCCAATAAAGTTGCTCTTGAGCAGCAGGGAATGGGAACAAACTCCCCACTTCCTGAAGACCTATCACGGTGCTGCTTGACTCCATCTTGCTTTTCTTGCCTTTGGGTTTCTCCTCGCAGATTAATTTTGTTTAATTACTAGCTAAATGCACCCATGTTGCAGGAATAAAATTTCAAGAATATTTCTGTGTTTGGGCACACCCTTAACCCCTCATGCAACACCCCGTGCCAACCCTTCACCTGTGCAACCCTCTCCCCATGCATTACCCCGCGTGTGCAACACATACCCCCTGTGCAACATGTACCCCCTGTTCAACTCCTCCATGCCACACACACCCTGTGAAACACCCCTACATGCACTATCCCCCCCGAACCCCAACTGAGCAGGTGCAGGTTTTGGGGCTGGGTTTTATCAGTCTTCAATGTTAAGTATAGGACGAAAACATTTTGCACCCCTTTTCACCCCCTTTGGGGTTAAATTTCTCAAGATTGGTTCTTGGTGGGTGCTCATGTAACCTAAGGAATACTGCCCCCAAATTTCATGCTTCTAGGTCCTGGGGATGGGGCAAGGCATTGATCAGTCAGAGAGAGATTCTTCAATGTATATTACAGGGATGAAAACACATTGCGCCCCTTTTCATCCCCTTCTGGTTGGAATTTCCAAAGACCGTTTCTTAGTGGGTGCTTCCAACATGGAAGGAACACCCTCCCCAAATTTCATGCTTTTAACGGTTTTGGCTGGGCGTTGATGAGTCAGTGAGTCAATCACTGAGTCAGTCACTGACTTTTCAGTTTTATATATGGAGATTTAGCATGTGGCAATTACAGTTGTGGGGAGATCCTTTGTGAGGTCCAGCAGCTGATTAATGTAGACTGTTTACACCCAGGTGGAGACTACTCTACGTGGTTCTTTGGGTGAGTCACTCCAATATTACTGGAGTGGAATATTATTATTCCAATATTCTCCTTTCCTATATCTGAAATCAATAAAAAAATTTAAAAAAATATTCTGTTCTTGGCCTTTGGGTTTTGGCCTGCTGGCTTCTGGATGTCCTGCAGGTGATAATGTTCCAGGTGCTGGAAGGAGAGCTCAGTTGCTGGACCCTAAACTTTCTTGGGGTGGTCCAGAAGACCCGTCGTTCAGCCCCGGCGCACCCAGCTTTCCTTCCTGCCTGTAGCACTGGCTGTGGCTCTTTCCCTGCCATCCAGAACTGTCCTCCCACCCCAGCCATTGTTGCCAAAAGGAGGAAAAATTATTTTGGGGCCAGGCAGGTGAAGCCACATTGATCTAACAAGCCTTCAAATGAAAACCAGCATTTGGGCTTATTGCTTTCCAGCTGGAAATTTGATTACATTTTTCTGGGGCTGTAAATCTGCCGCTCTTTTGGCAATGTTGTTATTAAAGCCAGTGTTGAATTTGTGTGGCGGTGGCGGCAGGGAGTGCGTGTGTGTGTGTGTGTGTGCGTGCGTGTGCGCGTGTGCACGTGTGGGGGAGGTGTGAGACGTAAAAATTTCAATCCTGGCACTGACATTGCAGGAAGTTAAAAAGCAATTACAGTGTGTGCTTTGCCTCGGGACAGAATGAATCATTGAACGAGCCACTCCAGCAGAAGAAATTAAAGACTGAAGCTGGCAGTGGGGGGGAGGGAGAAGGGGGGCATTACGTAGAGAATCAAAGGTCAATTAAAGTAAAATTGAATCTATTTTATTTTAAAATATTTTTGCTTACATTCCGCCCTTTCCCAAGCGAGGGAGATAAACCCACACTTGTGTTATGTACTGAGTAATAGATCCTCTCTGGAGTTTGCTTTTCCTCTTGGCCCATTTGCATTACTTTCTCAATGATGAAGAGGTGCCTGTGCACCTGCATCTCACATTTGCAACTTGAGGCTGCTGCCCCAGGTAAGGAGATCCATGCCAGGTGGGAAATGCCTGGTACCCAGGCATTCATCCCACAGTACACAGGCATTCCAGGGGATCCATGCCAGGCAGGGAATTCTTACAGTACCCAGGCATTCCAGTATTTGTCTAGATTAGTTTGTGGTGTCAGGCTGGCATCTGGAGTCGGCTCGGCAGTGGCCAAGGGTCCACTGCCATCAAAGGGGTTGGTTTGCCATAATTCTTTTCCACAAAACCAGGCAGGACCCCCTGTCATCCTTGCCAGTATCTAAACACAATCCCCCAAACCTAGGACAGTCCTGGTTTTGTCAGACGTATGGCAACCCTACCCTGAGGCCCTGGTGGAAAAAGAAGGCAGCCAGTGAGACATGTCCACCTGTTATTGCTGCCGGACCAATGCTTGGTGGGGCCTGCCCAGAGCAGGGTGATCATGTCATAACCAAAGAAGAGGACAAGGAATGTAGGACACCCAAGAACAATGTCGGACAGTGGAGATCAGTGAAGGGGTCTGTACCCCAAACTTGCTGTTGGTGCTGAGGACATGGGCAGTCCCAGTTTCTGACTGTGCTAGCCTTGCTGGCATTGCTGGCTGTTCCTTTGGTGACCCTTACAGGGAGAAGGTGGTGTGTTGGAAGGGGTCAGGATCCAACAGGTGGGTCCTGAGGTGGGTCATGCCAAGCTTCAGCCAGAATCATTGGCCAGGCCAAGCACTTGCAGAGCATTAATTCATTGGGAAACTAATGGCTGGCTGGAGGGCAGGCAGTGGCAAGGGGGCTCTTTTTCATCCGGCCTTAATTTGCAAATATTGACAATTTCCTGGGTAGTTCAGAGTAGTTAGCTGGAGGGGAGGGCTAGCCCCGCTGATGGGCAATGGGGTTTCGGCTGGGAGTGGCCCATGGGAAATGCGAAGGAAAGGAGAAAGGGAAGGATCTCTGCTGGGAGGGCAGCAAAGGGGTCTTTTAAAGCAGGACGTTGCCTTGAGCCCATGTTGGTGCTGTGATCACTGCTGCCCACTGACTTCCTCTTCTGGCTGGAGGGGCAATATTGGGTGAAGAGAGAGGAGCACTCTGCATGCTCTCAGAGGCAGTTTTCCAGAACTTGGGGGTGAAATCTGAACCAATTTAGGCCAATGCATCTCACCCATCGCACTGTTCACACAGAGGTGTGGGGAGGTCGATGCATGTCTGTGCCAGCACAAGACTTGTGCCAGCCTAACCAGGGGTTATGACAGCAATTTTCAACCACTGTGCCATGGCACACTGGTGTGCCTTGGATGGTCTGCAGGTGTGACATGGCACTTTGGGGACACATTTACTAAGGGGGTTGGGTATGGGGTGCCTTGTCAGTAGTAAAAAAAACTGACAGTGCACCTTGACAATCTTAGTGCTTTATCAGTATGCCATGGGATGAAAAATATTGAAAATCACTGGGTTAGGATTACACTGTGGATTGGATTCCTGCTGATGGTTTTTGACTTGGACGCCCCCCCCCCCTTGCATGCTGGCTGGCCCCTCCTGCCCCTCCTTTTAGGAACAGGCTCACAAGTTGTTGCTATTGGCTTGTTACCTCTTTAGAGCAATCTGGAGGTTTTCATCTCTCTGGCGTTGCCGTCGCTTCAGCCGTGGAATGGATGGTTGGCAGATGCTGGGGAGAATTTCTTGTGAAGCATAGATTGCACTCTCTCTCCCCACCGCTACACCAAGGTTGCATGTGAGTTCTGCCCCTGCTCTCCTTTGCTGCCCCCTGCAGTGGCGTACCTAAGGCATCTGGTACCCAAGACCACAAAAAATGTTAACACCTCCATACCCAATAATATCCCTTCCCAAATTTTTAACACCCCCATGTGACATCCTAAAGGCCTCTGAAACATACTTCTGGATTTTGCCAAAAACCATCAAATGCCCCCTCAAGACTTGGTACCCCCTGCCCCCTTTAGCTATGCCACCTTCTCTTTGGACCAGAAACGGAAGGACAGGCTTTAGTAGGTGCAGACCTGTCTTTCTGCCTGCAGTGGGGAGGGGGGAAGGTGCACCCAGGGTGACCATGAGTTGTAACCCCAAAATATAGGACACCCAAGAAAAATGTACGACACAACAGAATAAAAGCTAAAAGCACAAACGTACAGGCCACAGCGTGATTGAAAAGGAACTCCCTATTTTAAAATACTTATAAATTACAATATAGGGAGTTCCTTTTCGATCATCCTGTATATTGCTTTCATGTGGTAAATTTAAATGCTATATGATTTAGTATCAAATTTAAAACTATAATTTATTCCATATAATTTATTAGTTATAAGAAGGGTCTGCCTGCTCACAAGGAAACTGAGAACAATAAAGATTTTTTGCCAGGATCCAAAGAGGACATATCCTGGAAAAAGAGGACATCTGGTCGCCCTGGGTGCACCATGTTTCATCACATGAGTGGCTTAATTTCCTGCCTTTGTGCCATTCCCAGAAAGGGGATTGCATGAGATGAGGACATTGCACCGCTCAGGTGCTGAGACCATAGGGGTGCTGGCTGGCCTCTTCCAGCCCGGTCTTGAACTGTCCAGGAAATGAAGACCTCCCAGCAGGATTTAACCGAAGATGCTCAACCCGATACTTGCATCAGCCTTCCCCGAAGTGCTGCTGTTTCAGGCCTGGTTCCTGGCAGCAGGAGCTGAGCCCGTCAGCTATGTCCAAGGCCGGATTTGCCGCTGGTATCTTTGGTTTCCTGCAGCTGCTGAAGTCTGGATTAGACCTTCCTCCCCGTTCTGCAGCCCCTGTTGGACTCCAGCCTGCAGCGATCAGGAAGGAGGGTATCCTATTTGAGAAAGGGGCATTCCTCTTTAGCGGGTTACCCTTTACATTTTTGCCAGGAGGCAGACCAATGAAAACAGGAGACCCCTCCTCGCCAAGGGTTGGGTAACCCCACACCAGCCCCTTCCCAGCGAAAGGTTGCAGTTAGAACCTGCTCCAGTTGGTTTGAACCCTTTGGTAGGGGGGCTGGTCTAGATGACCTCCATGCACCAATTCTAGCACTTAGCGATTCTATTGCTAGAGACTTATTCTGCCCCCCACCCCAGAAGTGGCCTTGTAGGTGCTGTTGCAGCTTCAGCCAATCGTCTTCTTGTTCCACAGCAGTTCTGGCTCTCTGGTTGCTGCTATTGATCCCATAACCCATTAACGGATGGCGTGTGCATGCTATAAGCGGCTCTTTGTGGTGATGGCTAAATTTGGCGCCGCAGTGGAGTGCATTGCGTGGCTTCCTGGGCCAGGCGCATGTGGCTTCTGCAGGAGGAATCTTAGCAGATGCTCTGCAGTGGCCTCACTAGAGTGTTGCACAGAACCTCATCATGGTGTGCAAGTGGCCCCGATGCCTCCCCTTTGGAGCCATTCCTGGAGGTGCATGTTCATGCAGAATGGAGGTGCATGTTCATGCAGTGGCTCAGCACTCCAGTGATCGGTTGAGTCTGTCTCCTGAAAAGTGCACCTGAATTTCATTGTAAACTTGTATATGATGACAATGATGATGATGATGATGATGGACTATTTCACAGTCGCCAGGTGTTTGACTGAAATTGACTCTGTTGTTATTCGGTTCCTGTCCAACAAACTAGGAATCACAAAGGTATCATCTCAGTATGTGTAGTTCCCAGGAGTGCTGCTGCTGCTGCTGCTTCTTCTTCTTCTTCTTCTTCTTATTATTATTATTATTATTATTTTATTTCACTTGCACATTGCAGTGATGCACCATGCCAAACTGGATGCTTTGCACTCCCTCTAGCTATGCTTCTGATGCACTCACTGATCAAAGTGGTAGAGCTTTTGTGGCGCAGACCTGCCTCTTGCAATTGGAAAAGTGGGGTATGTAGGAATGAAAATACCATCCTGTTATATGTTGTTGGAAAGGTAAAGAAACAAACTGCGTTGTAATATTGATATTTTTTCAAAAGTAGTGGCCAATTAATCAGAAAATGGAAACACAAAAGCCTATGGTACAAAATGTGGATTTTCTTTACACAAAACTTTCCCAAGATACTGATTGCTCTGAGATGAGATGTAATTCTGATACTGTATGGAACTAATGAGGTGTTAATATGAATCAGCTCTCATTTCCATATACATAAACTGTACCATAATAGTTACCCATGCTAGCTGGGTATACATGTGCTTCTAAAGGGTGTGCTGCCTTGTGTAACAATTCCTCTTTGCCAGCACAGTTTCCCTAACTAACCAACTTAGAGCACAATCCTAACCAAGTCTACTCAAAAGTAAGCCCTATTGTATTCAATGGGTCTTACTCCCAGGAAAGTGTCTTACTCCCAGGAAAGTGTCTTTAGGATCACAGTAGGGCTTACTTTTGAGTATACATGGTTAGGATTTTGCTCCCAATGTTCTCGGTGATTGTCAATCTGGATTTGGCTTGGAAGGGCAGGGCTGGTGCTGGTTTGTCCCTCCCCTGCCAACTGCGCTGTAAATGGAAGCAATTATTATTTTCTGCAAAAAAAGAAAGAAAAGAGCCTTAACCACTAAAAGTGTCATCAGGAACCTGATACTCTCCACTTGGTTGCAGCAGAGGAAGAGCAACCAGACTCTTTCCATGCAGGTCATGCCAACATCTTCCAGGGGACGTTTCAGATTTCTCCGAGGCCTCCTTCCATGGCTGATCCAGCATTTTTTTGGCCCATTCCCAGGAACAGCCTTTGCAGCCTGCCCACTGGGTGTCACTTATGTGACACCCACTTATATAAGTGACACCCAAATCCAGCATCTTCCTCCTCTGGTATGCTCCTTTGGCACAAAACAGGGAGCTCCTGTCTAAAGAGAGGGTGCAACGAAGGAGTGAGCTGAGCGATGTCAGCAGGAATGTGGACCCATGGTGGGCACTCCCTGGTTCATCTCATGGGGTTGTGCAAGGAAGGCACACACAGTTAAACAATTGCATTTGTGCAGGCGGTTAAGACACTGTGCCTGTTAACCAACAGGCCAGGGTTCGAGACCCGGGTCGGCCCCACAAGACAGGGTGAGCTCCTGTCCTTAGCCCAGCTCTGCAACGCAGCTGGATCCAATCGTATTGGCTCTGCCTTTCCATTGGACTAATTCAGTGGCGTGGAGAGGGGGGGTTTGCTGCTTGGGTAACAGCCTATCCTCCATAACAATCCAACCCAGGCTTTCGTGCTTCGCATGCAGCGTATGCAGCACTGAGCATGATACCATAGTCTTTCAAGACTGACGGAGGCCTGCTTTTTTCCATTTGAACTTACTTGGGTGTAACATGCACCCCATGAGACCCTTCTCTGGATCTCAAAACTTCTGACATGAGCTGAGTGACGGAAATCAGAGAGAAGCCTTTTCGGTGTTGCCCCCCTAGGAGGCCTGTGGCCTGAGAAGGGCTGACACGTATCTTCAGCCAAAAAATAACATGAAAAAGTAGCAAAAGGAAATTGTGTCACTACTTTTCTAGACAGAATCTTACAGGGTGGCCATTTGACATAACCACAAATGAGGACATGGTCCCCCAAAATGTAGGACACCCAAGAAAAATGTAGGGTGGAGGACACCCAAGAAAAATGCACACCAAAAATGTAGGACAACCAAGAAAAATGTACACCCAAAATGTAGGACACACAAGAAAAATGTACCGGTGGCTACCAGTACCCAGTGCCCGCCAGTATCCACCACCTGGTGTTCATAGTGCCCTCCAAGACAATATAAAAGCTTAAAACATTCATATATATATATATTGCTTTAATGTAGTTAAATTAAATTCTATATTGCTTATTATTAAATTTGAAACTATTACATAGAATTTATTAATTACAAGAAGGCAACATGGTGTCTGCTCAGAAGGAAAAGGAGGAGAATGAAGTTTTATTCCATGACACACTGCTAAAAAAGAGGACATGTCCCAGAAAAAGAGGACATCTGGTCACCCACGAGTCTTACTATGAAGGGGGTTCCCTTTGCACATTGCTTTGTGCACACTTTTGGGGTAGAGTCCAGGAGGAAGCCCAGAAGTGCAGGGAAGCAGGGGTTGCACAAACCCTGCAAAGAAGTGTCACTCTTCTGTGTTAGGGTGATATTAATCCCAGAAGCTGGTGCTTTTCCCACCTCCGGCACACAGAGCTGTTTCTCCCTCCCTCCCACACACACTCCAACCATATCAGCAAGGAAAATGTTACGTCTTTGTCAGGAACCTGCTCATTACCCACTTTGAGTGCACTGAAATTCAGGCAGGCGACCAGAAATGGAGTCCTCAAGATGTCAAGCAGGGGAGTTGATGATGATGATGGTGACGGTGATGATGATAAAACAATGTTGATGCGCCTGCTCTTCCTCCCCCAGTATGTGCCTGCAGGCAGACGCCTTCTCTTCCTGCCTGGGATCCTGGGCCAAGCACCATCTCCCCCTGACCCTAGTGAGGATAAAGGGAGTTTTCTGTGTGTGTGTGTGTGTGTGTGCAGGCACACACGCATGCATGCACACACGTGGGTGAATGTTAGGGTTGCCATAATTATCTTCCACAAAATCAGGACAGCACCCTCTGTCCCATTTGCCAGTATGTAAACACAGTCCCCCAAAATCGGGATTGTTTTTTGGGACATATGGCAACCAGTGATGGGCCCAGGCCGGTTCAGGCCGGCTCACCCGAACCTGTTCCTCCTTTTGGCCCGCTGGTAGCAATCTGGTCACTAGCGGTGGCCAAAAACCCAGGCAGACCAGTTTGCCGCCCGGGGGAGCCCATCACTGTGGCTGCATCAACTATGACGGAGCTGCACTCGCGTCCTGAAGAGGACGGGACTGCGCCTGCACCAACCTTGGCGCATGTGCAGTGTGCCTGGGTTGGGGCCCATCCCTCGCCCCACCCACCCGCAGCCACAGTGCACTGGGGTGGGTGGTGTGCCCTCCCCACCCCCTGACCCAACCTGGCCCCTCCCTCTTCCAGGGAACCGGTTGTTGGGCCAGGCCGGGCCCATCACTGATGCCAACCCTAGTGAGTGTGCATGTGTATCTAGGGGGAAGATTTGAGCACACTATCCTAAGCCCGTCATAGAAATTGAACTACTAATAATGGCATCTGGATGGCACTGACTTAAGCTACCAGGTGCCTCTTCTCTGGATCCATTGAGCCCAAAATTCAGCATGCACAAAACCTGACTTGGAAAAAACTCTTAAGTATGTTTGCATTCAATTACTGGAAGATTTTGGGGAACCCTCTGGCACCAGGCGGCACACCAAGTGTGATAAGGCTTCTGCCAGGAAATCCCCCCTTCTGCCCCTTATCTCTGGAGCTCTTCTCCAAAAAGGGTGCCTGTGGCCATCTTTGTATGACTCTGTCATAGGGTTACCATATGTCCTGGAAAACCAGGACACTCCCAATTTTGGTGGAATGCATTCACATACTGGCAAGTTTGAAAGGGGGTCCTATCCTGGTTTTGTGGAAGGGAATTATGGCAATCCTACCCTGTCACCGTGCTGGACTCTCAGGCTGGCCCTCTTGGCAGCAGGTCTTATGGCTGCTACTCTATGCCTGATCCTGAGACGCTGCTATCTTCTCTTCCCATGGCTCAGTCCACAGTCAGCTGATTCTGACCTTATGTGAATGGAGCAACTCTCGGTGCCTTTGGATCCAGCTTCTCTGAAGGAGTCTCTGCAGGCCTCTGTCTCAGGCTTCCCATAAAGCTGGAATTAGCCAGACATGTTCGGTTTTTTCCCTATTTTTCCAAGGCTATGTCTGGCCAATTTGGGGGGGAGAGCCAGGGGGCATTTGGGGACACTTATTCGTCAGGAGGCAGAATGATGACCTTACAGGACCTGGTGATGGAGGCGCGCACAGCCAGAACAGGGATAAGAAGCGTTCCTTCCGGTGCGCATGCATGTGATGCAGTCGGTACATGCATTCAAAATTAAATGGCTGCTGCAGCCGGCGAAATTTAACTGCGCTGTGGTCTGTGCGATGGTCTGTAGCTGTGCCAAAAGATTTGCGGGGGATGCGATTGGTGGATTTGAGCTCCCAGCCAGCTGCATGATGCACCTTGCTCGTGGTCAAAAAACTGATGGTGCACCTTGATGATTTTAGTGCCTCGTCAATGTGTCATGAGATGAAAAAGTTTGAAAATCTCTGCATTAAAGTAACAAAGTGACACTGTGCAGTTCAATGGCTGGTGCAGCCCAACTGGTTCTCCAGAGGAAAGAAGGTGGCCTGGCCTGGAAGACACTTGGTATCAACTCCACTGAGGAAGAGTTCGGTGGAACTCCAAAGCTGGCATTTCCCCCCTTTTGCTCGTTGTCCTTCCACATGTTTTGTTGTGACTTCACTGCTATAAATAGCTATTCTTCTCACCCGGGTTCCTGCCTGGCACTTTCTGGCAGTGCCAGGCAGTTCTGATGTTGATATTGCTAATTTTACATGCCTGGGAATGGAAATTTATGCCACTGCATGTTGGAAAGGTGGAAACTCCTGCCCTGCACCCCTTTCCTTTGTATCCCTTGCTGCACTTGGACTGCATAGGGTGCCTGTTGGAGGGGGTCAGGAGGGGGTCTTGTTCCAGTCAGCCGATCTGGGTTCTTTTCTAGATCAAGCGTCCACTACAATCTTGAGGTGCCTCCTTGGACCATTCCTGGCTCATGGATCAGCAAGGCTAGGCATGGCAGGTTTTGTCCCAGGTGGCTCGGTGCCCCACTCCAGCCTTCATCATGGATCTGTTTTCCAGTTGGCCCCATTTAAAGGGTGACATGGGGAAGAAGACAGCAGGCCCTGGATGGGCCTGGGATGGGAAACAGACTTCTCTTTCCCACCAACAGGTCCCAACAACTGATGGATCTGGCTTCAGCCTTGCACCGAGGACACTCATGCATACATGGGTGCAGCTGTGGCCATCGAAAGCCTGTTGCAAGGCCATTAATGCAACCCAGTCTAGTTGCGCTAATTGCCTCCACGCAGACAGGGTTCCGTGCCACAGACGCTTCCTCCTCCCAGGGCTGGCGCACACATTAAGTGCCCTGCATGCCTGCATTAGCCATGCTGTTGTGTGCATCTGAGTGCACCTGTCAAGTGGCATCTTCTGTTCACCCAGAGATGCCTCCTGCCCCGACTAGTTGCTTGCGCATCAACGCTGCACGCACCCCACAGCCGAGGGCAGGAAGAGAAGGGAACACAAATCACAGAGAGTAGCAAGTTGAGCCCTGTGAGGGACGAGGAGGCACTTACCATGCTTTCCATTAAATGGCCCCGCAGAGGGATTCACTGCCGGGGAGTCGGGGCTTAATGAGATCATTAGCACATAATTTCATCTTTGTTTTAGGAACGCCTGTGCTTAATGGCAGAGGAACAAAGAGTTGCATTGGCACTGGAATGAGGCCAATAAACCACTAGGGAGGAACTGTGGCACTCCCACCCCATTCCCATTACATCGCAGCAACAAATCCAGTGTGCCAGATCTGGCACCACCGATGGACGGACAACAGGATGCTGAGCTTGCTTAGAGGTCTGCAGGATGCCCTGCACCATGCCAGATCTGTGTAGCAGTGGCATAGCTAATTATCATGTAGTCTGGTGCAAAGCTCAAAATGTTGCCCCGGAGAGTTGTCCTTGAAAAGGAAATTGGGGGAAAACCTGTCTCCTCTTCCTCAGCAGCTCACCACCCATTTGATCTGCTGCCCTTCTCTCCAGCTAGTGGCATAGCTAAGGCACCTACCTGCTCTCGGGAGTCGAAGATTTTGTAGCATTCACCCCAACAACAACATCAATTTTAATTAAGTAAATAAATAAAATATGTGTCCCTTCAAGATTAGACACAATGTGCTGGGAGAAAAAGGAATGGTTATTCCCTCCCTGCTAAACATAAGAGGAGCACCACTCTCTCTACCCAGTTAGCAGGGGTAACCATATTATGATATATGGACATGAAAGTTAATTCATATTAACACCCTATTAGTTCCATACAGTTTTATATTTACATCTCATTGGCTCTCAGAGCAGTCTCATGGGAATGTTTTGAGTTAGGAAAATCCACTTTTTGTTCCAAAGGCTTTTGTGTTTTCATTTTCTGGCTAATTGGCCTTAACTTTTGTTAAAATACAGGTATTCCAAAACAGTTGGTTTCATTGCTGTCTGCATTAAATTACCTTTCTAACAATATATAACATGATATTATTATTATTCATACATACCCCATTTTAAAATTTTTTACCCACCAATGTCAAAGTCAGCTTGTTGCCCCTCTAAAGCTTGCTCCCTGGTATGACTGCTACCCCTCTGCACCCTCCTAGCTATGCCACTGCCTCCCTGAACTGCCCTGAGGCCAAGCAGTGCCCTGGCTGCCCGGAGAGGTGGTGCCCTCACCAGATCCCTTGCCTGCTTGTGATGCCCTTTGCGCCACATACAAACTCATTACCTACATACCATCAGTCCCAGGCAGCAATAATTGCAAACAGAATCTCTAATAACTTTGAGCCCTGCTGGAGCATTACGCCTGATGAATTAATAGGTGAATATTTGCAATGGACATGATCCTGTCTCCTTGCTTGGGTCTGGGATACTTTGCGGGTGGCCCTTGAGCTCAGTCCCCGCAGATGCTTGCCCTCCCAATATTGGAGCCGTGCCTGCAAGAGATGCCCATGGACTGTGGCAACCTCCATGCGCTGCACCAGGCTGGCATTGCCCAAAAGCTGTCTGCAAAAGCCAGGGCCAGATGCCAAAAAATGCTATGAATATGCAAGACCCCTGCGTCTGCTTTCTGCCTGAGCTGCAGGAGAGTAAATGCTCCAGATTTGGGGTTCTTCTGCATACCCCCTGCACTCCTCATCTACATATTTAAGAGGGGTTGATATGCCCGCCTAGGACTCCATGGCTGGAGATGTAGTTCCTCCCAACTTGCCGATGAAACGTCGGATGGATTCCCTGGAGAGTGTGTCAGTGTGAGATCCCGTTTAGGCTGAATTCCTAAGTGCCAGAGAGAATAATTGAGCTTCGGTGTATAAATCAATAGCTAATTTGAGAAAAACAATGGGCAACAACTGGGTAATTTAATGCTTTGCCAAAATTCTGTCGGGATCTCCAAGGCTCCTCATCTCTGCCTTGGCTGGCGTGATGGCCTGGATTTGCATTCCTGATTGGGATATTATTCAGCGCTAGGTTTGCCATAAGAATGGGAAAACTGGGACTATCCTGGTTTTTGGGGATTGCATTCACGTAGTGGCAAATTTGACCATGGGTTTTGTGGAAGAGAATTATGGCAACCCTATTCTGTGCCCAGTGCTTGGAATCCAAGCCTGCACCCATAATGTCATTCCTGGACATTATGTCTAGGAAGGCAGAAAACACATCTTCACACTTCCATTGCTTCCAGAACCTGTTATCTGGGGAAGACTCCAAAGCTGGGGCTTGCTGGATCTCATCAGCTGCTGTCGACTTGGGCACAAAAGGGAGTCAGGGAGCAGGTGGGCAAGAGGTGGCCTGAGCCCCACAGAAATTGGCCAGAATCACTGTCAAAGTGTGGATCAGCTTGCAGGATGGCCATGAAAACTTATGATTGGGGGTTTGTCTTCTGCTTCTATGCACACAGTGTTGGCTCACCCAGAGCAGCAAAAGCCTTGATTGCAGCCTGGATCCTTAGTGTTTCCAGAAGTGGAGAGGGGGGGAAGACCCTAGTGATCCATCATCCAAGCCAAAGCGCCCACACTGTGCTCCCCACGTTGCTCCTTCCTCAGGCCAAAAGCAGGCCTCCGTCAGTCTTGAAAGACTATGGTATTGTGCTCGGTGCTGCATACGCTGCATGCGAAGCATGAAAGCCTGGGTTGGATTGTTATGGAGGATAGGCTGTTACCCAAGCAGCAAATCCCCCCTCTCCACGAATTAGTCCAATGGAAAGGCAGAGCCGATACGATTGGATCCAGCTAGCATTACAGAGCTGGGCTAAGGACAGGAGCTCACCCTGTCTTGTGGGGCCGACCTGGGTCTCGAACCCTGGCCTGCTGGTTAACAGGCATAGCATCTTAACTGCTTGTGCCACCCACAGCCCATCCTCAGGCCATCCCTTCCAACATATCAGGCTGGGAGGTGGCAGTGGTGACTTGGCCTGTAAGAAATCCGCTCTGCACTCTCTGCCACATGCTGGGAGCTGCACAGGCTGCACAGGTTGCGTCACACTTGTGCTGGGTACAGACAGCGCCTGAGGCCCCATAAGGAGGCATCGCATTGACCCAGGCACATCTGCTCAGAAGCAAGTCCCATTTTGTGCCAGGGAAGTGTGCATCACCACCTAAGGGTAGGCCACGCTCCCCAGGATGGTCTCAGTGCAAAGGGGCTATTGGGTAGATCATGAGACCTGTCCATACATCCCCACTGGCCATGACCAAGCAGGTAACACTGCCAGCCTCTTCTCTGGCATAATAGTGTAATCCCTTTGTAGAGACTCTGAATGGGCCTTGCTACTTCTGGGGCATGGAGAGCTCCATGACTTCTGCCTGCAACCAGGCCTGTAGCCAGGATTCTTGGGGTGGGGACAATTTTGGGGGACAACGACAGCGGTGACACACAATTATGTCCAGCATTTATACTGGCTGGGGGGGGGACTCTTTGTGGCTCCCCCTCCCTCCACCCCTGCTGCAAACAGTGGTGCCTAAGACAGACTGATGCCAAATATGGGTGCTGAATAGCTCATGATCAAACAGTGGTCCATGCAGAGGGCACCCAAATGTGGCACACTCAACCTGGGACTCCTCCAGGGAAGGAAGACACCCCTTAAGACACTGACTGCACGGGCAGAGAAGCTTCACTGGGCATCCTGCTGTGGGTATCCATGGGGCAAGTTGCAGGCTCCCAATAGTGCCCCCTGGCAACCCACACCAGCCAGTCCACTGGGCGCCCCACTGCCTGGCAGCAGCACCAAAGGGTCAAGGCCTGCCTGGCCAAGTCCCCTGCCTGGCTGGTCTCCCATGGCATTTCTGGACCGCTAGTTTCTGTTTTGCAGGCAGCAGTTTCCAGGCTTGACTCCTGGCATTGACCCTTGAAGGGGATGAGGAGGGGAAGGGCTAGCAAGGAAGGGCAGTGCGTCCCAGACTCAGTCTGAGTGACAGTCTGATTCCACCAAGGGCCACTTCTGGCATTCAGGCACTGTGGCACTCACTGGCATTCACTTCTGGCACTTTGCCGCCCCCCCCTCCCCAAAAAAGTGAGGTCCTTGCATTTGCTAAGGAGCAAAAGTGCCTAGCTTGATGGATTCACCTGACCTCTTGGGATCTTCAGGAGCAGACATGGTACTTGAGTCTAATCCAGATTCCTTGGGGGCATCAATCCAGGAGCGTTGGACTGGATCCCTGCTCCAAGTGGAAGGAAGGGATGGTGGTGGGGTCTTCTTGTACTACCATCCTATGCAATGCTATAAGTCAGGAGCTGGCAAACCTTTCTAATGCAACACCACCCTCCAGTAACATACACACTCACCCCCATTTCAGATTATCACAACCCCATCCTCTGAGAGTCCCAAGGGCAAGACCACCAGTCCAGCCCTGCTTCCAGTGACTGGTGGCGGCTTTCCAAGATGTTGGGCACAGTGATGGGCTTCAAAAAAATTAAGAACCGGTTCTCTGCCCATCTGGCAGCCACTTTTAAATGGCTATTTTTAAACTTTATATGTACTATCTCTTGTTAACAACCGGTTCTATAGAGTAGGTGCGAACCTGCTGGAGCCCACCACTGGTTGGGCAGGATCTTCCCAGTTCACCAGAGAGTCACTTCTGGGAGGGAGAGAACCATCCTTAGAGCCCAGCAGCCCTTGTGGTGCCCAAGGCCCCCCTCTCTGCACAAGGACATAGGCTGCAGGAGGGCTGATGACCAGGGAAGCAGCCCCCCATCTCAACCTCCCCCCTCATCCCGGAAGAGAGGAAGGAAAACCTCCATGAATGGTTGGGATTCCTATTTATTTTGGGAGGGGGATACAAGACCCCTGAGACAGAGTCGGATCCTGGCCGAGAAAAAGGGATGCTTCCAAAGTACCCGTAATAGCAGAAATCTGTGCTTTATTCACAGGACACATCAACAGGACTGCATGTTGGGGGGTGGTGGTGGGGGGGAGACACATCCTCAGAACTGTGACACCCACCGGCATTTCCTTGGTGACAGGCTCATACATAAGACATGTTGAGGGGGGAGCAGAAGGCAGGACGACCTCCTTCTCCTGCACGGATTGCAGTGCTGAGCAAGCAGTGAAGCCCCCACCACTGCTTGGAGGGAGTTAGAGGATGGAGCATAGGAGTCTCCCCCTTTACAATATTGCATTGGGACCCCTCTGGGCAGCCCTGGACAGACCAGGAGCCGATGGATGCCTCAGCAGTGACATCAATATGATTATAGGTATCTAATATATATATTTAATATATATTATCATTGTTATTAAAAATAAAATCCATCCTTGGGCGTCACATACCCTGATTGCATCGTAGAACCCAATGATCCCCACGGAGCAAGAGGGGTGGGGAGGCCAAGGTGGGCTTTGGGTGCCACCACCCCCAATGCTTGAGGAGGACATTCCTTCCTTCTTGCTAACCTCTCTCATGTAGATCAAGAGAAAGGCCAAGACAGCCAGCGTGGGGTGGGGGGAAGGAGACAGAATCCCCCAACAACCATTACCCCTTGGAAGACGGAGGCATGCCCTGGCCTGCCCAACACTCATTCCCAGCGGAAGTCCTGCCCAACCATCTCGTAGAACTTGACATTGTAGGGCCGGTAGAAGTCCTGGAGCTGCTCGATCACCTCTGGGTCAATCTGGACGTGAGTCCTACCCTTGGACTTGCCCAGGCAACGAGGTGGAGTGCCCCCCTCAGGCCTCTTCAGGCACGGAAAGCCTTTGGTCTTGTTGAAGTAGAAGTGCCGGGCGGTGATCAGGCGTTGGATGCCCAGGAAGTCCTGGATCTTGCCCATCTCCCCTGCAGGGTCTGTGATGAGCCGCTCCCCGCTGACAAAGTGCAGCTGGGAGAGGGGGAAGTACTGCAGCCAGCTCTGCAGGTGCATCACATACAGGCCGATGCGGATGGCACTCCAGGAGGTGTCCACCAGGCCCAGGCTGCGATTACGGAAGGACAGTCCCTCGAAAGTGGGGATGTCGGGTTTCTTGGAGAGCGTCTGAGTATAGTCCGAGATGGCCCGGGTGACAGGGTTCCTCACCACCACGATCAGCTTGGTGTCCCGGGACATGTTGAAGATCCGCTGGGGGGCCTCCCGGGTGACAAAATAGCTGGGCGTCTTCTCCATGGTGATCTGATGCTCCAGGCTCCGGGGCATCAGGCGCCTGCAAACAGAGGACACAAGTCATGGCAAGGCAGAGCAAAGGCAATGGAGCTGCCCTTCCCAGGTCCTTCCCCAGCTTTTCCCATGCTTGTGGGTCTGGAGGGGTTTCCTCTTCATCAGGGGACTTGGACAGGTGCAGGAGTCTCTAAACTTTTTGAAGAAAGGGCCATATCAAATATCTGGCATAGTGCTGAGGCCCTGATAAAAATATTTTAAATATAAAATTTAAATACATTCATGGTTATTTGAATCTAATGCACCATCGAATGTAATGTGCACCCTACACTTATAATCAAATACCACATACACGTGAATCTAATTAACCATTGAGTCTAATGTGCACCCTGATTTTGAAGACTGGGGCTGCAAATCCTAAAGACACTTTCCTGGGAGTAAGTATTGAACACAATGTTGCTTACTTTTGAGTAGACATGGTTAGGCTTGTGATCTAGATTTGGCTGAAAAAGGTGAGTTTTCAGTAAATGCAGTAATTAATGAATAAATCATGGCACAGGAATAAGCACACACTTCAGTGGACACCCAATTGCACCCCCACATCACAGCTCCAGACGTGTGTGTTCAACTAAGTCAGAGGCTCTTTGGGAACCAGAGGCTGATTGTGGGGCAGTTAGAGGCTTCCCACGGGTGCATTTGGCCCTCGCTCGGGGGTTTGGAGACCCCTGATTTTGGGGCTGAGGCCAGCCATGAGCAACCTCTCCCAATCACCAGATGCACATATGAAGAAGTGGGGTGCTAACCTGGCTCACATGCCTCCTAATAGGTATCCCACACACACTGATCCAAGCCTGATAAATCTAGATTACAAATCTCATTGATGTACCAATGTCAGAGCACTGCTCATTCTGAGTGAGGGGGCTGCCCCCCCCCACCAGGCTTGGACCACAAACTCGGCCTGAGTTGTGCATCAGCCCCGGACAGCTTTATAAGCACTTCGCTATTGGTGGAGATTCATAAAAATGGCAGTTTCATTAATGGGCCACCCCCGGGCTTAATAAAGTCTCATCCTGTGAAGAATTAGATTCCCATCTATTCAAAGAACAAAAAAGATTGTACGGATCTGAATCAATTACAAAAAAACCACAAAATAACTGTGTTTATAAATTACAAAAAACGAGACTGAAAAAAAACCAACTTTCATGGTGTGCAAAATGGACTCCCGGTTCCTGCCGACAAAGAATGCTGAGATGACAAAAACGAGGGAATGCCGGAGAAAGACAAATGCAGGCAGAGGGGAGGGGAAATAAATCATCAGCCAAACTAGGTGAAGGGGAGTCGGGCGGTCCCACATTTGTCTTGCGGGCACAGCAGGCTCCCCGAGGAGGAGCAGAGACGCTTTCCAGCTTAATTACTGTTGCCTCTTTTTTTTTTTTGCAGGGTCCGCACGTTGGGAGTGGAAGCCCCCCAGCACAACCCACATCTCGCTTCAGGTGCTGTCTGAGGAAGACCTTGTAGGATTCTCCAGCCCTTTAGGGACAGCTGGGATGAAGCGGAGAAAGATGTATGTCCGCTACTGGCACTGAATCCCTGAGACCAGAGGAAGGAGCCCAAAAGCAGAATATGGGAAGAGGAAGCACTGCTGCTGCGCCACTTGTTTGGGCCACTCCTTGGAGACTAAATGCCTCTGAGGCATTTAGAGGGTAACCAACTGTCCTCTTTTCCCAGGACATGGTCTAATTCACTGTCCTGCTCTTTCAGAGAAGGGTTAATTCACCTCTGGATTTGTAAAGGATCCTGAAGCTGGGCTGGGCCACCACCATGTGCAGGGTGACCACCAGATGCCCAAACCTCAAAAGGAGGACAAGGTCTTGGAGTCCTCTCAGCCTGGCCTTTCTGGAGGACAATGGCATGTTTGCCTACTCATGAATAAAGCCATGATATTAGGCACTTTCACTTTCCCATAGAGCTCAATGCATATTTTTTATTTTTAGTTATTTGGCCATAGCTTTTGATAGGAAGGAGATATTTCAGAACTGATTTTTGCATTGGATTCTGCTCTTCAATACAAATCCAATGACATAAGACATGATGGGGTACTGCACACCATTGCAAAGTTCTGAAATGAAGACACAATGGAGGACAATGAAGCCCTTTTGGAGGACACCCAGACTGGAGGCTAAAAAAAAGAAGAGAAATCCAGAAATTTCCGGTCATATGGTCACCCTGACCAGAGGCCCGCTTCCAAAGTGTGGCATGCTCCTCACTGCTTCTGAAAATGGCCTGGTGGTGCCTTTCTCTCCACCCCCCCCCCACCAGGTTCTCCGTCCTCCCCCTTGCTTGTGCTGTTAACCGGCCAGCAGAGTAAATATTTGTTTGCACCGTCACTGTGGTGTGCGGGAGATTCAATCGGCAGAGCCCTAGCTTGCCTTGCGGGGTGCCAGCCGCTTGCCAGCTAATCCTGGGCTTGAGTCACTTGTCAGCAAGAAAATGAAGTGTTTAGCTTGGCGCGGCTCCCGCATGGCAGAAGCGCCACTTGGCCCTCCCTCCTCTTAGTGGTGGTGGTGCTGCTGCTGTTGGGAGCCCAGCTGGGATGGAGGGATTCTTGCCAGCTAAACTTGCAGGACCCCTGAAGATGTCAGCACAGGGCTGGGACTCCCCTGGGTGCAGCTGGCATAGAGCAGGTGGCCAAGGACGTTCAGAGGAGGCTCACCAGTAAATAGCGAGGAGCCAGTCTTGCCACTCTTCTCTGCCATGCAGGAAACTTCTCTGCCATGCTTGGAGATACTGCCACCCTGGTCCCAAATCTGTGCGCAGGACTGGGTCCCTCCCAGGGCTGGTGTCTGTACAGAGTGAACCCTAAATAGCAGTATGTGTGTGTGTGGGGGGGGAGGCAAGGAAGAGCCCCACCACTCTTTGAACGGCAGACAAGATAGTAACAGCAAGTAGGAGCTGCCAAGCTGGTGGCAAGCAATGAAGCACCCCAGAACTGTGCAGGGGCTGCAGGGGATCAGTTGCACTGGGCAGCAACCTTTAGGGGGGCAAGCCATTTCTGGGTATGCTGGAAGCCCCGCCATGGGACCCAGAACTACAACCAACCAACCAACCGTATTTACAGTGATACCTCGGTTCACGAACTTAATTTGTTCCACAACTCTGGTTGTGAACTGAATTGGTTGTGAACCGAATCAATTTTCCCCATAGGGTTCAATGTAAATTTGGATTAATTTGTTCCAAACCTTTTTTGTTGTGGTTTTATTTTCTGAACCACAAAAAATATGAAACAAAGTACTGTACTGTATGAAGAAAAGTGAACACTAACCTCGCTTGAGGCCAGTTCTGGCATGGAGGACAAGGAAGTGTTTGGGGAGAAGGTTACTGTTTGGAGGGAGTGTCTCCCTCCATAAGGACATTGGGGAGAGCTCCTTCAGAGCTTCCTCTCTTAGGGGACAATCCTATGCAGGTTTACTCAGAAGTAAGACCAAGTGTGTTCAATGGGACTTACTCTCAGGAAAGAGTAGTTAGGATTGTGGCCTTAGTTGGAAAGTCCCGCTCGATAAGGACAGTGGTTTCTTCAAAACCTTCTTGGAAGCCATGCTGGATTGCAAGTGTCCACAGGTCACCCAAAAACGTCACAGCAAGTGAGCACAGGCTTAGAGTAGTGGTCTTCAAAGTGGGGGTCAGGAGTCAGGACCCCTTTGAGAATCACATCTTCATTCTGGGCACTGCCATCTTGCAGTGGGTGCTGTAATCTTGAAATGGGACACTCAAGCTGCTTTTCTGGGAGTACATCTCATCGAACGTATTGGGACTTACTTCCAAGTAGATCCCAGTGATGGCATTGCTGTTTGATGTCACTTGCGGACGTGACATCAGCTCAAGGGGGGTCTTGGAGAGACTGCCAATCTCAGAAGGGGGACCTGAGCTGAAATGCTTGAGAACCACTGCTGTAAAAAGCAGGACCAAGATGCCTGTTGGGGGCACACAGAAGGAATTTCTTCCTGGCACCAAAGGAGGGCTCCTTGTGAGCATGAAGCACAGGTTTCCTGCAGTCCACAGAAAAGCCCCCCATGCCCAAGATCCATGCCCCTGGCTGCAGGTAAGAAGATCTTGCAGGAGGTGCCCTCTGCTGCCACTACACCTGGGTCAAGAAGCTGGAGGGATCCAAGGAAATCAGACACCTCTCACACCTGTGCATAGCACCAATGGGATGGCACCAGCCACATAGGGTTGCCATATGTCCCAAAAAACAGGGACAATCCCAATTTTGGAGGATTGTGTTCACATACAGGCAAATGGGACAGAGGGTCCTGTCTCAATTTTGTGGAAGAAAATTATGGCAACCCTATGTGTGCAACAGGTTGCAGGGCCGAGCCTGGCAGCCCCTCCAGCTTTGAGACTTTCAAAGGCAGGGAAGACAATCCTGGACTGGAGGCAGCCATGGCTGGACTTGGCAGGAAGCAGTGCCTCTGCTCCAGGAAGCTCAGAAGCACCGGGGGGGGGGGGGAGGCGGTGGGGACAGGGGAGCTGATGATGGCAGACTCAACGCTGTCTGGCACAAGTGTCCGACACCAGTGTTCCTGCGGGTGTCTCTTGCCAGGACTCCTCTATCCCCCCACTTGGGACAAGGGACTCCATCCATGCCACCGGAGGCCTCTTGGCACCAGAGCCCAAGTGGGCCACAGGTGGAGGCCACTGTCTGCCTGGTGCGGCACAGCCGTTTAACTGCTCCACTTCCCGGCGGCAAAATCAATCCAGCCATTTTTTGCTTTGCACTTCATTTCTGGCTCAGGCGGGAGATTAACGGAATCTCATAAACCTGGGTAAGTGTCATTTAATTGTTTTATCTGGGCACCTCTTGACGTGCTGCTATCTGGGTGAGATCGCGCCATCGATCGCGCACTGAGCCACATCCCAGAGCGGTGGCGGCAGCAGGAGCAGCAGTGCTCCAGCTGCTGAGCTTGTTCCTCATCTTCGGCCTCACTCCAGGCGGGGCCTTCCTCTTTGGACTCCAAAAATGCAGCAGTCAATTGTGGAGACTCTTGCATGGGCTCTCAGGAAACGAAGCTGCCCACAGCCCAGGAAAGAAGCATGTCCTTGGCTCATGGGTGGCAGAGGTGGCAGTGCCAGGCCCAGGATTGGCAAATGTCTCGGGCAACCCTGCCAAGTGACAGCCTTTTGGCAAGATCAGAGCCCTGCCTGGGAGTGACAGGCAACTGGGAGGGGGACTGGCGGGCAATCTGCACCTTGGTTGTGAGACAGCCCCACAGGCCAGGAGCTGGCTCCTCTCCCATCATGGAACCCATGGGGTTCAGAGGCAGCATGCGGACAGTTTGGTTCGCAGCCACTGGTCCGGCTCCTGCTCCACAGGGCTGCCCAGCCCCTTCTCCAACCATCCAAGCCCACTGATGGGCTGTCAGCATCCCCAATCCACATGTCCCCAAGAATCTTTCAATGCTGAAGCAAGTCACCAAATGATCAGCCATTGTGCAGCTCCTGTCTGCCTGTCTGTCTGCCTGCCTGCCCTCAACCTCGCCCGAACCATATGTGTGGATGGCCCTCCACACTGAAAGAGAGAGAGGAAGAAAAAGAAGAAGACTTTCTCAGTCCACGTCCTGCATAACTGGTCCTTCTCAGTCACACTCCCCTCAGTGGCCTCTTGACCATACCACAAATCTCTGAAATGTGTTGCCTGTCCCTGCACAGCAACTGTTTTTTCCCCTTCCTGCTTTCCAATATCCGTCTCAAGTGGGACCACCCAGGGGAAGCAGCAGCTCCCAAAAAGTGGTCATGACCCCCCACCGCAGCCTCTTGATGGCAGCTCCTCCTCAGCCCCCTTCAGACCAAGTGTGGGTTTCAGGACTGAGTACCTATGCTTGGAGGCCCTGACAGCCCTTAAGCTGGATCAGGGACAAGGGGAACTTCAGGTCCATCTTCTTGCACCTCACAGGTGCCCACCAGGCACCGCAAAGTGACTGCATTGTATTGCTGCTGTCTGGCCCGAAGTGGGTCAGAGATGGCTGCTTTGGACATTTACACTTGGATCAAGTTCTGCAAGTGAATGCCATGTCCGTCTGTCCATCCATCCATCCCTCTCTCGCCATTCTTCCATCTATCCATTCATCTCTCTCTCTCTCTCAATCCATCTATCCATCTATCTACCTGTCCAGCAATCCATCTGTCTTTCCATCTCCATCCACCTGTCCATCCATCTCTTTCTCTCTCCATTCTTCCATCTATCCGTCCATCCATTTCTCCATCCATCCATCTCTCTTTCTCTTCATCCATCCATGTCTCCCATCCATCCATCCAGAGCCCTTCCTGGGAGTCCACCTGGCCAAGGACCCTCAGCCTTGCCCCCCGCCAACCAGGAACTGGCCCCAAAGCCCATCTCTGGCCTGTGATCTGCTGACCCCCGTCCCACCACGCAGGGCTGTTGTGCGAACTCCCTTCGAAGGATCAGCCGGTGGGAAGAAACGGATCTCTTCGAGGCGGCCGCGTGGCGCCTCCTGCTGGCTCACCCGGACCACGGGCGGCCGTCGAGGGCGAAGAAGCACCGGCTCCGGACCAGGCGACCCCCCTGACGGACCCCGATGAAGGGAAGAAGCGCTGAAGGGCGCACTTGGCTGGACGGTGTGGCTCCCCCGACGGCAGCAGGGCAAGTCCGACTCCTGCAGTGGAGTAGCTGGAGGACCTGGATGGCCCCCAAGACTGACCACTCCCCCCTCTAGCTACGCCACCGGACTCCAGGCAGGGGCACCGCCAGCACCTACCTTCGAGCGAGGCACTGCCGGGCCCCGACGAACCGTCCCTGGATCTCCCTGCGACCCCCTCGATCAGGGGGTGAGAAGGGAAGGCAAACCCTGGCAGTACTGGACGGGGCGGACAGCGGAGGGGCTGTCGTGGGTGCCCCCGGGCAGGACAGACGGAGCGCCCCACCCTCCCCCAGACTCACCGGTACCAGTCCAGGCCGCGCTGGTAGTGCCGGTCGAAGAAGTGGGGCTCGGCCCCGAGGGCGCGTACGGCCGGATGCCCGCGGATGAACTCCAGGACGGCGCGGGTGCCACCCTTCTTCACGCCCACGATCAACGCCTGCGGCAGCCGCTTGGAGCCCCCCCGGTTGGAGGGTGGGGGGTCCGGGGGGAAGGGAGGGGGCGCAGGGGCCGGGGATCCGACGGCGGGGCAAGCGCGTCCCTTCCGCGGCTGCTGTTGGAGGAGCCTCTTGCGGGCGGGGGCGTCGGGGCAGTCCGAGGGGGCGTCCTGTGGGGCTCGACACAGCAGCAGGAGGCTGCAGCCCAGACAGGCGCCCCACAGCCACGGCAGCCTCGCCCCGCCGCAGCCCCCACCCCCCCGCCGCCGTCTAAGCGCCATCGCCCCATCGCCGCCCTGCCCGCGGCCCGCGCCGTCCGCCCCGGCGGAGGGCAGGCATCGGGCGGACGGACCGACGGACCGGCAGGCGGGAGACCCAGCTCCGCGCCGCCACTGCCGCCCCGCTCCCCGCCCCGCGCCTCTTCTAGGGCTGCCTGACGTCAGCGGGCGCCCCCGCCCCCTCCCCGCCTCCCCTCGACGGGCGAGAGCGCCTCTGAGCGTATGCAGAGTGCTGGCCCGACGTGGCGTAGCCAGAGGGGGGCTGAGCAGTCAGTCTTGGAGGGGGTCTCGTCCCTCTATTGGCTCCGAAGTAGGTGCCCAAGACTGACTCCTCCACCCCCTCTAGCTACGCCACTCTGCCCAGACTGCGTCCCGACGGGGCGAGAGGAGGTGGCGAGGCAATGTGGGGGGAGTCTCGCCCCATCGGGGCCATTCCAGGCGGGGGGACCAGTGGCGTAGGTAGAGGGGGGCGCAGCAGTCTGGAGGGGGGAGTTTCGCCCCATGGGGCCCATGCTTGGTAGGGGGACAAGTGGCGGAGTTAGAGGGTGTCGCAGCAGTCTTGGGGGGGGGGGGAGTCTCGTCCCATTCTAGGTAGGGGGTTAGTTAGAGGGTGTAGCTAGAGGGGGTACAGCAGTCTCTCGCCCCATGGGGCCCATGTTAAATAGGGGGACCAGTGCCATAGCTACAGGGGGTGCAGCAGTCAGTCTTGGGGGGAGTCCGCACCTGGGGTTAGTAGGAAGATTATAGAGGAGGGGAGTCTTGAAACTGCTGTGTCCAGGGTGAGGATTGGGGGGGGGTCCTAGGCAGAAATAGGGGGTCAAGAACAGAAAAGGGGGGCATTGGCAGCCAAGACCTCACTTATCTCCTTCCCAACCTCTAACATCCTATTGGAACCCACTTGGACTTGCCTCAGCCTCCCAGTACACCAGGTAACCTGATGACCTCTTTTTCCAGGACATGTCCTCTTTTTGAGATTTGTGTCCTGGAAAAAAGTTCTTTGTCCTCCTTTTCCTAGTGAGCGGGCAACCACATCGCTTTCTTGGTAATTAATAAATTATATACAGTGCAATCCTAAGCATGTCTACTCAGAAGTGAATCCCATTGTGTTCAATAGCACTTACTCCCAGGAAAGTGTGGTTAGGATTGCAGCCTATATGTAATAGGATTAAATTTAATAAGTACAGGCATCCCCCACTTTCTGACAGGTTCACCTCTGGTCTGCTGGTGGCTTTAAAAAGGCCAGTTTTTCCTAAAATCAAGGGCTGTGGGGTGTTGTGCCCCCTGATGCCAGATGGGGTGTTGTGCCCATGGGTGTGCTGTTGTCAGATGCCCAGGCATGGCAACAGGGGCAGTTGACCCCCAACTTCCCCTTTGCTACGCCACTGCAGCCTGCCTCCGAATGCTGGGGGCTCTCCCTTACTGGGGGGGTAAGCCTCCAGAGGGGTGAGGCTCCCTGCAAGACATACCTGCTCTGCTCTCCTCTAGCTATGCCACTGGGGTTGAGCCTCCTGCAGGCCTCCCTCCAACCACCCCAGGGTCCTGGCAGCCCCCAAAGGGGGCATGGCCCTTGAGCCTTCCATTTGGGAAGACGGAGAGCAGGGCATGACCTACACCCTATGGCCTTGGGACTTTCTTCTCTGCCCTTTGAAAAAAACAAGAATCTTTGAGCACAGTCCTAACCATGTCTACTTAAAAGTAAGCCCCATTGTATTCAATGGGTCTTACTCCCAGGAAAGTGTCTTTAGAATTGCAGCTTTTGTCTCCCTTTCAGGCAAACATAGAAACAGCAAGGATTTTTGGACAATTTTCGGAGTTGGAGGCAGGGTGATCAAATGACTGGATTTTTTCAGATTTGTCCTTTTTATAGACTTTTGTCCTCCAAAAGGCTTCATTGTCCTCCATTTTGACTTTATATTGGAACTTTTCAATGGTGTGCATTACCCCTTCATGTCATATGTCATTGGATTCGTATTAAAGAGCAGAATCCAATGCAAAAGTTGGTTTTGTAATATCTCCTTCCTATCAAAAGTTATGGCCAAAAAAGTAAACATCAAAAATATGCATTGAGCTCTATGGGAAAGTGAAAGTGCCCAATATTGTGGCTTTACTCGTGAGTAGGCAAACGTGCCATTGTCTGCCAGAAAGTCCAGGCTGAGAGGAATCCAAGACCATGTCCTCCTTTTGAGGTTTGGGCATCTGGTCACCCTGGAGAGCATCTCCCTGCCTACCTTCCTGCCAGGACTGAGAGTGTCGCTCTCCATGGTGTTCCCTTCTGTGCGCCGCAATGGAGCCCAGACACCCTTTCCTTGGGACTGAGATCTTCCTGGTAAATGAAGACCTTTCCCCCATGTGGCTCTTTGAGAGGGATATTGAGTTGCATCTCCCCACTCCTGGCCATTATCGGGGTTCTCCCCAGGTTCTCCTCTCTTCTTTGCTGAGAAGGGGGTTGCCTCTCCTAATCTTGACTAGGGATCTCTAAACCTTTTGGCCAAAGGGCCACATCAGTCACCTAAGGGCAGTGTCAAAGGCTAGAAAAACTATTTTAAATATAAAATTAAACATATTTGAGATGGAACTTAGAATAATGAATAAATGTGCTCACATTTCCAGGTTTTCTGTAAGCACCAGAACACAGAACGGAAATAAACCACACACTTAAATGGACCCCATTTTCCCCACCTAGGGTTGCCATAATTCTCTTCCACAAAATTGGGACAGGATCCTGTGTTCCATTTGCCAGTATGTGAACACAATCCCCCCAAATTGTGATTGTCCCTGTTTTCCGGGACATATGGCAACCCTACCCCCATCCCACTATCACAACTCCAGGCATGTTTGGTCAGAGGTTCTTAGGGGACCAGAGGTTGGCTGTGGGCCAGTTAGAGCTACATCTGGTCCCCAGGCTGGGGTTTGGAGACCACTGGCTAGGGCACTGGAGTTAGAGATTGGGCGGTATCCTCACCCATCTTTCCTCCCCCTACTTTGGTACTGAGAGGCCGGCTGTTGCTGCTATTTTCTGACACCCCATCAAGCCACCTTGATAGTTCCTCCTGTTCCCAGTGAGCCTCCTTCTCTCCCTTCCTTCCAAATGAGGTCAGAGACCATGAATTGAATTTGGGCTCCCAAGAAGACAAGCTGCTGCCTGGGACTTAAACCTTCATTCCTTGCCGAGGAGGCTGGCCAGGGCTGTTGTGGCTTAGGAGACATTGCCTTGAGTGGAGGGAGCCCCCCTCTGCTTCCCCCTCCCCTGCAATGTAATCACTTTGAGCAGAGCCCTGGAATGAAAGGGATCAAGTTGTTTGCTGCTGTTGCAGGGGACGCCCCAGCCTTAATCTCCCTGAGTAGATTACGGAGATTACACCCAGCTAATCCCCCCCATATCTGTCACTGATGCGATAAAGACCATAACGAAACCAATGGACTCCTGGGGACCCTTTGAGCAGTGGATGTCCCGAGAAGCTCAAGGTGGGCACCAGGTGGTGATGGGCAGCACTAGCCTCTGGTGGCACTCAGCCCCCAACTCTTGCAACGCTGCATGCTGAGGAGGACCAAGGCAGAGGTCTAGAGGAGTGCAGCTTAGCTCACCCATGTATCTCCAGGATGAAGGATCATCATGGACAGGCTGTTGTGGGGCTGGTGTCAAAGGCCAAACAGGCCCTTCTCACTGGGCCTGGTTGTAATGCTTGTCTCACATGGGGTCCCACCTGGAAAACGGCTGGTGTTGGCATATTAAGACAAGTGATGAGTTTGCAGACACCCCTCTCCGGCAAGTGGCTTGTGGACTGAGGCCGTTTGTGAATGCCTGCCCCCCTGCCTCCATAGGTCTGCCCCCTTCCAGGCTTGTCCTAGTTGCTCTCAGAATCAGCATGAACTTCCAAGCGGGTTGTTGCTGAGCCTCTCTGGCTAAATAGCAGGAGGTCATCCATGGCCAGGGAAATCTGGAAATGCCCAGACATGTCCAGAAATAGGGCTCTTTCACCGAACTTCTGGTGTCCTTTCCATGGCTGTCTGTCTGCTGGTGTTCTTGTGCATCTTTTAAATTGTGAGAATTATTGCATTTTCTTTGTAAATTGCAAACTTTCATTGAAAAATCAGTGTATAAATACTAATAATAATCAGTCATAGGTGGAGCTCTGGGACACTCTAGGTGGTGGCCCTCCGCAAAGGAGCTTGTCAGCACCCACGGCTTGCCTTTGAAGGCATGTGTGCTCCAGCAGCCCATTGCAGCCCCAGAAGCCTTTGAAGTTCCCCTGCCTCTAATGTACAAGCAGCTCCTAATGATCTCCTGCTTCCCAGAGGAGAACTGCCGAGGATCCCCAGACAGAAGGATCCACTGATCAAGCCTTGATTGCTTGTTTTGGCAGCTCATTAAGATGCCTGCACAGCTTGTTCAGCGTAATTCCAGGCAAGGGAGAGGGAGGGCAGGAGGGGCCTGGCCAGGGAAGTAGACATCTCCCCGCCCCCCCACAAGCAGTGTGTGGCTTCAGCTGCCTGTTTGCTTTCTGTGCTGGGATTTCTGTCCTCACAGCAGGTGAGTCCCAGGGAAGAACCTTTCCCACCAGTAGAGATAAATGCAGCATGTTCCACCCAGACAGACCCACTGGCATCTTTGCTAGTGGCTGGTGTGGATATCTTTTCTGGTATAGACTGTGAGCCCTTTGGGATCAGGAACCCTTTACTGGTTTATTGCAGGGTATCTCAACCCCTGGTCCAGGGACCACTGGAGGTCCTTGGCAGCTGCCTGATCGGTCTGCGAGAGGACTCCTCTAAGTGCCTCTTCCCTTCCACACAGCGGGAGGGCTCTGTTGGAGGATTGCAGCCTCAGAGCCCAATCTATGCCTGTCTACTCAGTAGTAAGTCCCATTGAAGTCAGTGGAGCTTACTCCCAGGAAAGTGTGAACAGGATTGTAGCCTCAGAGCCCAATCTATGCCTGTCTACTCAGAAATATCCCATTGTAGTCAGTGGAGCTTACTCCAAGGAAAGCATGAACAGGATTGCAGTCTCAGAGCCCAATCTATGCCTGTCTACTCAGAAATGTCCCATTGTAGTCAGTGGAGCTTACTCCTAGGAAAGTGTGAACAGGATTGCAGTCTCAGAGCCCAATCTATGCCTGTCTACTCAGAAATGTCCCATTGTAGTCAGTGGCGCTTACTCCCAGGAAAGTGTGAACAGGATTGCAGTCTCAGAGCCCAGTCTATGCCTGTCTACTCAGAAATGTCCCATTGTAGTCAGTGGAGCTTACTCCCAGGAAAGCATGAACAGGATTGCAGTCTCAGAGCCCAATCTATGCCTGACTACTCAGAAATAAGTCCCATTGTAGTCAGTGGTTGAAATGCATTATATATTGTTATTGTTGATGGTGATGATGATAAGATTACAAGATACCAAGACCTGCAAATAAAACTTGGGCATCTCAGGGAGAAGATCAACAGTGTGCCAATAGTTTATATGACCCCTTGGAGCAGCGCCTGGAAGTCTAAAGAATTCTTGGCCTCATGGAAAATGCACCAGCACAGATATGTAGAAATGTAACAGAGAATCCTATGCGATATCTCTGTGATTTCCAAGATCACAACTTGCGTGATTATGTGTGACACAACTTGTGTGACTTGCGTGACACGACTATGACTGGTGGACTGGAACCTGCCAGGCATAGAATGAGATGTACACCAACAGAGGATCTCTGGATTTGTGAGCATTGGAAGCCACATACGGTGAGTGCACTACTGGAATTTTAGTGATTGCTCTGAGTTGCCGGCAGTTAGGGAGCCAGAGAAAACCTGTAGCCCAGGGACATTCCCAGGACACTCTGCATCATGACATCACATGGCATCATGATGTCATCATGCACATACCCACCACCACCTGTGGAGAGTGCTCTGTGCAGGTGGAGGTGGGGTGAGTGCATGTGCTCTATGCAGCTGGCCAGAAAAGGCTTCCCCAGCTTATCTCTAAGGGCACGTGCATACCTGCTGCTAAGCCACGCATGTGCCCTTTGCAGCTTCCCTGGCCATCCATGAAGGGCACAGGTATTGGGTGCGTGGGCTGGTGCGCTTGCAACCACTGTTGCATGTGCACCCATGGCACAAGACACCTTGTGCTAAATAGACGGTATGCCATTGCTGTAATCTCTGTGCTTTGGAGGTCCAGCTCTGAAGTCTCTCCATGGGGGCCAAGTTACTCGTGAAAGTTACCTTTTTAGCCTGCTCTCATTTGCTCTGACTGGCAGTATCTTGGTAGGGCCTCTGGTGGAGTAAGATCTTCCCACCTTGTTTCTTTGAGATGATGGGGACTGACCCTTGTGTTCTCCCATGAGTGAAATGTGCTCCTCACTTTTTATGGATGATCACCTAGCATATTTTGCTTTTGCTCAGTGTTTCCCAGAGGTGGGCTTCACCAGGTTCTCACCTACTCTATTGAACCTACTCTATAGAACCTCTATAGAACCATATAGGATATATGTCTATAGGACATATGTTGTTATAGGACCTATGTCTATAGGATATAGAACCTGTTGTTAATTTATTTGAATCCCACCACTGCAGAGAGCCAAATGTGGATGAGAAGAGAGGGGCTTAATACCCCCCATGCTAATTTCCCAATGCAAAGTGAGTCATGGCAGAGAAAGGGGGGAAACAGGCCCCGAATGGACACCATTGAGAAACTCAGCCACCATCTCCCACGGAAGATGCACTTTGGCTGTGACCCTGGTGGGCACCTCTGAAACAGCTTCAAAGAGGCTTTCCGGTCTCTGGCTCTGACCCTGACAGGTCTTCTCTGACTCCAGGCTTGATGTGCCGCTGCAGCCGAAGGCAATTCTTCCCGGAAAAGCTACTTCAGATCAGCAAGTGCCTTTTGTCAAAATCCAGCCTCTGTTTTTAATAGGCCTGAAAGGAGAACAAAGTGGCTTCAGAGCCTGCCGAATCAAAGCGCCTGTCCTCAGACCTGCCCACTCCCAGCCCTGTCCTGATTAATGATGGATCAGTGCTGGAGGGGCAGCCGCAAAGGGGGAGGCAGGCAATATTTAATCAAGCCCTGTTTATTGTGGGCCCAGAATCAAAGCTGCGCATTTCTCCTTTATGAGGGAAAGGGGTGTAGGCGCCTGTCCCAGCATGACCCGTTTCTTGCTCACAGCACACTCCGTGCCTGCATTTTGGTGCAGAGCAAACCCTGCAGTCTTCTCAGACTTTAGGGCTGCCTGGAAGTGGCACTATTTGGGCCCAGATGTCTCAGCAGTGCAGGGAATGGGAAAATCCTCCGTGATCCACAGGGCATCCTTAGTGATCCATGTATGCTGGGCATCAGGGGTGGCATTAGGAACTTCAGGGCCAATGCAAACAGAATAATAGAATCCTAGAGTTGGAAGGAAACTAACAGGTTATCTAGTCCAGCCCTTCACCTGTGGCAGGAAATCCTCCTAGATCACTCCAACAGGTGTTTGTCGAGCCTCTGCTTGAAGATCCCCAGTGAGGGAGAGTCCACCACCTCCCTTGGCAATCTATTCCTCTGCCAATCTGCCCTGAATTTTTTTCTTAATATAGTAGAACCTTGATTTACGAGCATAATCTGTTCTGGAAACATGTTCATAATCTAAAATGCTCATATATCAAAGTGAATTTTCCTGTAAGAAATAATGGAAACACAGACAATTTGTTCTCCAATCCTGGGATGCCAGGTTGCTTCAGCACAAACCCTGAGGCATCCCGGCATCCCAGGACTCCGAGCTTCCTCCTTCTCACTGGGAGAGGTGGGCATTCTCCCCCAGACAGGGGGAGACATGCTCCTCCACCTACCTGAGGGGCACATGGCCTATCCACCCCATCTCTTCTCTGGGGCAACTCAATCAGTTAGCCTGTTCTCCTCCCAGACAGGTGGTGGAGTGAGGGCAAACAAGAGAGCAAGCTGCTCATTCTGCAAGGCATTGCTTGTAAACCAAGCAAAGAATCCTTAGAAATCTTTGCTCAGCCTGCACGTAGGAACAACAAAGCAGAGGCACAATTGCAGGAGGAGGAACTTGGCAGCAGCGTGTGTGAATAGGGCCTGGGGACTTAGCGCCCAACCCTGTCTCCAACCATCTGCATGGGAGATGTGGTGGGGGAGTTATCTCTGGAATCTAGTGTGTGGGCCTCCTGGGACCCATGGCAGCAATTTTGCTGGTGTAAGTCCAAAGGGAGGAAGGTTAGGGGCAGGTTTGAAAATGAGGGGTTAAATCCAGCTTCCCTTCCACAACCTTTGACTTCTAACTCCACTATGAAAGTTGCCCATTTATTCCTGCTCTCTCCTTTCCTTCATTTCCTTCCCTGAAGCAGCATCAAAGAGGAGATCCATCAACCCACTCAAGGGGTTGTTTGCCCTCTTCTTCCATTGCCTTTGGCAAGAGATTTTCCCCCACAGCTTTTCCAAAGGATCCAGTGTCTGCAGGATTGCCTTGAGACACATACCAAAATTCCCGAAGTAAGTGAGATAGGATTTTGGAAGCCAAACTGATTTTCCTCCAGCAAACCTTCTTCTGGATGCTTCCCAAATTTATATTTAACTAGTGAAATATACCTACACTGCAGGAGTAAAAAAAAACCCTTATGCTATCCCCCCAATTGTGCATCACCCCCCATGCGCAACGCCCCTCCATGTGCAAACCCCCTCATGCGAATCAACCCCCCATGCACAACACCCCTCCATGTGCAAACCCCATCATGCGCATCAACCCCCCATGCGCAACACCCCCAATGTGCATCGCACACCCCCTGCGCATCTCACACACCCATGTGCATCACACCCATACCCATACACAATACCCCACCATGCACAACACCCCCATGAGCATCAATCCCTCAATGCAAACCCTCCCTCCCAGTGCATCAGGCACTGGGCCCCAAATTGGATGGGTGTCAATCTGTTAGTCATCCATGTTACATATAGGACAAAAACACATTGCAGCCCTTTTCACCCCCTTAAGGGTTAAATTTCTCAATATCGGTTCTTGGTGGGTGTTGATATCACAGAAGGAATGCTTCTAGACCTAGTGGTTTAGGCTGGGCGTTGATGAGTGAGTGAGTGTCAGTCAGTCAGTCAGTCAGTGACTTTTCAGTTTTATACCGGTATATAGATTAAGCTTTCCGCCAATGGACCTGGAACAAAAGTTAAGCTGTATGGCCTGGAATTTTCCAGATCCTCCCGAATTATTCTTAAAATATCGGCATTCTACTGACATTCCAGTCCACTGGAATGGAATTCAACTTAAGAGACAAGGTACTTATTTTTGGCCGCAGTCCTAATCCCTAGTTAGGCTGGCATAAATCCTGGCACAAGTACCAGGCTGGCCAGGAGGTGTCACAAAGGTGCCTTAAGGCACTAATGCTTCACTCAGTGCACAGACATGTGCTGACCTCTCAATATCACTGCAGGAATGGGGAAACAAGTGAGTTGTGCTGGCCTACATTGGTTAGGATTGCACCTTTTGTTTAGTTTAATCCTAAAGACACTTTCCTGGGAGTAAGACCCATTAAACATAGTGGGGCATGTTTTTGAGTAGACATGGTTAGGATTGTGCTCTGAGTTTCTTAAGGACTCTTGGGTGGATGGAAGCCATAGATTTGTTAACACTTAATTTGTCAACATGCTCTAGAACTGGGGTATCAAATGGTTCATGTAATCCTAATCCCTATTTGGGCCAGCACAAGTCCTGCTACAAGTCCCTTGTTAGCTTGGGTACATTGTAAATGTGTGGTATGGCACTTCTGCACCACTCCTGGGGGATTAGTGGTGGTATGGCACTTCTGCACCACAACCATGGGAAGGGGGAGATGCATGAGTTGAGCTGGCCTAAAATGGTTAGAATTGTGTCCTCCAATCATGGACTGAATAGTGTGGTACCTACTGAGGACTGGAAGTGACATCATTAAGGAATAAATACCCACATTTACTTGTATCTAATGCACCATCAAATCTAATGCGCACCCCCCCATTTTAAAAGACTTGAGACCAAAAAAATGTTTACTGGTGATTGCAAAGCTGCAAAGCAGGTGCAAAATTTTCCTGCATATAGCAATGAATTATATGACAATAATAGTATGATGAGAGGTTTGTTTTAGGATTTTCACCTAATTGCACTACTATTTGTACAACAATGGGTTTATATTACATTTTTATTAAAATAATTTAAACTTCCTGACCTATGCTTATAATATTATATTTACTCAAATCTGTTGTGCCATTGAATCTAATGCGCTCCCAATTTTTGGAGACTATATTCGTCTGAAAAGGTGATCATGGTATTTTGTTCTCACATACAGCCAAATCCAGAGACACTACATGGACCTGTAGTTACTGCACCACCTAGTGGAAACCTATGGGAAATTCATATCGCAATCCAGAGTAAATTGTTCTTAAACTGGAGCAAGGACTGCCCGTAGTTACTCTGGATTTCGCCCATAGAAACGTCACTGAAAGTGACATAGGAGGAAATGTGCTCATCTAGTACGTATTTTCAAGATGTGGGAGAGCAGAATTATTGCTCTGCAAGATCCCAATTAGCACATGGGATGGAGAAATGGCTTCCGGGGCTGCCTCTGGCCTTACATGAGACATCCCAATCTAGAAGCTCATCTTTTGTCCCTGCTACTTGATTGAGTTCATGAGAAAAAAGGTCATTCCAGGCAACAGGAATCAGCTTTATGTCTTCAGTAGTGAGGACAGATGCCAAGATTTCCTTCAGCGTTTCTGCCGTCTCCATCTCCTCTTGAAGCATCCCTTTTATCCCACCACTTCCCTCTCTTGCAGGCTCCCTCCTTTTGATGTCTTTGAAGGTGATTTCTGTCATCGCCTTGCTTTAGGGGAGCTTTTCCTGCTTCCGTAGAATGGGGCAGGCTTGAGGGAGGGCTCCCTTGACCCCCTGAAGGGTCACTCTCAACTCTTGGATCTGGGATTGACTTCTGGAGGGAAGGATGGAAAGCAATTCCAGCCTACCTACTGGAGCCCCAGATGTGTCTAGGTTCAGAAGAAGAACCAAAAATGGGACAGGGATGGGAAGGTGCCAGGAATAGGGTGTAGGACAGGGAGGTACCCAACAACAGTCCAAGATCTGATTGCTCTTTTTGGTGCAGCCCCTGCAGTGGAGCTCCCGCCAGACCCATTTCCATCTCCCTTGGGAATGCTATTTATTCCTTTGCCCTTCTTTTATTCCTTTACGAGATCCTGATTGCCTCTTCCCACTTGGCACAGATGGCAGTACAGATGGCAGCCAGACATACTCTAGGGCAGAGATTTCCAAATACCAGCCTAGGGACCAGATGTGGCCCACAGTGAGCCTCTAACTGTCCAGTGGTTAGCCTCTAGTCCCCTAAGAGCCTCTGACCCAGTTGACCAAACTCAACTAGAGTTGTGATGATGGGATGGAAGAAAGGGGTCCATTTCAGTGTGTGCTTTATTTCTGTGTTGTTTGTTGGGGATTGAAGAAACCCTGGAAATTGGAACCCATTTCTTCATTAATCTTTCTTCATTAATCCATGGGCTGCGGGTGGCGCAAGTGGCTAAGACACTGTGCCTGTTAACCAGCAGGCCAGGGTTCGAGACCTGGGTTGGTCCCCACAAGACAGGGTGAGCTCCTGTCCTTAGCCCAGCTCTGCGACGCAGCTGGATCCAATCGTATTGGCTCTGCCTTTCCATTGGAATATTTCAGTGGCGTGGAGAGGGGGGATTTGCTGCATCGGTAACAGCCTATCCTCCATATCAATTTAACCTAGGCCTTTGTGCTTCACATGCAGCATATGCAGTGCTGAGCACGATATCATAGTCTCTCAAGACTGATGGCTGCCTGCTTTAATCCATCTATAATTTTTTTATTGAAAACTTAAATTTTTCTCAGTTCACACTGTATCAGGTATCTGATGTGGTTATTTGACCAAGAAATTTTGGAGATCCCTGCTATAGGTGTAGGGTTACCATAATTCACTTCCACGAAATTGGGACAGTACCTCTATCCCATTTGCCAGTATGTGAACACAATCCCCCCAAATCCGGATTGTCCCTGTTTTTTTGGAACATATGGCAACCCTATATAGGGATAATGAAGTGTGTAGCTCCAGGCTCAGGCACTGATGCTGAAGCCAGAAGGGCCTGAGCCTGCCTGCTAAGGGTAGCCTGGCCAGGAGAGGCTCTCAAGGCTACGTTAGTGTCCAGCCTTTTCCTAAGCCATTTGGGAGTTTTCCGAGGTCCTGCTCTTGTGAATTCTTCCCTGCCCCCCCCAGGCCTCCCCAGGAACAGGGGGCAACTAGGGAAAGAGGATCTTTTACCACCTGGCTGCAGTCAGGGTGTCATCAGGATACATCCCACCCTGTTGGACCAGCAAAGGTGCCTGGTCCAAGCCACACATGTTGATATCAGGGTGGGTCTGTGCATGAGTACTACTTGTACTGCACACTGGGAGGAATGCTCTTCCTCCACATTGCATCACAAAGTCCTGGGATTTGGGAACTGGCATGTGGCATCCTGCAGTGAAGGCTACAGTCTTTGGCTCACATAACACAGGTGCTTGTCCGGCCAGGGTCATGTCTAAGACCCCCTACCCCCGGCTCTGCACTGGCACGCTACTGTCCAATCCCCACTTGCTGGCTGTGGCTTGCCTCTCACTTTCCTGTCTTCTGCCTCTCTCTCCACTCATATTGATTTATTCTGAATTCCTTGATTAATTACTCTTTGAGAAATTTCAGCTCCATTCATTACCCCTGCTTAATTAGGGCAAACTTTTAATAGTGTCCCTAAGCTGAGCAGAGTTCAATTGGCTCACTAATTAGTGACCTACACTTGGCTTCAAACTAATTATACAAGTGGGTGAGACTTGTCAGTGTTTGTTTGAGGGACACAAGCACATGTGTATGTGTGCGTGCGCATGTGAACATGCACACACACACACATATACATGGGGGAAGTGCACCAGGGCGTGAGACATTTTTGCCTCCTAACTGAAATGGTCTCTCAACTATAGAAGATGAGAGAAAGTGAAGATGGAAGATGAAATTTATAGGGTGACCAGATGACTGGAAAAACCCGGATTTGTTCGGATTTTTAGCCTCCTGTCCGGGTATCTTACATTTTGGCATAATTGTCCTACATTTTGGCTTCATTTGAAACTTTGTGATAGTGCACAGTACCCCATCATGCAATATGTCGTTGGATTCGTATTGAAGAGCAGAATCCAACGCAAAAATCAGTTTGGAGATATCTCCTTCCTAACAAAAGTTATGGTCAAAAAACCGAAAAGAAAAAACAAAATAAATACATTTTTTGGCAATTTTTTTCAGCGGGTAGGAATTTTGGCCTGGGATTAGGAATTTTGGCCTTGGGGTTCAGGAATTTTGGGTTTGGCATCCGGTCACCCTGCATGCACATGCACCACCATTGCCCACATAACAATTGCCCAAGACTGCTTTCAGATCGGCCAAGAGGATGTGCCCACTCTTGTTGGAGTTTGTGCACTATTCCATGGGTGGGCAATGCAATGTGGTCAGTGGGGAGGGCTGCCTCCCATCCAGAATGGCTCTCCTTCCAGCTGTCCTCAGACCAGAGAGCAGGCACCCTGCAGAGCCACATCACAAGCCTGAAGCACTCACAGCCCCTCCAAATCATTAGTCATTAATTTGTCTCCTAATCCCCTAATCCAGCTGCTCTGGGCGGAGGGGGGGGGGGTTGATGCTCTGGAGGTTCCTGATGTTGATGTGGCTCAGGATTAGAGCTGGAGTTTGTGCAGCCACAGACAGATGGGGCACCAGCTGCCCACAAGCAGCCCAAGGCGGGTCACTTCCAGTATTTGAGTATGATCACACCTAAAGACACAGAAGTGATGTCCTTGCACAAGTGTGTGTGTGGGCATGCATTCGTACATGCATGTGCACACACACACACAACACAAACACAACACACACACACACACACACACACACACACACACACACACACACACACACACAAACATCCCAATCTGAGCCAATGCTCAGCTTTTTAAAGTAACACCCTGCCTGAAGGTAAGTAAAAACCCCTCTGTGGCAGGATCACAATCCTGGGCATTATGTTCTACAATTCCCACCCCATCTCAGCAAATACTTACATGGTTCCCTCCTCCTAAGTAGGACTTGGGAACCACCGATCGAACACAATAAGCACAGAGCAACCAAATCTATACATGGTAATTAGAAAAGGCCTCATCAGGGAAATCATCCCCCTGAAATGCAAGGGAAATAAATATGATTTTAAACCCCTCTAATAAACCATTCCTCAGGTCTTCTGGAAGTTCGCTCCACAGACATGGTGCCATCACAGAAAGGTTCCTGCTCTCTCAGGGTGACTATATATCATAACCAAAAAAGAGGTCAAGGCACCCCCCAAAAATGTAGGACACACAAGAAAAATGTAGGGCATGACAATATAAAAGCTACAAACACCTATATGTATTGCTTTCAAGTGGGTTATTTATACACTATGTTGCTTGTTATTAAATTTAAAACTATTACATATACTTTATTACATATAGGTTGACTCCTAAAGGCACTTTCCTTGGGGGTAAGACCCACTGAACAGAATTGGGCTTACTTTGAGTGGACATGGTTGGGATTGTGCTCACAATTTATGAATTACAAACCAGCTACATGCTACCTGCTTGCAAGGAAAAGGAGGACAATGAAGATTTTTCCAGGACACAAGGCTAAAAAAGAGGACATGTCCTGGGAAAATGGGACATATGGTCACCCTGTCCCTTTCCCTTGGTTCCAGGTACAAAGGTACCCTAAACAGGGCCCTAAAAAGGAAACAGCGACTGACAACTGATGAGGTTAAAACATAGCTGTCAATCACAAAGAATGGAAGTGCATGATTCATGGAGTCCAGTGGCACCTACAGCAGCATATTGGTTGAGAGGACAACCCTCTCCCCAGCCACCAGCTAAAGACTAAAGAAGAAGAACGGCAAGGCAGACTCACTTCTGCCAAACCACAGAGGCCACTTGGTGTCAACAGCAGACCCTGGACCATGACCAAGGGTAGTCCCATGTAGAGCATCTTACATTAGTTTAAATGAGATGTCATTTGGGCATGGAGCACCATAGCCAGAGCTGAATGATTAGAGCAGTGATTTTCAACTGGTGCGCCATGGCAAACTGTTGTGCCGCAAATGGTCTGCAGATGTGCCATGGGACTTTGGAGAGTGTCATATTAGTAGACAATTGGGATGTGAGCCCACCATCAGCAGCATGGTGTTCCTTGTCAGTGATCCAAAAACTGATGTTGTGCCTTGACAGTTTTAGCACCTTGTCAGTGTGCCATGAGATTAAAAATCATTTGATTAGAGGTATGGTAGCAGCCTGGCACACTTAAGTGAAGACGGGCAAAGGCATGCTCTTGTGGTGACATACCTGTGGAACTCCCTATCCCTGGAGAACCTCTGAGATAGCCCACCCGCCTCTGGGTGGGCTACAGATCTTGCAATGAGTAGGTTTTGTTATCATAGATAGTTTATTATATTGGAAATTGTAAAAAAAATAGATTTAGAACACAATTTTATGTTTTATATATGCTATGCACAATCCTCAGAAGTAAGTCCCATTGACTTCAGTGGGAAATACTCTCAGGAAATGATGCATATGTTTGGAGCCTTACAGCACAATCCTAACCATGTCAAGTCAGAAGTAAATCCCATTGAGTTCAATAAGAATTACTCCCAGGTAAGTGTGTATGGGATTGCAGTCAATGAGCACAATCCTCACCATGTCTACTCAAATGTAAGCCCCATTGTGTTCAATAGGTCTTACTCCCAGGAAAGTGTCTTTAGGATTGCAGTCTGTGTGTAGCAAGTGAACGATGAAGAATTAACAGGGGGGAAAAGAATTAATAATTGTAAGTGAAAGTAATTTTAAAGAATGTTTATTTAATTGGATTTTGATAAATTTGATTTTAAGTACCAGTCTATTGTCTTTGGCCTTATTTGATAAAAATAAATGGATTTAAGGGTAAGAGAAAAAGAAAGAAAATATATCTACTATAGTATATTTGAAACTATATAAAATTTTAAAAATAAATGTTGATGTCAGTTGTCATAAATATGGTGTGATGGAAAAGGTATGATATTTAGAAATGTTTTCATGGAAGGAGGGAAGGAAGGAAGGAAAGACCTATGGATGGACAAAAGGGAGGGAGGGACGGAGGGAGGAAAGAAGAAAGAAAGGAAGAAAGAAAGTTTTGTTCAGAGATATTTCCTAAGAAGTCATTGAACTTGTGGCTTGCTGTTGCTGTAATGTATTAATATAACTTTTATTTTTATTTTATATAAATATTTGAATAAAGATATTATTTTTAAAAAGAGTGGATTTGAACTTGGCTTGTGCTGCACCTGTTGACTTTCAGCCTAAAGGGTTCAGCCCCCACCCTTCATGCTGGCTGCCTATTAGGCGCAAAGCCTTACGGGGTCGAGGCTGGTTTTGGAGTCTCCAAATCCACCATTAAACCCAGCGTTAATCTTCAGGAACATTCATGTCAAAAATCTTAGCAACAAAATTAAACCATGTCGCTATATTTTGACTACACAAAATCAATATTAATTACAGGCTGGGGGGGATGTTGCTGAGAAGGCGCTGAGCCCAGGATTGCCAGCGGCTGTAGTGCTGAGCCCCGGAGCGGTGGCCGCTTCTGCAAATTGCTGCAGAAAATGATGCTTCTCAGGCCAAGAGCGTCCAGAATGTCAGCACTGAATAGAGATGTGAGCCTGGAGAAGCGTTCACTGGGAGCCGGCCAAGCCTAAGGAGGGAGCCAAGCATGGAAGGCCTCCTGATCCTGATGTGGGATGGAGGGAGTTTGCCCAGAAGTCTGCTGAAGGCCAGGTGCCAAGGCTGCAGAGCCAGGACGCTCATTGGGGCAGAAGCACCAAAAGACTCTCTGGGGGTTGCTTGTTCAGGTTCTGTGAGGCCAGAGGGCAAAGCAGACCGGGTTTGAATGTGCTTGGGGCAGGGTGATCATACGACCGGAAATGTCCGGATTTGTCCTCTTTTTTAGCCTCCTGTATGGGTGTCCTCCAAAAGGGCTTCATTCTCCTCCATTTTGGAACTTTGCAATAGTGTGAAGTACCCCAACATGTCATACATCGTTGGATTTGTACTGAAGAGCAGAATCCAATGCAAAAATCAGTTTTGAAATATTTCCTTTTTATCAAAAGTTAGGACCAAAAAACTTAAAGTAAAAAATATGCATTGAGCGCTATGGGAATGTGAAAGTGCCCAATATTGTGGCTTTACTAGTGAGTAGGCAAAGATGCCATTGTCTTCTGGAAAGACCAGGCTGAGAGAAATCCAACACCTTGTCCTCCTTTTGAGGTTTAGGCATCTGGTCACCCTGCTTGGGGGGTCCAGACATCTCCAGGCAATTTTGCTGTTGCTCAGTGATGGAGTATCTGCGGTACTCCCTGACTCTTGGTTGGGGGCACCAAAGGCACTGCCAGGTTTCTTTCCCCTCTCCTTACTCATGAAGCCCTTTTTCCAGTTCACATGACAGACCCTTCTTGGCCACATTAGTCAGATGGGGTGGCATTGAATGTAGGAGATGAAGAGGTCCAACCTAGAGGCAGAGTACTCATAGGGCATGCAGAAGTTCAATCCCTGGTAGCATCACCAGGTAGGGCTGTGACAGATCCTTGCCTGACAATCCAGAAAGCAGCTTTGGATGTAGGGGAAAGAGCCCATAGTCCACTTGCAGAGCTTCTGGTAACTGGGAAGGGCCTGGCACCAGTCTCTGCTGGGAAAGATCAGTAACAGGACTGGGACAGATGAGGACTTCTTGGGGAAATGCTGCCAGTCAGAGCAGGCAACGAGGGTGCCTGTCCAGACCACTGCCTTCCTGGGCCGCCTGGTGCCAGCAGAATGGAGATGTTCTCATGACCCAGTATAGATGTTTGGTTCTCTTATGAAGTCAGTGATTATTGTCCTTCAGAGGAGTCTCTTCCAAGCAGCTCTATGGAGCCTGATCGGTCTTGCTCCATCACAGCAGCAGTGACTGGGCAGGGAGGGGGAGGCACAGTGGTGAAATTGGGTTGCCACAGATTGACGTAGCCCAGATGACGCTGAGGACTGATCTGCAGAGGCAGATGGACAGGCCATTTATGCTAAGAAGATTAGGACCACAACAAAGGCTCTGGTTGGGTTAGTGGAAAAGGGGGCAGAGGTTTGGGGCAGGTGGGGGAGCAGAGGCAGATGCGTCAATGAGGAGGCAGGTGGGAGGCAGCCACATCACGTTATGCACCAGAGCTGACAATCCTGCATTCACTATTCCAGGTCCACAAGATCACCCACATGGGGCAGAGGAGGCTGGCACATCCCCAAAATTTTGCTATCACTGGATCAACATCTGGTGACACAAACAGGTTAGAGAGTGGAGGTGATTTGAGGTCCTGTCATCAGAAGGACCAGTGCAGAAGGACTGGTGCTGGTCTGGCTGGCCATGTGGAGGACGGTGGGGAGATGCTCGCAAATACCCAGATAAAATGAAAATTCACGTCACCATCTCCACATCACCAGGTGTCCCTGGAACATCTGGCCACAGAGAATGGGCTGGCTTGGGGCCTGCCTCTCATAGAAATAGCATCTTCTCTGCAAGAACCAAGGCCTGTCGGTACCTGAGGTCACCCACATTTCCACATCTTATCTGTGAAATAAGGATCCCCAATGCAGTTGTAGGAGATCCCAGACAGGATGTGTGCTGTAAATGTTGAAAGTCCTTGGTAGGTGTTGTGGCACCCCATACTGTGGGAAGCAGCCCCTGGGTGGGATATTTAAATTCAGGGTTCTTATCCACAGGAAGCTATAATGAGTGTCCCTCCTCACTCCTATTCCTGGCAGTCCCTTCATACTATGAAAGTGGGATGGGGTGTGAGTCTGCAGCCCACTCATAGCATCCCCTGGAAATCTGGGGAACTGCCAAGTTTTGATTGGTGCTTTCCATGCCTTCTCCATGCGTTGGTGTGCGCCTGTCACCACCGAGTCTCCTTGCCGCCACGGTTCTTGGAATGCAGGAAAATATGGCAGTTTGTCTGGCATGGGAATTTGTGTCCTCTGCTCCTTTTGGCTTCACGGCTGCAACAGCACAGGCAGGATCAGGGCCACTTTTGCCTGGCCCTGTTGCAATGCAGCAGCTGTAGCTCTGCCAAGCTGCCACCCCACGCATGCTTGCCAGGGAGCAAAGCCCAACTGATGGACTGTGCCAGTCAATGCGCATTCTTTGACGGGCAGCCGTGTGCCAGCAGCCCCTTTTGCTCCTTAGCAACTCGAGGTGAGACTCCGCGTATGATTGTGTCGTGCTGTTTTCAGAATTATTCTCCATATTTTCAAGTCAGGAGAAAGGAAAAGGCCATGTAATTACATGCAATTTTGCAAAAACTCCTTCTTGCTTTATTGAAATGTGCCACCGTTTGGTCCCCCTGTGGCTCTGCGCCACATTCCAAGAACTGGCTGTTCAGGACTGAGGATGACAATTACTTGATTCATGTCATCAGGGCCTAATGCGAGGAACAATGTGCCTCAAGCTCTGGGTGGGAGGGGGCGACAGGCACATGAGGTCACTATGGTCTCTGACAGTGAGATGGGAGGGGAGGGTCCCCCAGCCCCACCCATAAAGTTGGGGGTTAGGAAGGAAGAGGGTGGGAGTTCTTAGGAAGGAAGAGTTAAATCTCGAGTTAAAAGCCCCCCAAGTCCACCACCCCTTGAACCCCACCAAATTCTCTACCAATACAGCATCTTATAGCAGCTGCATAGATGCACAAGCCCTGTTGAGCCCCTAGAGTGGTACGGCAGGGGGACCAGTTATGGTGAAAAGTGGTGGGTACTTCCTAGAGATTTTTGGATGAAGCCTTGATAAGACCATCCCATAGCTCAGTGCTCTTCAAAGTGGGGTCAGGACCTCCTTGGGGGTTGTGACTTCATTTCAGGGGGTTGTGAAAAGCTGGATGCAGTCATCTTGGAATCTGGCAGTAAAGGCACAATCCAGAGTAACTATGGGGAGTCCTTGCTCCGACGTAAGAACAATTTACTCCGGATTGCAATATGAATTTCCCATAGGTTTTTGCTAGGTGGTGCAGTAACTATGTCGACATAAATGTCTCTTACGTGCTCCCATAGTTACTCTGGATTGTAGGGTTGTACCTTTAATGTCAATTACGGCCATGACATCATGGGGGGGGGTCTCCTGGATTCTCAGAAGGGGGTCTGGGGCTGAAATGCTCAAGTACCAATGATGTGCGTTCTTCCCAGGGCCACATATGAAACACCAGTCCCTTTATGTTGATTGACAGATTTTTTTAAGAGCATAACCACCCTGCATCCTGATGAAAGAGCCACTATGTCAGCTTCTCATTTCATTAAAAACAAATTAACAATCCAATCAAATAAAGCAAAACAAGCAATCAAGCGCTGTTGATAACAGCATAGAAAACAAAGGCTACAGGGGTTTATTTATTTAGCCCCCCCAAGGGGGTCCCAAAGGCCACTTACAAAACCTGTGGGAATAAAGTAAACCAGAATACAAAAATGAAACACCCGACACCAAGAAACAGAATTGTTTGAGCAACTCCAGAACATTCCAACACCATTTAGTGAACAAACTCAACAGAGCATGAATTTTCCATAGAATCGTAGAATCCTAGAGTTGGAAGGGACCCAGTGGGTCATCTACTCCAACCCCCTGCCTGTAGGAGGAAAGCCTCCTAGAACATCTCCAACAGGTGCTCGTCGAACCTCTGCTTGAAGATCCCCAGTAAGCAGTGATCTCCATCTTTTTCATCTCTTGGTGCACTGAGAAAGTGGGAACACCTTTTTTATAATTGACAATAATTGATAATTGACAACTGATAATTTGATAATTGACAACTGACAGCAGCCAGTGGGGGGCTCACATCCCCAAAGGCCCTATTTCCCATATTTACTCAAATCTAATGCACCATCAAATCAAACATGCACCCTGATTTTAAAAGGCTTGAGATAAAAAAAGTTTGCTGGAGATTGTTATATATAGCTGCAAAGCAGGTGCAAAATTTAATTTTTCTGCATATTTTTTGCATACTTTTACTGCATAATTTTTCTGCATTGAGTTCTATGACAAGAATTATATGACGACCCCAATTTATGTTATGATTTTTCACCTAATTGCACTACTTTAAACAACAATGGGTTTGTGTTACGTTTTTATTACAATATAGTAAATATTGACCTATAATTACAAATAAAATGTCGTATTTACTTGAATCTGATGTGCCATTGAATCTAATGAGCACCCCAATTTTGGAGAGTAAATTTGGCTGAAAAAGGTGTATGTTTGATGCAAGTAAATATGGTAAATAAATTACCCACCTTAAATTTCCACAGCACACCTGTGGAACGTTTGCAACACACCAATGTGCCACTGCGAAGGAGGTGAAGGACTAGCTTAGAGTAAGGAGATCTCTCAAATTAGATTTGGAGGGTGGGCAATATAACTGAAATGCCCCTAAAGTTTTGGCTGGGTAGCCAAATTGGCAAGGCAAGGGCCAGAGCAAGGAAGTGGCCACAGGTGACAGGGATCTTGTCGCCTTGGGTTAGGGTTGCCATATATCCTGGAAAACTGGGACAGTCCCATTTTGGGGGATTGCATTCACATACTGGCAAATTTGACAGGGGGTCATGTCCCAGTTTTGTGGAAGAGAATTATGGCAACCCTACCTTGGGTGCTGCCACAGGCTTTGGTGGCCACAGTGAGATGCAGGAAGCATCCCTGCCAACCCTGGGTCCCAAAGCAGTTAGCCACAGACCCAGTGGATGTGATTGTCATTGGAGAGGTGTTTGTGCCACAGTCCAGCCAGGTTAGGAGCCGGACATTGAAGTAGTGGGGCTCAGTTCATCCACAGCTCAGGGATGTGGGAGACCATTACCTGCTGGAGCTGCCAGTGACTGAACTGGATGGAAATTCAGGGGGTTTGTGAGGGCATCTTGGATTGCTGATGTACTTTGGGGGATGGAGTGACAGATGAGAACAAGGTTGATCTTAGGGGTGCGAGGTGTGGGCAGCATCTGGGTCCAAGCCACCTGTGTCTTGAGGACCCTTCCTGTCCCCCCATGCCAGCCTTTCCAATTGCCCTGCTAAATCAGCATGATAATGTTCTCCTGAAATAAAGCTCTCCCTCTCCCTTTCCCTCTCCCTGGAGGCGGCAGAGCAGGCGCTCCTAAGCAGCCCCTCCAGCTCTGCCTGCTCCTTTCTCTTTATTACCTTTCAATGACTTAAGCCCTTGCCCTGAATAACTTCATCAAGGTGTCAACCTAAACAGATTTTCCTCCTATAATGGCTCAGCTCGCTCAGGTTCTTAATGAAAAATATTGATTGCCCAGGATTAGTTGGAGATTTATGGGGCGGGCCCTGATCCCTCAGTTACCTGATATACCTTATCAGCAGATGACGGCACTGATCCCCTACTGCAATTTTAAAAAAAGCAATCACTGCCCATGTCAAGGCAGTGGCTCGGCTGGCCAAGAAATGGACACAGGGTGGCTTCTGGATGGCATGTCCCATTGTTTGGTGGGGAGCAAATGGCACCAGGTGAGGAGCTGGGCCAGGGTCTTGTCTGTTTGATCCAGAAGCAGTTCCCGAAGGGGAGTCCCTCAGGATTGTTGCAATGAGCCTAAAAAACTTCACAAGCACAGCCACAGTGCATCCATGAGGAGAAGGATGGAGAGTGAAGCCCACCCGGCCCCCTCCCTCTTTGCCCAGCCATTTGCCCAGATCTGCTTGGCAGCTCTGCCAGTGGAATTGATCATATAGGACCAGCCATGTACACCTGCACAAGCACTCTGTTGAACATCAGAGATGGTGCAGCTGCAGTGCCACATCACATTGGGGTCAACAGTGGTGTCTCTGCCTGAGAACTTCTTTCCCTGAGGGCTTGTGCCCAAATAAGACCTGACCTGGTATTTGTGCCCTTTTCTGTTGGGCAGGGTGACCATATGTCCTTTTTTTCAGGACATGTCCTCTTTTAAATCCCTGTGTCCTGGGAAAAAGATTCATTATCCCTTTCCTTATGAGCAGGCAGCATGTAGCCTTCTTGTGAGTAATAAACTATGGCTGCAATCCTAAAGACACTTTCCTAGGAGTAAAACCCAGTGAACACAATGGAGCTTACTTTTGAGTAGACACGGTTAGGATTGTGCTCTATACATAATAACATTAAATTTAATAATAGGTAATTTAGAGCACAAAGTGTGTTTAGGATTGTAGCCACAATGTCTAAGTTAACCACATGAAAGTAAAATATATGAGTGTTTTGAGCTTTTATTTTAAGTCCTACATTTTTCTTGGGTGCCCTACATTTGGGGGAGCCCTGTCCTTTGTGGTTATGACAGATGGGCTGCAATCCTAAAGATACTTTCCTGGGAGTAAGACCCAATGACTGCAAGGGGGCTTAATTTTGAATAGACACGATTAGGATTGTGCTCTATACGTAATGACATTAAATTTAATAATAGGCAATTTAGAGCACAAAGTGTGTTTAGGATTGTAGCCACAATGTCTAAATTAACCACATGAAAGTAAAATATATGAGTGTTTTGAGCTTTTATGTCCTACATTTTTCTTGGGTGTCCTACATTTTGGGGGCCCTGTCCTCTGTTTGTGGTTATGACAGATGGAGCTGTTGGGGAGCTCTCCGGTCTCCAAACAGCTGAGTTCCAGGAGGCCACAATTACCTCCTCTCCATCCCCTTCTCCACCCAATATTTCTTACAAGCAGCACCTTTAATGAAGAGGGTTTTTTGATTTTGTTTTGCAGACTCTGTTCATTTTATTGTTTCCTGTTGATTGTGGTTATGGGATGAGCAACGAAGAGCCTCTTAGCTGCCCTATAAAGAACCACTCGGAATTGCTCCATTTCTGTTCCCTTGGGAGTGTATTGGGTGTAGGGTTTCATTACTGGTTTCCTGTCATTACTTTGTACTTTCCATTTTTAATAGCAAAAAAATGGCAAAATTCACCATTTAAATTAAATGGAAAGGGGAACAAAGCTACGAAAGCAGAGAAGGAAAGTGTGTCCGTCCACACTGCAGTACATATATGTATGAGAGCTAAAACAAACACAGAGGACATCAGAAAGGGGCAACTAAAGGGCAATTCAGAGGGCTTCCTCAACCAATTCTGCATCTGTCATCAACATGAAGCACTAGAGTGGTCCAAAACTGTTGTGAAATTTTCAATAGGAAAAAAGAACTCTTTATGGGAGGAGATTTACTTGTGAGTAAATACTACAGAATACGGCTGTCATGGTCAGTGGTCAAGACACTGTGGCTGCAATCCTTACCCGCAGTTAGGCCAGCACAAGTTATGGGTTGGCCTGGGGGTGTTGTTGCCCAAGTGGTATAAGCAGTGGTGGGATTCAAATAAATTTACAACAGGTTCTATATACTAATAACCTAAATTAACAACAGGTTCTGTGTCCATAAAACAACAGGTTCTATGTCCCATTAGTAACCGGTTCTCAGAACCAGGCGCTCATTAGCAAAGGGTTCTATAGAACCTGTGAGAACCCCCTGAAGCCCACCACTGGCCCGTATACGGGATATCTGCACCACTCCGGGGTGGGGATGCCAATGCACAGATACATGACTGTTTAAATTTCACTTCCAGCAAAGTATGGAAAAGCAGGTACTTTGGGTAGAGGGACTTCAGTGTGGAAATAACCCCCATCTAGCTCATCTTCAGTGTTCTGGGATGCACAATCATTGGTTGGGGTATCATCAGGAAGTGACAGGTGGGTTCAGGGAGGCCCCCCCTGGTTTGCGGCAGGGTGAGGAACAGCAAATCCAAATGAGCAGTAGATGGTAACGAGAAAGGGAAATCCTGTTTCACCGGCTATAGGCTGCTGCTTCCTAGTTGCCACCCAAGGCAACTAGTGGCCAAATCCAGCCAGGGCTCAACAACACCCTGATAACCAGGGTTTCTGAAATAGCTGCAAACACTACAGGAAAGCGCAATGCAATGGTCAGCAGCAGTGCCAAAGCCCTGGTTCCATCCTATCCCCTCACCCTGTGACATATCCAGAGCCTGTGGCTGAAATCCTACCTCCTTCTGTCTTTAAAAATCAGGAGTGGAAATAGTTGGGTAAGTCACATAAATTAGCACTTGGAAGGAGAGAGGACGAGTGTTAATTATTCCTAACTGATTTCCTAGAACCCAGGCAAGTTTCAGATTAAACCTAATTAACATCACTTTCTTGATACCCCATAAAATGTAATTAAACCTCTCCCCTCCCTCCTTTTCTCTCTCCCCCTTTCAACAAAGGGGGGACTGATAATAAGGCAGCTTTTCAAAGGTTCCTGGGAAAATCTGGTTAGGGAAAAAAAGGCATGAAATGGAACCACAATGCTGGATGTGGTTTGTGAGTGCACAAAAACCTGTGCAAAGAGCAAGCAGTCCAAGGCCGAAGCTACCCACTTGATGTCCACAGAAAGAGCAGAGCTGGGCTCAGAGGGAGGAAGCTGGTGAAGGGCTGGGCACCCCCCTTAGGAGAAAAAGGCTGCACATAAGAGACATCTACATCCAGGTGCCCTCCCTTGAATCTGACATTTTGAGAAATTCAAGGGATCCCCTACCTTTGACTGGCTCAGGTGAAGAATGGAATGATTGCTTGCATGGCTGCCTCTCTACAACAGTAGAAAAAGCAGTTTTTTAAAACTGATTTGCAGTGGCCATTCGTGTTGAGTCAAATCTGTGTATAAAAAATCCATGCATGACAAGGTTTGACCTGGAGATGCAAACTCCTGGTTTTAGCAGTAGTCTTTCTCTGACATGCCAAAAACAAGGGAGGGCAAAGAGGAAGCAGGTCTTTTGTTGTTTGGGATCCCCCCATACAGAATGCTGAGCTCATTTGTGGTGGCAGGAGAGGTGTGAAAGCAAACTTTAACTATAAAGACACAATCCAGAGTAACTACATGACCTTTTACGTCGACGTAGTTATGGTGCCACCTATGGGAAACCTATGGGAAATGCATAAAGCAATCCAGAGTAAATGCCTCTTACGTGACGTCGATGTAAGAGGTCCAGTTGTCACTCTGGATTGTGTTGTATGGCTCTCAGCACACTGATTTAGCTTGAGGTGAAGGGAGGCAACATTTCCAGGACTGCAGCTGGTCTAGGTCCTCCTCTTTGAAGTGGGGCACTTCTTGGCCACCTGGAGAGCCCTTGGTGGTCTGAGGAGTTGGCTACAGTGAGGGTCCAGTAGACCAAAAGTGTACCAAAAATCCTTTCCTTGCTAGATTTGGATGCAAACCCCAGAAATCCCATGAGAATCTAGCCCCGTTGCATTTCATGCCACATCCTTGGAAGCCTCCCATCTTTTACTTGTGAACCTGCTGCACCTGCAGGACAGCAGGTTCTTGTGCCACCTTGCAAGTAGCTGGCTCCAATGAGATCTATCAGCCAGCCGTATGCTGCTCTCTCCCTGCACCTCCCTTCACCCCTCTGGGCTAGTACCTGACATGGATATCATGAACCTGGGAAAAGGTCACAGCAGATCAACACAGTGGTGCGGCACTGAGAACACGGGTAATGAGGAAGTAGAGCCTGCAGGGACCCTGTTGCTCTGCCTGTGTGGCTTCTGGGAGAATTGCCTCCTCCTTGCACCAAGAAGGCATTACTGATTCCCTTTTTTAAATAAATATTTTTTATTTATTTTATCAGGAAGAAAAGAAAAAATAAAATAAAAAAGAAAAGGGAACAGCAAATAAAATAAAACTTATCTCTATGCGGCCAGTAAGGGCAGGATGAAGAGGAGAGGCCCCCACCTAAGTCCACCTTGCAAGAGCACCAGAGACTCTATTAGGGTGAAATCCAGAATAACTATAGGGAGTCCTTGCTCTGGAGTAAGAACAAGTTACTCTCGAATGCAATATGAATTTCCCATAAGTTTTCACTAGGTGGTGCAGTAGCTATGGGTGCACATAATGTCTCTTACATACTCCAGTAGTTGCTCTGGATTGTGCCCTAAATTGTTTTCTGCAAAGGAAAGCTTTCTGGGGAGAAACCTGCCCATTGGAGACCAAAAGGATGGTGCTCCTAAATTCCAGGTGGTGCAAGTGGTTAAGATGCTGTGTCTGTTAACCAGCAGGCCAGGGTTTGAGACCCGGGTCGGTCCCACAAGACAGGGTGAGCTCCTGTCCTTAGCCCAGCTCTGCGACGCCAGCTGGATCCAATTGTATTGGCTCTGCCTTTCCATTGGACTAGTTCAGTGGCGTGGAGAGAGGGGATGTGCTGCTTGGGTAACAGCCTATCCTCCATAACAATCCAACCTGGGCTTTCGTGCTTCGCATGCCACGTATGCAGCGCGGAGCACGATACCATAGTCTTTCAAGACTGATGGAGGCCTGCTGCTGGGGAGCGATCACAAATGCCGCTGCCTTGAGAACGAGCTCCAACCCACCCTTTTAGTCCAGGGGGAACCAAGATTTTTTATGGTCTTATTTAACGTTTGTCTTTCTTTGATGAGTTCTTAATTGCAGTTTTCATTGCTCTTTTGTGCCCTGCTTGGAGAGCTGTTTGGATGGAAAAGCAGCAGCTGCGAAAAAGAACCATCAGCTATACCTGCTGCATCCGCATGGCCTGGGTTGCCTTTTGGCAACCCCATAAAATTTGGGGGCCCTACCAGCAGGACCCTAAGTGTGTATTAGCATTTACTTGTAAGTAAGTTACTTGGTCTGCAATCGAACTGCTTTTGAACAGCTAGGTTGGCCGGAATTGGGCTAAGGATGGGAGCTCAGCCCATTTTGCAGTACTTGGGTTTTGACCTGTTGTGGAGAAACAGTTGGGGGCTGCTTGCCTTCCCCTAGTGACACAACCCTATTCAACTCATTCCACACCCCAGCTGTAGGGGAGGAAAGGACCTCTGCTGCCTGGATCTCCCCACTCTCAGCCCTGCCCATCTCAAGTGGCCAAGCTCCACAGACAGATGTGTTGCTGGTGGCAGAGCACCATCTGCTGGAAGTCCCATTCCCTCTGAAAGGAGTGTGTGGGGCTTGCACAAGGAGTAAATCCAGGTATCCTTCTGGCCTGCTCTCTTGTGTAGTAAGCTCCCCAGGCTGGTGCATCCAAGAACTCTGTTGAATGTGGGCAGCACAGAGTAGTGGACATCCATCAAACAATGCGAAGGAATAGGTGAAAAGAGGACCACCAGCTTCAGCTGTAGCCATGATTTATGATGCATAGGGGGGTTTCTTTGGGGAGATATTTCTGTCCTCTTCCTATTATGGTAGCTGAATATCAAGACATGGTACACCTTCCAACGAACTTCCAGCACAAAAGTGATGCAGCTGAGGCTCTGTATTTCCAGCGAAAGACATGGCACCCTCCATTGCATCAGAAGGTATTGATTGGCTTGGAGGTGGCTTGTCATAATCTGGTTTGGCTGGCTTGTTTGAGTTGCCTACTTTCTTGCCCTGCAGAGTATCAGAGTTCAGCAGGGGTGGGCTCCAAGCCAACACAGACATTTAGGGATTGGCTGTCCCCCCCCACATTGTCCCAAGTGAATGAATTCTTGGCACAAACCAGGTCAGGATTGAGCATCCAACAAGGATCAGGAAGACTAGAGGCATGTGGGGGTCAAGATCTGGTAGCCACCAAAGGTGGAAAGGTGCTAGAGAGGGAAAAGATGACTTGGATGGAGGAATGAGCACTGAAGGGCCTGGTGGATCAAGTAGTCCCTAGGGGCTTGGGCCTGCTGGCCCTCAATGGGGCTCTTCAGGTATGTCAGGCTTGCTGTGTCACTGCTGGGAAAGCCTCAGCACCTGCCTGTCAGCTGCCCTCTGGTGTACACCTCCCAGGGTCCTCTCATTCAGCAGCCTCCATAACTGTGGTTCAGGCTGGGCAGAAGCATGGCCCAGAGTTCAGGCAAACCTTAAAATCCAGCCTCAGCTAATCTGAGGCCACACTCCAATGGTCAACATGGATGAGATCAGGAAAAGCAAGATGGTGCCCCCAAAACAAAAGGCAGAAAAGTTAGAGCTAGTCATTGGCCAAGTTGTGCCTGCAGATTCACTAAATCAGTGGTACTCAAGAATTTCAGCCTGGGACCCCCCCCCCCCTTTCAAACTTAAAAATCTGTCCAGGACCCTGTCAAACATACTGGGCTGTACCATCATTGTGATGTCAGAGCTCCTCCATGTCTACTTGGAATTAATTACTCTTAGGAAAGCCCAGTCCTGGATTCCAAGCTGGCATCCCCCACCCTTTTGTAACCCCCTGACCCGAGGCCCCCTGACCCCCTGACCCGAGGGTCCCAATCCCACTTTGAGTACCACTAGAGAAAGCAGTGGGCACTAGTGAAAGCTGTGTCACTCAGAATCTGCCTCCCTGTTCTCCAGCTGCCAACAGGTCCAATGCCAAGCATTGCCCTGCTTCCTACAGGTGGACATACAAGACCTCCCTTTGACAGTGATTGAATAGTATCCCCTGCCCCGCCACATTGTCTTTCTGGGATTCTCCTCCTTGCCTCCCTGCTAAGTCAGAGTAGGAAGTTTGCCCTGAGTTGGCCGTGATTAAAGAATTATTCATATTCCCCACATGCAAGGCCTTTGGAGCCATCCATCTCCGGAATTAGTTTCTCCTGTGAAGGGGTAACTAAATCACGACCCCTGGCATGCTGCCCGGCCGGACAGTGTCGCCAAGAGGCTTCCCCCACCCCATGGCCGGTGATTAAGCGCCATAATCACCATGGTCATAGGGGTGGCCTTTCTTCAGGCAGAGGGGGATGGATCACGAGCAGGCTGCTGACACAGGCAGGGGGGTGTGGAGGCAGCTGCACGGTAATTATTCAGCAAATATAATTAGCTACAGATGTACTGAATAAGTAATATGCAAAAGATATTTATCCCTGACTGCTGCAGCCCATTAAGATGCATTATTATGGCCATTTGTCAGAAAAATGGCAACATTTATTAATGCATTAAAGTTAATTCATAGTAAATTAGTAATTGGCCAAACAAAGCGAGGCACATTAGTAGGGTGAACTTGGAGGGATGGCTGGGAGGAGGGGCTGATGTGTGTGATCAGCAGTCCCTCCTTCCCAGGTCCCCTGAAGAGCAGAGCAGGGAGGCACTTTCTTTCTTTCTTTCTTTCTTTCTTTCTTTCTTTCTTTCTTTCTTTCTTTCTTTCTTTCTCAAGCTGAAACAGTGAGGCACAGACAGCAACATTGTGATGGGATGATGTTGGGTGATCAGAATGAGGAAATGTTGTGAAGACAGTGAGACAGAAGAGTATAAGAGCCCACCTAGCTCTCCCAGTGGTCCTTATGTAACTGGCCATATAGCACCGGAGTAGTAGTGGAAGGCACATAGGTTTGCATAGCGGGAGAGGGGGAGGCAACAGGTGCTCAGTCCAAGCTGCACATGGCCAAGTGTGATGTGACTCTTATTTACTTATGTGGTTTAGGCTTGAGTAAGGGGGCACAGGAAGTGGCCCCAAATGTGGGAATGATAATATTTCTATATTCAAAAAGTCACAAATCTGTTGTTGTGGCAAACTCAACAAGTCTCTGCCCCCCAAAACTCACGTTCTGGAACGACTGGAGGGATGGTCTACCTCTGCCTCCACTCACAATATAGGGAGTGCCATTTGCAAAAATGCCTTTTGCCCAGTCTGCAGGCTTTGGGGGCTTTAGTGTTTGGCCCTCCTCACCTTTTTGTGCCTTTTCCAAGAAAAGCTTGCAAAGGCTTTCAACAGAAGCTTTTATAAAACTAAACACAGCACTGGAAAGGGACATGCATGATTGGGGATCATCGGGTGAGCAACCCCCTGTCCTCCATCACAGTTTGGGGTCCTCCTTTATGTAAGTTGATAGACAAATGAAGCAAGAGGGTATGTCTGGATTTGGACTCACCCCTTGTAGGTCTGCAGGAGAGTCTGGGTGGGAGCGGCATAGGCCCCACAGGCTGGCCAGGACTGTTGCCTGACGTACCAACCCCCGGATCCCCTGTCTGTCCCGGGCATCTCAGCATCTCTGGGATGAACATATGCTGCTGATAAAGTCAGGCTTCAGTTTCTTTCCATCCTTGCAGATCATATGCACCACTTGAGCTGCCAAAAGAAAACCAACAGCAGTTGGGGAGGTCCCTGTTCAGAGCCACCAGGTACTTGATCAAGAGCCTCTTCCTACCAGCCCCTGTTTGATGTCACTGCAGCCTCCGCAGACTTGAGCTCTTCATCAGGCTGTGACACCACCATTTTTCACAGCCATGTGCTGGGAGGGAGAGAGGCCGGGATGATTTTCATCCAAGGTATGCATGTCTGCCACCTGCCAGGGCCTGGTGGTTGCCTCACCTGGCCATTCACAGCCAGGCTTGGCCACAACATCTACTGGTATGAAAATGCTCTTCATGATGGTTGTGTGTATGCCTGTGTTGCAAAAATGCTAACAGTGGAAGGGGTTCTGCTCTAGCCCTGGAGAGGCTTGTGCAGCATTAGTCCATCTTGTCCAGCTTCCTGTATTACACAGAGCAGCAGCTCACCATCAGAACTACTTATGGGTTCCTACCATGTTCCAGGGACTGGACCCAGGACCATCAGCTTGGAAAGCAGTATTCCTCTCTTACCTTGATCAAGATTGTGGATCTGTATTTTGCAATGCTCTTGATATTTGTTTCTGTGATATTTTAATAATGAGAGTCATTTGGCTATGATGAGTCAATAAAATAACTGGGATCAAAGCAGGAACTTCACAGCCAAAGGAACATTGGCACCCAAGTCTCCCAGGTTCAGGTCCACCACATACCAGACAACTGATGTATTTTGTAGGTGTGCATTATGTGAATTCTGATTTCTGTGCCTGATTAGCTGAGCCTTTGGTTCCTCACATCTTCTGGCATTCCTAGGGTTTAGTCCACCCGCCACTGCGTGCATTCTGGGGTCCACTTTGCCACCCAGTCTCTCCTGGAGGCAGTGAAGGTACTTTGCAGTTGCAGGAGCGGGTCCCTGGATCAAGGTTGTGCCTGTGTTCCTGAGTGCTTGCAGGGGCAGGCAGCCCAGTGCAAGGCCTGCTGTGCAATCTCCTCCTGCAGGCAGGTGGTGGGCTTTGCATGCTGATGCCCCAGTCCCTGTCTCAGAATGCTAAAGGCTGGCATCGTCCACGCAGCCCGACTCCTGCAATCTCTGATGTGGGTCTTATTTATTATACAGACAAATAACAGTGATGTATGAGTCATCCTCAGCAGACACCAGCAAAGGAATTTCAATTACGCTGCCCTGTAAAATATTCACACAAAGCAAACATATCTCGGGCTGTGAAGTGCAGCCAGGGAAAAGCAGAGGGTGAGGCCAGCATGCTGAGCAGGTTGCCCTTCGTGGCAGTGCCAGCCAGCCAGCTAGCAAGCCAGCCAGCCAGCCATTGCCAGTCCTGACAGCCAAAGTCCTGCCTGACATTTGGCTGCTCCTCTAACCAGTGCTGCCAAAGTTTGGATGGGATTTTGGTGCTGCCATAGTGTGGAAGCAATTGGGATTTCATGGGGGTAAGCCAACCCACACCTTTGGGGTGACGCCAGCCCTAGAGGTGCCACTGACTTTAGGGTTTTGGATTGAATCTGGACCATTATGCAGGCACAGTAGACAATCTGTTCCTGCACAACAGAACCTGATTGATAGGGGAGGCATTGCACCCAAGCCCTCCCCACTCTCTCTAGTATGAAGATTAGGACCTGCTGCTATATGGCCCTACTCTCGTCCAGGAGATCCAGGTTTTCTGGGCAGCCTCACTGCCGCATATCCCTGCGGGAGAAGCAGGTGGCTCTGCAGGAGGCCAGGCTGCGCTGGCCCAGACAGCCACTTTTCCTTATGCTAAGTTATGTTTTTAGTTAAATCTTGCCTGGCACCCCAGGCCCTGCGAGTGCACACCAATGAATAATTTAGCAGCGAGTTATTCAGATAGTGGACAGAAATGAAAAACTTGCCAATTTAGGAACAGAGGAGCGGCTGTTCCTGGAGGATGACCCGCCACTCATCTCCTCCATGGGGTGGGCTGTTATAGATGCCCTGGAGAGAATAGGAAGACCACCTGCAAATGGAATGGGGGGCAACATCAGAGCTTGGCAAGGCCAGAGCATCCCTTAGCAGGAATGACTGTCACAGCAAGACCACCAATGTGTCCCACCATAGGGGTGCATGACTGTGCTGGCAGAGATGAGCTCCTCCTCCGCTGACCACTGTAAGGGAAGATATGTTCTTACTGCACTGGCTTAGCAACTGGGATCATTAACGGTGCGGGAAGATTGGAGACAATCATAATCAGCAGCAATCACACCTGGAGAAGAAGATGAGAGCCAATTCCCAGCTCTGAGCCCAGCCCCTCTCCAGAGTTCATTAGGGCCTAGATGTGTCTGCTAAGGGCCAGCGGGTAGGAGGAGGAGATACTAGGCTGCCTGCAAGATAAAGTCTAGAGTGTCTTGGGGAAGTCATGCAATCCTCAGTGCATGTCCGCCCCTCCCCTGGCCTTCTCCCCTTGTTTGTCCTGTTCAATGCCCTCTATTCTACCCCTTGCCTCTTTAAACATCACACCTCTGGTAACTACATCATATCCCTCTGCCTACTGGCTTTGAACCCAGACATCCCCTTTTCTCTATCCTACTGGTGTCCAAACCCTGGTTTAAGGGCCATATGTGGCCCATGGCAAGCCTCAATGCAGCCTGTGGCAAGACCCCTCCAACTGGCCTGCAGGCAGGCCACGTAATCCTCCATATCTGTCTCTACTATGACACATTATGTCTCTATATCTGTCTCTATATGTAAATTTATTCGTATATGTAAATATATTCAAATTTGAAATGTACATTTTTGTACCCCGGACAGAAAGATGTTGTGGCCAATTTCAGCTATGATGAGTGTTTGGCTACACAGAAGCTTTGCCTGGCAGGACCAGTCTTCAGTTTCCGCTGCACACTTAGTAGACCTGGTTCTCTGCTTTAGCAGTGCCATCCAGGATGCAGTGTTAACCTTTCCTAACTGTGGCAGTTGACCCTCCTCCAGGCTTGACTTTGGATGTTGCTGCACTCTGACCAACTTATCTTAAGCCAGTATCTACAGTATCTACTACTACTAAGAATGTATCTGTACATGTCAGCAACTTGATGGTTCCTCAAAGAAAGTATATTAGAAGTGGGGACCACATTATGATCTGACTAGTGCTTGTGTCCTTAAGGTTTTTGTGAATTCAGCCCTTAATCCGGACTGATGGGTGGCCACCAAGTGTATTCTGATTTATTATTTTAAAAGATAAGCATATCTAGGGTATCTATTCTATCTCTCCAGTCTGCACATCACCCCTCATTTCCCTACCTGCTGGGAGATGTGTGTTGTACAGGGTTGAGTGAATGTAGGGGTGAGAGACCTCCATGGAGTGCATCAGTTTTGCAGTCCTACAAACATTTTGACGAGAGTCCCGTCCTGGTGCAAGCAGCACCCAGGGAGCATTTCCATCTCCTTAGCCTAGACATCAGCTGTGGATGGTGCAAGTGGTTAAGACACTGTGCCTGTTAACCAGTAGGCCAGGGTTCAAGACCCAGGTCCACACAAGGGAAGGTGAGCTCCTGTCCTTAGCCCAGCTCTGTGACACAGCTGGAACCAATCATATCGGCTCTGCCGTTCCATTGGACTATTTTAGTGGTGTGGAGAGGGGGGATTTGCTGCTTGGGTAACAGCCTATCCTCCATATCAATCTACCCAGGCTTTCGTGCTTTGCAGTGTCGAGCATGATACCATAGTCTTTCAAGACTGATGGATGCCAAGTTTTTTTAAGATTAGACATCATGTGCAAAAGTACCACTCTTCAATAGAGAGATTTAAAATTGCCTGTGAGTGTGTTCACTCAAAATGTACGGCATAGCTGCTGAATTGGCTGTCCACAGGTCTGAGCCTGTGGACTTTGTCCAGGATGCACAGGCACAGCCCAAGAGCTGCTGCGCACACTTAGCCATGCACACTTGTGAGTCAGTCCCACTGAACTCGGGGAAACCGGCTTCCCAGTGAGTCAACAGTATGTACCGAACAACGGCTTCATCCAGGCTGTTGAGCTTCTTCTTTACAAGACAGAACAGAGAAAAAGATTGTTACTGAACAGCAGGAAGCAGAACAAAAAGTGAGATCTGTGAATTAATACAACGTCCCCTCTCCAGCATTTTAATCAGCCGGAGGACCCTGCAGTCCGTCTGTTCCATAGCCTCTAAAGCATGAAGCCAGACACACAACATGTTCTTTGCCTTTCCACGAAAGCTCCATTCCCCACAAACTGCTGGGTGAAAATCCCGCTGCTCAGCTGGGAGCTCTTGAGAGACTGTCCTGCGCATGCTATTTTCAATTCCCACCTTGCATTTTCTTATGTAGGCTGGTAGGCTTTGAGGCACGACACAAAATATGTTTGCTCAGGATGCAGAATGAAGTCAGTTCCTAGCCAGCTATGCCAGTCATGATGATGATGATGATGATGCTGGATGATGCCAATCATCCAGCATCCAGTGAAGCTTTACTGTTCACTTAGGCCCTGCTGTAGTGGCTCAGCTGGTTAAGATACTGTGCCTGTCATCCCACAGGCCAGGGTTCGAGACTGGGATGCTATGACACAGATAGAACCCTAGCCCAGCTCCTGCCAACCTAGCAATTCGAAATCATGCAAGTAGATAAATAGGTACCATTTTGGTGAGAAGGTAAACAGCATTCCTGTCACAGCCGGCAGGGCAACTTGCCAAGGACCTTCCTTTACCTTACCTTACTTAGGCCCTATGCAATCCTATCCAATTTAGGCCAGCATAACTCACCTGGCATAACATCCCAAGGTGGTGTGGGGAGGCCAGAGCTTGTCTGTGCAGTGGCCTAAACCCCTTGGGAGTGAGGCAGAAGTGCCAATGGCATACCCCCAGGCCAGGACAGTGGCATGCCAGTCTAACTGGGGTGGGGGTTAGGTTTTTAAGTGACCTTTCAGCTTTTCATTAGGAAACCGACTTTTTCTGGAGACATGGACCGGAGCCCTGCCCAGGGTACAGTCCATTCGCAGGCTTCTTTTGCAAATATTTGCTGAGAAATGGGGGGGGGGGGGGAGGGACGGGGTGGCTGCTGCCTGTCCCAAGAAGGGCTGAGCTGGAGCCATTTGCATCCCATTGGTTCTGTGGCTGGCAGGAACAGCCATGGGCCATATGAGGTGAAGCTGCACCAGCCCCAGGCACAAGAGAGGTGAATGCACACCCATGGGCCGTTGCTTGCTTAATCAGCCTCAGCTTCACTTGCTCAGCACTTCCCTTGCTCGGCAAGAGTTCCTGCAAGCAGGAACTTTAAACTTTCCCTCTAAAGTTCCTCTGAGCTGGATTGTCTGAGTCTGATCAGCCACAGGTCTGTGGAGGTGACTCTTGAATCCTTGGGACTGGGAAGTGGACAACAAAAGCCACAAATAGGAAATTAGACGTCATTAAAATCCAAGTCACTGGATTAGGATTGACAAATTAGAAGACCTTTAATTGGTCTAAGGCACCCTTAAGATGAGGAGTCAAACATTCACAAGGAGAATTCCTCTTAGGGCTTCCTGGTGGAATCAATCACACGTTTTCTGATACAATCTCCTATCTAACATCATGTCCTGGAATCTCTGCCTCACGGGGGCTTTGGAGCCCGTGGCATAGCTAGAGGGGGGCAGAGCAATCTGTTTTGGAGGGAGCCTCACCTCTTCTGAGCCATTCCAGGCTGGAGGGAGCAAAACAGAGCAGTGTAGTTCTGGAATGGCTCTAGAGGAGAGGGACCCCTTGCATGCCTCCCTCCCAGACTGAATGCTCTTCCCCTCTTAGCTACATCACTGATCTCAACCAAATTTGGATGCACCACCTGCCACTGGGTATGGTGCAAGCTGTCCTGCTGGAGATGGTGGTCTGGCAGGTCCAGTGCCTGCTCCTTCTGGGGCTATCAATGGCCTCCCTCAGCTTGTCGGGCAGAGTCCTTAGCTTGATAAAAGATGGGCAAAATGTTTAGCAGGAATTAAGGGCCCAACACGAAGCTAACAGCTATTGATTTTGAAATAAGTCTTTGTCACCAAAGCCGTCAGAAACCTTTGAGAGAAGAATGAGTGCTGTTTCTGAAAAATTAGCTGATCAATACATTGATAAGCAAGTGATGAATGATGTCTTTTGCATAGCCAAGTGGAAAGGAGGTAGAGAGGGTGGTTGAAAGGGGGGGAAGCTGGGTCTTTGAAGAAAAAGAACCAGACCTCTTTCTGGGGTGCATTCATGACTGCTTGCCCTGATCTGGGCCACTCCTGTGGGGCCAAGTCACCATTTGCTCCTTCCTTGAGTACAACAGGTCCAACCTCAGTGGTCCTCAACAGTCTGTCTGCAGCAGGACCAGCCCTTCTCAGATTGGTTCATATAGGGAGGTACCTGCCGACCCTAACCCCATCCAGAAGCAGTGATGATCAGAAGTCCATTGCTGGTAGCTCAGAACCAGGGCCCTGTGAAGGGCCAGGCAGCAGGGGTGTCACTGGGGGTGTGTGGTTGGTGTAATCTGCACCAGGTGACGCACTGGAGGGGTTTGACAAACTGTGTCACTGGCGTGTCACCCCCCTCTCCCCAGTGCATCAACCTCAGATAATTTTCCTCCACAAAACTGGGACAAAAACCGGGATCTTTCATGGGTGCACCTTCCCCTCCCCTGTTCCCCAAGTGCTCCTCCTGCCTCCAAGTGTACCCCCATCTCTCATTCTCCCTGCAAGGCACTGGGGTGATCCCTTGACCAGCCTGGTTGTGCCCTGACCAACCCTGGCTGTCTGGCTGCTATCCCCCTACTGGGCTGCTTCTACAAAGTCTGGTGGTTGGGAGCTAGCCACAGGGCTTACCATAGCTGGTTGCCCTGTGATGGCATCACCAAATACTTCCAGAGGTATCGCCCCTTTTGCGGGTGGCCAGCTTGGGTCTGTCTTGGCTCTCTGGCCTGTGGTCCCTGCAGCAGGAGGAAGGGGGAGAGGCAGAGGCAGAAAGCCACTTCCAGAGGCAGAAAGCTTCTCAGCACCTCCACTGGTGCCTGCCTGGTCCTTCTGGGGGTCATCTGCAGGATCTGGAGCCCGACGGGACATGTTTTCCACCATTCAAATCCAGGAGAATCCTGGTTTTGTGGGATGTATGGCAACCATGCCATCAGACCTCTCCAGCCTAGTGAAGAATAGGCTTGCCCTTTGCGAGGCTTAAGCAGTCTGAAGTGCAATGTGCATGCGCGACCTTCACACATGTGCACTTATTGGCCATTTGAAGCAGACCAAAGGGTCTCTGGATTTGCCATAGCAAAAATAATGGGATGTCAATAAAGGGATGGGCAATCATGGGTCAAGGAGGAGGCCATCCATGAAGACACGGGAGGAACACCCTAACTCAGAGAGAACCCTACTTTGCCCCACATGCACTCAGCCTCATGTTCAGTATCAGGCAGCATCTTTGGGTAGGGCTAAGGGCCAGTGTGACATAGTTGATTGGGAGCTGGACTTGACCTGGAAGGTTCAAGTCCCCACTTCCTGGGTGACCTTGGGCCAGTCACTCTCTCTGTCTCACCTACCTCACAGGGTTGTTGTAAGGACACAAGGAGAGAAAATACCATGTATACCATCAAGCTCTTCAGAGGAAGGGTGGCATAATCCTGTGACTGATGAACATCAATAAAACACATACACCCCGGTCTGGATGACAGAGGAACTGCTGACAATTACAGGACTCAAGAGGAGGGAATTTCCTGTTCACAGAGTCTAGGAGTCACAGAGTCCAGCTAAAGTCTGAGACCTTGAACCACTGTTTCTGGGGTGATGGTGGGGTTGCAGTTCAGCTTTCTGGGGTACTCCCTTCCATGGCTGCCAGAGTTTATTTAATGCCAGCAAAGGGACCCTGTCTCAGGGCCATCCAGCCTTTCCCTGCAGCAACCAGAGCCGGGTGAGGGCATATTCCTCATCAGAATGCAGGGAGGGAAAGGAGCCCCTGGAACCACCAGCCATTGGCACATTGGTGTGCCACAGATGTGTGGTGCAGCATCAGTGCCACCTAGTGGCCATAAGACCATAAGAAGAGCCTTTTATGTGATGGGTCTTTCCTCTAGGAATTTGCCCAATTCCTTCATAAAGGCATTGAGGCTAGTCTCCATCAGCACATCCCATGGCAAGGAGTTCCACAGACTATTTACATGCTGGGTAAAGAACTATTTCCTTTTGTCTCTCCCAACATTTAGTTTTAGTGGATGTCCCCCCGGTTATGGTGTCTGCCAGTTTAGCTGGCCCTCCTTAGACCAGTGTCAAAGCTCCATCTACACACCAGTGTCTGGGTGTTCCATCTACATTAGTGATTTTCATCTACTGTGCCATGGCACACACTAGAGTGCCATGAATGGTCTGTAGGTGTGCCATGAGATTTGGGGGAATTTGAACCCCCTACCAGCAATATGGTGTCAATGGTCCAAAAACTGATGGTGTGTCTTGATCAGTGGCATAGCTAGAAGGGCGCAGGGGGTGCAGTTGCACTGGGCAACAGGCTTTAGTGGGCAACAACTGAGCTTGACACCGGTGGCTAATACTGTAAAAAAATGTATGAATGATAATACCATCATGTTATATATTGTTGGAAAGGTAAATTAATGCAGAATGCAATGAAACAAACTGCATTGGAATATCTATATTCTATCAAACATTATGGCCAATTAACCAGAAAATGAAAACACAAGAGTCTATGGAACAAAAAGTGGATTTTTAAAAACTCAATACTTTCACATGATACTGTTTGCTCTGAGAGCCAATGAGATTAATTCTGATACTGTATGGAACTAATGAGTTGTTAATATGAATCAGTTCTCATTTCCACATACATATAGCATAATACATTGGTGTACAGGCACTTCTAAGTTGTGCTCCTTTGGAAAACTTTGGTGAAACTTTGGAAAACTTTTGGAAACTTTGGTGAAATGTCACCTTTCATGTCCAAAGTGCAACAGGTGGAGAATGTTTCTGCTTTCAACCGAATGCATCCATGGTGTGCATCACTAGATTTTACCTGGCCAGCTGAGAAATCTTTTAGCCCAAAGCAAACAGAACAGCCTTTCATCCACAACCACAGCTTCGGTATCCACTTGCATTGCCTGTTGGATGACGATAGTGCTAAGTGTATAAGCCCCTGGGAGTGGGCTGGTGCCTTCTGAAAGTCATGAGTCTCCTTGCCAATTAGTGAAATCCTTGCTATGTAATGCTATCTAGTGGTGGAAACTGGCATATGATAAATGGACCCATGACGCCTGCTTCTGAGGAGGAAATCTATGGTAGAGCTAGATAACTTAATTAAAAGTTGAGACATCACGTTGCCGACAAAGATCCATCTTGTTAAAACTATGGTTTTCCCTATGGCTGTGAGAGATGGACCATAAAGAATAGATGCCTTTGAATTATGGTGTAGATTCTTGAGAGTCCCCTGGACTGCAAGGAGATCAAATCAGTCCATCCTCCAGGAAATTAACTTGGACTGTTCACCAGAAGGACAGAAACTGAAGCTGAAGCGCAAGTATTTTGGCCACATCCTGAGAAAGGAGGACTACTTAGAAAAGTGCCTGATGCTGGAAAAAATTGAAGGCAAAAGGGGAAGGGGACAACAGATGATGAGGTGGTTGGGTAGTGCCACCGAGGCAAAGAACATGAATTTGAATGGACTTTGGAAGCTGGTGGAGGAGGATAGGGGAGCCTAGCATAACTGCCTGTTGAGCAACTGAATGCTGGAAAAGACCCAGAACCTGTGCAAATGCCAATGGGTGCTGTTTTAACACAGGACCTGCAGAACAGAGCCAGGACAAGAAGGAAAATAAAAAGATGCTGGAAAAAATGAACAAGAATTAACTCAGGGCACAAACCTAATCAATTTAGGCCAATGCAACACAGCCAACTCTCCATTCCCACAGTGATGTGGGGAAGCAAGCACATGTCTGTGCACTGGCCTAACCTCCCCCACTTCCCAGGAGGGGTGCAGAGGTGCCTTATGGCCAAAGACATATCGTTCCTATAGCACAAGGTGTCTTGTGCCAATAGGTGCACAAGTATGCCCACCCACCTAGCACTTCCCTCCACCCCAGTGCCCTTCTATGCCAGTCGGAGAACACTCCCCAGCTGGCTCAGAAGGGAGTGTGCATGGTTCCAGCTGAGCCACTCATGTGTCCTTCTGTGCCACCTGGAGAACGCTCCCTGGCCAGCTCAGAATGGTGTGTGTGCAGTTCCAGCTGAGCCACACATGCACCCTTCCAAACCAGACAGGAAATATTTCTGGTTTGGAAAGGCACTTGGGTGATTCAGCTGCTGAACCACACATGTGCTCTTTGCAGCCACCTGGAGAAACCCTCAGGCTGGCTGTGAAGGTACATGGCAGCAGGTGAGCCACGCATGCGCTCTTCACAGCCAGCCACAGGATTTTTCCAGCCAGCTGTGCAGAGCCTATATGCATGATGATGTCATGCATGCCATTGGTGTGCGGTGACATTGGTACATCACTACTTATGGCACTTTTGTTGACACCCCAGGCCAGCATGGGACTTGTGCTGGGCCTTGTACAGGGAATTCCAGGGACTTTTCATTAAATACCCTTTTGTCCATTCTTACCAACTATCCTGTACTAAATGACCAGAACCAGAGATGAGTTTTATTAGATTCTTGGGGACCCTTTCCCTTCTCCCTTCAACTGTACATTTGGTTCCTGAGTCCTATTTTTGACCCTCAGCCCAGGTATGATGTATCTCCTGCACACCTAATCTGCACCCCAAAGATGTCACAGTTTCTCCAGATGCTCCATATCTAAGGGAGGTAACTAAAACTGAAACTGGCCCTTCAGTGATCTGGTCTCATGACCTCAAAGCCTACTCCTTGGATCATGTCTAGAAGCACAGCGGCAGCATGTTTTATGGCACAAGGATGACTTGTGGACTCCTAGCATTGGTCAGAACTTTGGTCACCGCATTTTGTGGCACTTGAAATTGGCAAATGGATTTTGTTGGCAGCGCCATGTGGAGCGAATGGTGGTGAGAAGGAGGTATGTGCAGAAGTCCAAGACCCTGCACAACACATTCTCTCTGTTTTGCCAACAGAAATACTTCAGCTCCAAACAGACAGGTGCTTGCTCTCTCTGTAGCAATCATGACGGCTGTTACTCCTCAATAATCACAGCAGCAATTACCATGTTTACAGTAAATCAGTGGGAGAGAATTAGCATCCTTTTGGGAGACTAGGTTCAACAGAGTCACCTGTCTTGCTGATATAGAAGACGGTAGGAGCGAAGTGGTGGTGGTTCTAAGAAGGCTGTGACATTGGGCTGGATATCAGGAAAACTTCCTGATGGTGAGAGCAGTTTGGCAGTGGATTACATTGCCAAGGGAGGTGGTGGACTCTCCCTCACTGGGGATCTTCAAGCATTGACAAGCACCTGTTGGAGTTGGTCTCACAGGATTCCTGCTACAGGCAGGGGGTTGGACTAGATGACCTATTAGGTACCTTCCAATTCTCATGATTCTTGTTCAGGGGGTCTCTAAATTTTCCATATCATCTTTCTGATACTGTGTCAGGAGCCAGAAGAAAAGAACTGATTTACATCACAAATTTGAATAAATTTACATAAACAAATATATTAGGATGGAGTTTGTGAATGAATGAGTTTCAAATCAGTTCATAAATACTCTCCGCCACACAGAGAGAGCATTTTCATACACATCATCAGCCCCACCTCCAAGATAGGAGGGAACTGCTCGGTCTGGGTTTCACTAATTCCATTTCCATATTTCCTTTGCCATATTAAAGTTGGTTATACTGTTGCCATATAAAGTTGCCATAACTGTTGTTTATACTGTGTCATGACTGACTGTAGGGTGTGGGATCATCCCTGTTTCTAAAACTTTAAAGCATTGTCCAGACACTTCCATAGTCATGGGGCTGGCGTGAGTGCTGAAGGCGCACAGAACACTTTCCCATAAATAATACCTATTTATCTACTTGCATTTACATGCTTTCAAACTGCTAGGTTGGCAGGAGCTGGGCTAAGAACAGGAGCTCACCCCATCTTGTAGGACCCAGATCTCAAACCCTGGCCTGTCGGTTACCAAGCACAGTGTCTTAACCTTAACCGCTTGCACCACCACAGCCCTCATCCAGTACTATACAAAAGCCTTATTTAAACTGTATGGGTAGCAGCTCTGGGGGTTGAAGACAATCCAAGAGGCTCGTTCATCTCCTCTCAGCACCTTGGACAGCATCTCAGACAAAAAAAAAGGCAGGATCCAGAGGAGCCATGAAGTGGGAGACCACCAGTGGCGTACCTAGGTCATTTGGCACCCAGGTCCCACAAATTTTTTGACATCCCCATAATTATTTAATTAATTATTTAATTATTATCAGTATTAATACAATTAATTAGATATTAAAATTTTCATATAGTAAAAATCACCTTACCAATAGACCTAACCACGTCTACTCAAAAGTAAGCCCCATTATGTTCAGTTGGTCTTGCTCCCAGGAATGCATATTTTTAGATTGCTGTGTAAGCCTCTCTTTTATTCTTTTTTGGGAGCAGAGAGGCTGCTTCCTGTAGCACTTTTTGAGCTCCACTTTCCCTGGATTGGGACCATTCTAGTGGCCATGCATTCCTCTGTGCCTGAACTGAACACAAGCTAAGGCACCTTTGCTAACTCACGAGTAAACTATCTATCTATCTAGCTATCTAGCTCAGTTTGACTTTCCATAGGGCTCAATTCAATTATCAGTGACTTCTTTCTGGGTTGATTTGTGGAGGCTGGGTTCACTGGATCAGGACCATTCTGGGAGCATTGGATTCCTCTCCATATACCCTTTTCAATGGTTTAAGGCAGTGTTTCTCAAAGTGGGGGTCAGGACCCCATTGGGGGTCGCCTAGAGCTTTCCTGGGGGTCGCCTAAAGACCCTCGTGCAGAGGACCAGGTCAGGCTTGCCTGTAACTGCACATGCACTGGGGCTGACTGACAGCCTCAGGGCCCAATCCTATGCATGCCTACTCTGAAATAAATCCCATTATAGTCAGGGGGGCCTTTATTCCCATGCAAATGTGGATAGGACTGCAGCCTCAGGGCACAATCCTATGCATGCCTACTCTGAAATAAATCCTATTGTGTTCAGTGTGTTCACAGAACACACATTTCATTCGTAACAATGAAAATACATCCTGCATATCAGATATTTACATTACGATTTATAACAGTAGCAAAATTACTGTTATAAAGTCCAACGAAAATAATTTTATGGTTGGAGGTCCCCACAACATGAGAAACTTATAAAGGGGCCACGGTGTTAGGAAGATTGAGAACCACTGGTTTAAGGCATGTCTGCTCATGAATACAAGTGTGATCCAGCTCACTTTCACTTTCCATAGGGCTCCATGCATTTTTATTTTTTAGTTTTTTGGCCATAACTTTAAGAAGGAGATATTTCAAAGCTATTTTTTGTATTGGATTCGGCTGGAAAATACGCATCCAATTATGTATGATTTGATGGGGTTATTTAGAAAGCTCTTAGCAATTTTAGCAATGCAATGATTTTTGTCACCCCCCTAAGGGTGGTGCATGGGGTCCAGGATCCACTCGCCCCCCCTCCTGGCTGCCACTAGAGACCACAACTAATGCACAAGAGAAAACTGGCTGGGGCAGGGGCAGGGTGGAGTTGGGAGCAAGGCATTGCTGGAATCATAGAAACCTGGAGATCTAATAGATTATCTCCTGCGGGAGACATCTTTACCTTTAACTGGGGATTAGGATTCCAGTCTGAGGTCCTTTGTGATGGGTACATCTGGGAATAAGATGTGTGCGCAAGCAGCACATACCGAGCAGCCCACAGGGAGACCTGAAGGGCCACTAGCAGCAGACATCTGCCTCTGTGCTTCTGAGGGTGCAATCCTAATTAACTTTCCAAGATTGGCATGACTTTCCCAGTGGGGCGTTTGCTGTATCCTGTAGTTGGGGCAGCCACAGAGGCCTCCTAAAGCAAAGGTGATGATTGTTCCCTTATTTTGGAGTTGCATTTCCCTTATCCTGGAGTGGGAACATTGGTTAGGCTTGCAGATGGGTCCTTATTCTTCACATTCCAAGCACAGGCACTCATCAGGAGTAGCAAGCATCCCCTCCCCAACAAATACACAGCAAGGTGCCTTTTGGGCTACCTGACACCTACTCCACACCTGGATTCTCACCAGGATGCTTTGAGGATGGAGAGCTGCTGCTGGCAGCAATCTAGCCCACCAGAGGGTGCTCTCTGCACACAAGACGCAGCAGCCACAGCTTCTTCCTCTGCAACAGAGACCCTCCTCCTCCTCACATGCCCTGAAGAGCCAGTTATCACTCAGGAAGACTGATGTGGCCAAAGGTTGCCAGTACAGCTCTGCATAAGCTCAAGCCTGGAAGGTGCTTTGAACTCAGCTCAGGGGTCTCCAAAGTTTTTGGCAGGAGGGCCACATCATCTCACTGACAGTGTTGGGGGCCGGAAAACTAATTTACATTTCAAATTTAAATACATATAAGAATGTATTGGAGTGGATTACAAGGCTTGCCTAAAGGCTGGATAGAGGGGTCTTGCTAGTGGGCATATTGAGGCTCACCGAGGGCTGCATCTGGCCCCTGGGCCAGAGTTTGGAGACCCCTGAGATCAAGCATAACCCCTGCCCCACCAGTGAGGATATAACTCATGTGCCCCTCCTCCCATGGTACAAGGCCAACCACGAGATGTCTGTGTAAGGAGAACACAAAGAAATGCGGTAGTGGGCAAAATCCCTCTCATTCCTCCTACATGTCCGACCGTGTTATATACAGATTGCTTTTTTATACACAGATTTGACTCAACACAAATGGTCACTGAAATCACAGTTTAAAAAACTGCTTTTCTCCTGTTGTAGAGAACCATTAAACCATTGTAAAGGGATGCATGTTTTATTTTTTAAAACTTTTATTCAGCATATTTTATGGTATCTGTAGGAAGTCCCTGAATCAAACTCCTGCAGATATTGAGGCACAACGTTATTCCATTAGGAGCAAGAAACCTGGAAGTGGGTCTTTAAATCTATATTCCCACAGTTTTTTTAATCCACAAATGTTTTATTCACAAGAGGTTCCAAAACAGAACCCTAGTGGATAATGAGGGACAACTGTATTTCCAAGTGATGTCAGTGTCTGAGTGATTAACATGGCCCCTGGGGTGGGATTGTGCTTTCCTCAAATATTCATCTGGGAGCATATTTAAAATATTTGATATTTTGATTCTGGTTTAAGCCTGATCCTCACACAAGCCCCTTCCACCCCCCTTTACTGGCAAAGAGAGTGGTGGGGAAGGAGGAAGAGGAGTGTGACATTCTGAGAAGCAGTGACAGCAAAACAGCTGAGTGCTGCAACACAAATTAGTTTCCTCCATGCGACAGTTAGCAATGTGCCTAAATAATGTCCAGCAAGCAACACAGACCCACATAAGGCATCGTGTTTCAGAGGATTCCTACCTTGGCCTCTTTTGCTGTAGGAGCAGGTGGTTTTCAGACCCTGCCACTCTTCACTGGTTCTGACCTGTTCTGAATGCTGCCTTCAGGGGCCAGTGTTTCTCCTTGCTTGTGTGCTGGCACCCCCCTAGTCCTGTGCCTAGCAGGGCAGGAAGTGGGTAGGAGGTGCCAGTGGCATAGCTATGGGTGTGCAGGGGGTAGCAGTTGCACTGGATAGCAAGCATTACAGGGGCAACAACCTGATCTTGACACTAGTGGCGAAAATTGTGAAAAACAGAGTATGTAGGAATAAAAATTCTATCATGTTATATATCATTGTAAGGGTAATTTTATGATGGCTGCAATTCTATAGACACCTCCAGGGAGTAAGCCCTATTAAGAACAATGGTTCTTGCTTTTGAGTAGACATGGTTAGGATTGTAAGGGATGACTACAATGAAACAAACTGCTTTGGAATATCTGTATTGTATCAAAGTTATAGCCAATTCACCAGAAAATTAAAAAAAACTGCCTATGGAACACTTCTGGTTGTGACATCACTTCAGGGACAACATTTTTAGTTTTGCTCTGGGCTACGTGATCATTAGCTACACCACTGGGAGGAGCATGTGGTCACTTTGAGTCCCCTGAGTGGGTGTCCTGCACCACCCCACCCTTCAGGAGATCCTATTCCTTTTGGTGTGCATTAGCTGGGAGTGCCAAGCTCTCCCCCAAAGTTTGAGGAACTTACAGCAGTCATGCTGTGCAAATAAACTCCCCTGCCCCTGGTCCTTGATATCCTGTTGATCCTGAGAGTTTCTTTCTCCTTCTGCTAAAGAACAATTCTCCCCCAACCCCATTTGCTGAGGAGATTCTGTGCAAGCTCTGTGTGTGTGTGTTGTGTGTGTGTGTGTAGACCAGGCTCTCTCCAGGCTCTCTCAGCTGCTTCTGCTGCAGAATCTTCCAGGTTTTCTCTGCCATAAATCAGCATCTGGTTTATTTGCAGCTTCTTTTATCAGCGTAATGCAACCCTGATCCCAAAGCACAAGAATTCAATTTTGTGGGCAGATGTGAAGATTACATTAATTAATTGATCCTCTTGAGAGAATCAGGCAAGCACTTGAACTTCAATGGACCAAGCAGATACCCCTATCCCCACCTGTCCCAGCAGGGTGGCCAGATGCATGAACCTAAAAAGCAGGGCAAGGTCTTGGATTCCTCTCAATCTGGCCTTTATAGTGGACAATGGCATGTTTGCCTACTCACAAATAAAGCCGCAATATTGGGCACTTTCACTTTCCCATAGAGCTCAATGCATATTTTTTATTTTTAGTTTTTTGGCCATAACCTTGGATAGGAAGGAAATATTTCAAAACTGATTTTTGCATTGGATTCTGCTCTTCACTACAAATCCAGTGACATATGACATGATGGGGTACTGCATACCATTGCAAAGTTCCAAAATGAAGCCAAACTGGAGGACAGTGAAGTCCTTTTAGAGGACACCTGGACAGAAGGCTAAAAAAAGACGACAAATCTGGAAAAATCTGGTCATATGATCACCCCAGTACCCCCTGCTTCAGCTACACTGAACTACAGGTGTACCTCATTTTCCACTAGGATTCCATTCCAGAACCACCTGTAATAAAAATAATCTGTGGATAAAAACTATGGAAAAAATATTTTTAGAGACCCACTTACAAGTTTCTTGCTCTTCAGTTGCTCCTAGTGGAATAAGGTTATGCCTCCATATCTGCAGGATTTTGATTCTGGGAGTCCCTACTGATAAAAAAATGTGTTAAGTAAAAGCAGTTTGAAAAAATAAAAAGTGTGTCCCTTTACAATGGTAATTTATTTACATTACAGCTTTTATTTTTACAGCTTTTATTCAGTTGTAGAGCGGTAGTCAGCAATTAGAAATGCAAAGGACCCCTACCTTTGACTGGCGTAGCTAACGAATGGAATGATTGCCGGCCTGACTGCCTCTCTGCAAAAGAAGAAAAGCAGTTCTTAAAAGTATGATTTGCAGTGGCCATTGATGTTGAGTCAAATCTGTGTTTAAAAAATCCATGCATAACAAGGTTTGACCTGGATATGCAAACTCCGGGTTTTTGTAGCAGATTTTCTCTGACATGCCAAAAGAAAGGGAGGGCAAAGAGGAAGCAGGTCTCTTGTTGTCTTGGGTCTGCCTATACAGAATGCTGGGCTTATTTGTGGTCAGTCCAAGGGAGAGGAGTGAAAGCAAACCTTACCTGTGGCTCTCAGCACACTGATTTTGCTAGAGGTGGAAAGAGGCAATATAGTCAAATCCGTGTATAACAAGGTTGGACCAGTATATAGAACTTGGTGTGGTAGGCACATTTGTGTGTGTCTGTGGGGGGGATCATTCTCTATCCCCTTGTCTCCACTACTTTTCTACTTACACTCTAGCCTGTAAACCAGCAGGCCAGGGTTCGAGACTCAGGTCCCCACATGACAGGGTGAGTTCCTGTCCTTAGCCCAGCTCTGTGACGCAGCTGGAACCAATTGTATTGGCTCTGCCATTCCATTGGACGATTTCAGTGGCACGCAGAGGGGAGATTTGCTGCTTGGGTAACAGCCTATCCTCCATATCAATCTACCCAGGCCTTCATGCTTCTCATACAGAGTCGAGCATGATACCATAGTCTTTCGAGACTAATGGATGCCAATACTATGTGTTCCCTGGTTGGTTGGATCCAGTGGCAAAAAAGCCCTCCAGGTTTTAAAGCAGTGATTTTCAACCTTTTTCAACTCACAGCACCCTGATAAGTTACAACAATTGTCAAGGTACATCATCAATTTTTAGACCATTGCAAAGCACACCAAGCTGCTGATGGGGATGCTCATAACCTCATTGGCCCTACTAAATTATTCTTCCCCCAAAATTTCCATGGCACACCTTAAGACCATTCATAGCATACCAGAGAGCCATGGCACACTGGTTGAAAAATCATGGTTTTAAAAAGGTGCTGCTGAAGTTGCACCTAGTTAGAGGAGCTGTGGCTATAAACAGGCATGGAGATAACTGGCCTTGGATATCTTCACACAGCCATCTTGGCACAGAAATTTAGGCATCATGCAAGTGCTTCATGAGTTGAATTTGCAATGGCTTTTTACAAGCGTGCTTCTGAATATGAGGGAACTGTGATTTGCAGGGGCAATGCTTGCTGGCCCCCGCATGTGTCTCTGAAACGAAGGGCACTGGTTGTAGTCCAGTATAAGCCAGACAAGCACAGGGGTGTCCTTGAAAAGCCTTAGGCCAAAGGGAGTCTGCAATGTGGGCAGCCAGATGGAAGAAGGGAACCCCCCATGCCCATCCACTCATCTCCACAGCTCCTTCTTTTCCTGCCACTCCCTTGGTTGGAAAAGAAAAATGCAACAGGAATGGAAGTGTGGCCAAGAGGAGCATGGCAGGTAAGAGTACTACCTTGTTGCCAGAAATTCTGCCAGCCCTGCATGTGGGTCACCACTTTCACAGTTTCCATCCAAACCTCCTTCCCTCCTTGTGTTCAAGGAAGATGTTTGTCACAACAGCAGCTGGTGAGGGTGAGGATCACCTGCTGCCATGGTCTGGTGCAATCATGTCCTGATGAGGTGGGAAGGCAGGGCAAGAGATGTTGCCTTGACTGGTAGTTTCAGAGGCTTCTTGTTTGTTTTCCTTTCAACAAGAGGAGTATTCCTATCATTTAAGACTTTAATTGCCTGGCTTGCCTGACAGCGAGCTAATCCTGCCACCAACTGAGCTCCCCTGTGCAGAGGAAAGTGCCGGGAACAGAACGAGAGCCTGCCGTGAATTGCCACTCTGTGTGGGCACAAAACACCTATTTATAGCCAGTTGCCAAGATGAATGGCTCAGTGGAAAACAAACAGGTCTCCTTCCTTCAGGCATCTGCTTAATTCTCTGCCTGCAAGGCTGTCCTTCCAGTCATAGGCAGGTTCAGTTCAGAGTTGCCAGGAACAGCAAGGTCTACCAGGAGAGGAGTCCCCAGCACCCCATTATCCCTCTCCCCTGCTCTCCAGCCCACCTCCATCCACATTACAATTACCGGTAAGACTTGGGAAGGGTATTTGGACTGGACTGTGGAGGGACCAAGGTCCATCACTGGACCAACAACTGAACTCAAATGTCACCCTTCCATTATTATCTCTCTGGGTTCAAGTTACCAGGTGCCCATCCACGTGCACATGAAGGTTCCATCTGCAGCTCCCTCTTCAGGCAAGGGATCCACCAAGGACCTGGTTCTGGTTGCCTGGACACATGAGTCTAGAGCAGTGATTTTCAAACCTTTTCATCTCATGGCAAACCATTAGTTGTTTTTATCACTGACAAGGCACACCATGCTGTTCTAATCTCCAAGATTTCCTATAAATATATGTCCTGTCCAGTGGTGGGCTCTAGCAGGTACACACCTACTCTATAGAACCGGTTCTTAACAAGAGATAGGACATATAAAGTTTAAAAATAGCCATTTAAAAGTGGCTGCCAGATGGGCAGAGAACCAGTTCTTAAATTTTTTGAAGCCCATCACTGGTCCTGTCCCAAATTCCCATAGCACACCTGAGAATTATCTACAGCACACCAGTGTGTCATGGCACACTGGTTGAAAATCACTGGTCTAGAGTCTACACACATCGAGATGAGCCTAGACACATGCACTGTCCTTCTTGCACATTCTCTTCTTGTATCCTCAGCAGTTCAGAAATGAAGGGGTGAGGCTGGAGTCCCAGACTTTGTCCATCACAGGGGCTGCTGGACCTCTCTGTTAATCTCTCCTCATTGTGGCCATCCCCAGTTAATGCATCACTTGCCTGAATGCAGTTGCACAATCCTGACTTGGAAACCAGGACTGAGCAAGCCCTCAACTGATGTTCTTTGACTTGTGGAAAAAATCTTGAACGCATCTAGGTTAGCAGTATACTTTGGAAACAACAAGAAGCAGCATCAGAACAGAATCAGGCAACTACTTTCTGCCTTTGGAGAGCTGATCCATCCTCATCTCAGAAGATGCAAAGCATGCATCTCAGTGCAGATGTGGTCCAGCTTGGGCTCAGGATGTAGTTCAGAGGAGGATGCCTGCCTGAAGCAAGCTAGATATGAACAGTCAATTGTGTCCAGAAGGGAGACTGGAATGAGATGAGAAACCACTGACAAGTTGTGATGACCATTGGTGAGAGAGAAGGAGGGGTTGCTAGAGTGCTGTGTTGAGAGGACAGAATGGATGCTGAGAAGTCAGGGGGGCAAGAGCAAGAACAACTTGACATCTTGCCAGGCATAATTAAAAGCTGTCCGAACAGGGTGACCATATGACCAGAAAAACCCGGATTTGTCTGGATTTTTAGCCTCCTGTCCGGGTGTCCTACATTTTGGCTTCATTTTGAAACTTCGCAGTACTGCACAGTACCCCATCATGCCATATGTTGTTGGATTCATATTGAAGAGCAGAATCTATTGCAAAAATCGGTTTGGTGATATCTCCTTCCTATCAAAAGTTATGGTCAAAAAACTGAAAAACAAAAACAAAAAAATACACTTTTGGCAATTTTTTTAAGCAGGTAGGAATTTTGGCCTGGGATTAGGAATTTTGGCCCTGGGATTCAGGAATAATCTGGACACCCTGTGTCTGAAGAATCATGAAGATGAGTGCTGTGCAGCCAGAAAGGCAACCACACCATGGAAGGGAAACACATTGAGACTGACAGGTTATATATATAAACAGAACAATACTGTAAAGACCTTTTGGGGGCTTTTTACTGCCTATGTAAACCATCTTGAATTAACCTTTATGAGAAATCTGAGGAGGAGAAAGGTGGTATCAAAGACAGAAGAAGAAAATCAACTAATAAATGCACAGTAGCTTCCCCTGATTCAAAATTTTAATTTCAGATTTAATTTCTGATAAATGGCAGGTGGTGATGTGGGGAATATAACTGGGAGGTCCACCTTCCATGCAAACCACTGTCCCACCTATTCTGAAGCCATCCTGGCCAGGCGGGAGCAACAACCCTCCACCTATCCAACTTTTTTCTACATACAGACTCTATTTCTATGCTCAGTGGAGCAGGCTATCCTGAATCCAGCAGCCTGTTGGGCTACTGGCCAGCCTGGTGCTGTTCATTTGGGCTTGTTGAAGCTCAGACACTAAAGGGGACAATGCAAAACTCCCCTTGCATTTGGGGGGTGATGATCAGGGCCCTTCCTGACACTGAGTGGCTTTCAGGGATTAATCTACACTTGTGCAGATCTGTGCAGATCTCCAATGGCAGCTCCAGAGACTAACAGAGTCCAGGCAGCTCCTTGCCTGTGTGTGGTGGTTTCGGGCAGCCTCTGGCTTGCAATGGTCATGACAGCGCATTGAACAAAGCAGCAAATGCACACCCAGATGCTACATTTGTCTCACATATAAAATGCAACTACTGAAACAAAAAGAGGGTTCAATACACTAGGTGCTGCCATCTGAATTTTACCCATTACCCTCATTATCCTCCAGCATTGCAGGTGTCCCACACAGCAGGGAGAACTCTGGGGCTGGGAGAAGGAGCCCTGAGCACATACATTTCCCATGCTTCTGGGAAGAGGTGCGAGTGCACACAGTTGCCGGCATGTGTTGCAGGAAGCGTGGGCTGATGTGGCAGGGGGGGAGAGGAGAGCTATTTCTATGCTCTTTCCTGTCTCCCTTTGTTTGCGCCCTGGCACATCCCACTCCCTTGTGCTGTCTCGCTTGGCATCCCACATCAAAGCACAACATAGCACAACATAAATGGAGCCGTCCCTTCAGACACTTGTTTCATCAAGCCCTGTTTCCTTCATACAAATCTGCAATTAGTTTGTGTTCTGATTAGAGTTTGCTAGCTAATGAAAGGCTCTGGAGGAGGCAACCAGGCTCCCCAGGCAAAGAAAGCAGGCAGACACATCAAGACTAATTTCAGAGGGAGGCCAAACTCAGAGGAGGGGAGGAGGCCGCACACATCAGTAGGACCTGCTTGTGGACCAGAGGAGAGTGATGGCCACCAGCTGCCAGGCGCTCCATACGTGGCTGGCAAAAAATAAAAAGTAGTGAACCTCTTCTTGAGCCAGGTTGCAGGAGATGTGGTCAAAGGCCTCCAGACATATACAGTTAAGAACTTGCTCACGTCAGAGATCACAAACAGACATATACAGTTAAGAACTGGCTCACACCAGAGATCACATACCAGAGATCACACACAAAGATCCAAATCCAGCTCCAAATCAATCATCCATTTGGCCACTTTTTGGTGGGTGGGTGACTGATTTGTTGGGTGATCTCTTTAATTATTCGGCACATTGTGTCCAACTGTAAATCAAAGGCTTATACCAGCCCAATAAGACGTTTTTCCTTAGTCTCATCTTCCCATATAATAGCAATTATGAAATTGAACCCAAGTTATAACCAGGGCTGAAGATCCAGATCAAACATTTTGGAGAGGTACTTAGAAATCTGAGCTCTCACATCCTTTGTCAAGGCTTTGATAGTGTTTAAGTTGGTAATTCCATTTTGATCACACTCTTCCTCCAGCAGTGACAGAATGTGATCCTTGCAATATGCCTGCCGATCCTGCCTGATTGGCCCAGGTCTCCTTGTGAACCTCTTTGGCTCAGTGGGGATTATGAAGCCAGCCAGAACTTGGCAATCCAGGCCAGCTCAGGCCTCCTTTCTGCAAAGAGCCACAAGTAGCTGTTTCCCAAATGCCGTCATTTACACACAAAACAATCCTCTTTCCAAATCCAGCTCCATAAATGGAAATGTTGCAGATATAGCCCAATGAATATCAGGTAAAAACTGTGCAACATATATGAGTTTAGGTGAAGACTACCTCCTCCCCTGCTTTAATTTTGGTAGAAATCCTGGTTAGCATGCAGACATTCCCCTCTGTCAGCATCTCAGAAAAGAGCTTTCTTAGGGGCTGAGATGCTGGGGAGCCAAGGCTATGACTCATTAGGAGAAGGCAGCTTCTTATGTTTATCTGCACCGTGTCTACTTGAGACCCTCCAGGAAACAATTTCTGTTCCAAAAGAACCCTGAGCTCTGGGTTCAATGAGTGATTGATGCCTTTCTCCCTTAAAAGCAGTAGGTTTCAAAGACCCACTGCATTTTCCTGAAGGACTCTCCCCCCCCCCAAAATATACCCACACAGCACCTCCCTGCAAAGTGGTCTTCTAGAGCCCAAACAGAGGAAAGCCCATTCATCTGGAAATGAAAGTGGCTCCTCTTTGATCATCTAGATTCCTCTAAAACTGATGATTAAAAATGGGATTCTTAATTAAACCTTTCTGTTCTGCTGATGCAACATACCCGAATTTGGCCTTGAAACGAAAAAGAACCACTTTGTGATAATGTGTTTGGGGAGATGGTTATCTCTCTCGGAACAAAATCCTGAAAGAACCAGAAAGTGATTGTATCATATTGATGTTGGTTTTCTTATTTAACTCAGTCACAAATGAAGTATTCAGTATTGAGCGACAACCCATTTTCATTTACAAAGCCGGCCCCGCTTTCCTCCTCAGAATGGCAAACAAGGATATATGATTCAGAGAACCAGATCCCCCCCCCTTTTGACTGAGCCATGGGCAAACAGGAGGCTGTGCAGACAGACTTATTGCAGCTTGTTTGGAGGAAGAGTGGAGGTTGCCAAGCTGGCCCAACCCCGAGTTATTTTCGTTCATGCAATTTCTCCCTTACGGGCTCATTGCAAGCATCCGTTTGCCTCAGGCAAAAGCTGCTGTAGCTGTTATTATGCCCGCTGGCAGGGCTCATTAGCACGATTGCTTGAGAGTTGATGTGGAAGAGGGTTGATTCTGGGACAGGCGCAAGATCCACACCTGATGAAGGACCAGGATGGGAAACTCCTTTGAAACACTGGCAGAAGTAGGATGGCCCAGTGCAATACACCAAGCAGGTTCCAGTCCTTTTAGGTTTATTAGCACTATTCTTTTAGGGCAAAATCCACAGCAGTTTTGGGTCTACGCAGTTACATCACCCTCTAGTGTTATCTTATAGAAAGTCATCTTAACTGCTCCGGAGCAAGGGGCTTAATTTCACTTTAGGATATAGGCCTTAGACGGACAGAGATATTTAAAATAAATATTGGTGCTGCTGTGGTTATTATTCTTCACCATTCTAGGAGGCAGAGCTATATTTTGGAGCAATTTCTAGGGTTTACCTCACCTGATGTCAAACACATTGTGTTCCTCTTGCACCAGACCATACTGAAAAATCACATTATCCACACAGCTTCAGTGCAGTGGCAGCACAAGGGTTGGTGGGTTAATAAGGTTGGTTAATAAGGTTAATAACACCTTATTAGCATTGGGTCCTGCTGTGTCAAAATAACCCTTCATTTGTTCTTGCAACAATCAGTCTCCTTTAAGTTTTAAGAAAATTCACTTTTTTGCTCCATAAGACAATTGTGTTTTCTCTTCTGGTTATTTGCTGTATTTTTAAAGAACTGAAGGTTTTTTTAAAAAAAAGAATTGCATATTTTTAAAGAATTTTTGGGTGTGTTTTTTTTAAAGAATTGCATATTTTCAGTGCATCCTGCATTGAAAAAGGTTGAATATTCCTGCTCTGAGTAGACAAGCATTGAGACATTGGGCTCTCACCTGCAATCCCATCCACTGTAACCTAGTGATAGCTCTATTCACTACAATGGGATTTACAGCTGGAGGCAGCTGTGCTGTGCTGTAGGTGGGGAAGCCCTCCCTGCAGATTGCCAGAGGCAGAACTCTTACCCTCCCCCCCTCCAGCCACTCCTGGGCTGGTCCCTGGAAAATTTCTTTTCCACAGAACCAGTCCCTGGGGCCAAAAAGATTGAGGACCACTGCTATACTGCATATATAAAACTCTCTCTCTCTCTCTCTCTCTCTCTCTCTCTCTCTCTCTCTCCAGGAACAGTGGGGCTATTGCGAATGAATGAACAAATAGGGCAAGTGTACGATCTATTGGAGTCCATGCTTCCTGTGTTGGGATTTGTCTTATTACGTAGGTTTTTACGCACAGGGTGCAAACTTAATCAATGTGCCAATTCTGGAGTAAAAGCAATACAACTCCACAGCAAGGGAACAAACATTGCCTTGCCTTGAAGAGGCATTTGGAAAGTGAAAGTGAGCCATATAACAACTTTCATATATTTCATATATTTCACATAGAACATATAACCATATAACATCTTTCACTATGGAAAGTGAAACTGAGCCATATAACACCTTTACTCATGAGTAGAAAAATTAGCCAGACCCTACAATCCAGAATAACTACAGGAGCACGTAAGACACATTACGTGTGTCTGCAGTTACTGCACCGCCTAGTGAAAACCTATGGGAAATTCATACTGTAATCCAGAGCAAATTGTTCTTACACCGGAGCAAGGTGAAATCCCCGTAGTTACTCTGGATTTCACCCTGAGTCTGTTGGAAAGGCAAGCAGAGAGGAATCCAATACTCCCCCAGAATGGTCCTGATCCAATGAACGCAGCCCCCACAAATCAACCCAGAAAGAAGTCCCTGATAATTGCATTGAGCCCTATGGAAAGTGGAACTGAGCTACACAGCTGTGTTTACTCGTGAGTAAGCAAAAGTGCCTTGGCTGATGTTCAGGTCAAGCACAGAGAAATCCAAGGCCACCAGATTGGTCCCAATTCAGTGAAAGTGGAGTTCAATAGGTGCTCCAGAAGGCAGCCTCACCAACTCTCCCAAAAAATATTAAGACAGAGGCTTAATTGGTAAGGTGATTTGCATTAAAATTTGCATGCTGCTTTTATGAACTATTACTGTATACTGAACCCATTGCAGCCAATGCTGCCAAACACAAAGACAATGCCAGATTGAAACATTGAGAAAATAGCAGCCTGAACCAATAGAACTGAACATATCATAGAACTACTATGGAAACATACTGGTTTTGCAGGAAATTAAAAGCACACCAAGGAACCATTCTGCTTTATAAGTCCAAGTTTGCATTTTGATGGTGTTAAAAGCCCAATTTTGTGTTTTGACGGTGTTATTTTACTAAAGGGCAAAATTCAAATACGAGACTCGAGTCAGTGGGGCTCTACTCAAGTGTTTTTCGGTTCCCCACGTACATTGGTGAGTCAGCAAAAAATGTGAATATTCAACAATTGGAGTCTGAGTAGACCAAACTGAGTTCCCAACACTAGGAACCTGACTCACCTCTGCTGCCTCAGATCACAGCTTTCACAACAAACCCTTGTGAAAGAATCGAGACATCATGCATGACTCCAGTCCTACAAACAAGCTGAGAGGTGTCGATCAATAGCTGTGTTCTTTGTCTGGATCTTTTGCAGCTGTGTTGCAGCCTCAAAGCAGGCCCTGGAGCAGATCCTCCAGCATCAAAAAGAATGGCACTGCAGAGCCCGTAAAGCCAGCAAAGTTGATGTCGCCTTGGACAAAAGGCACATTTATAGCAGGATGACTACAGGCCTTGGGCTAGTTCCCTCCACAGAGGCAAAGCACTTTTACGCTGCCTGTAAAGGCATGACAGAGGCACATCTTTGGTGCTGGCAGATACCAGGGCATGCTTTCATGTTCCTCTTAAAGATCCGTGGATCAATCAGTGGACCAGTCACTGTGATGGGAAATAGGCACAAAGTTGCAACAGGCATGCCAAGATTATCGGCACCTTGTCATGGAGGAAAACCACTCTCTGCCAGTGCATGGAGTGTAGATTAGACTGGGTGATACCTTCAGGGGTGATGCCACTAATAGCCAAAATTATATTAGAATTAATATATAGGCAGGGGGTTGGACTAAATGACCTAGCAGCTTCCTTCCAACTCCAGGATTCTCTAATTCTATCATTCGATGTATGATTTCACATAGAATAAAATGAAATAAACCAAACTGAATTATATCTGTCAAAGCAACAATTCAGTGCATGCATGTGTGTGTGTGTGGGGGGGGGGGTGTAAAACATGGTAACTGGTAACAAAAAGCCTTCTGCTTCCACTCCAGAAATGGGGTAGTCCAGATGTGGGTGAGAGCCCCCACCACAGCCTTCACCCCTCACCCTCTCTCCACAGTGGGCCGGTGAGATTTGCCACCTTCCCCATGCACAGTAAATTATGATTACTGTGACCAGAATGCCATGAAGCCACCACGTCTTCCTCTCCTGCTGAGTATGAGCCTTCCCTGTATTTGGGTTCACAGCCAGGCTGCCATCCAGAGGTATCACTAGGGTGGAGCTGGAGGAGCACCCAACCTGGGTGCCATGGTAGAGGGGCAATAGTGCCTTCTCCTCCATGAAAACCCAGAGGTGACTGTCTTTTCCCACCACCAGCCTCTGTGGTGCTGGTCCTGCTCCTAATTTAGCGGTGTTCCTGGACTTTTAGGACACGAGGAGTGTGGAAAGGACAGGTGCAATGGAATCAAAATGGCCTGTGCTATGCTGCAGGGAAGAGGCTGAGCAGACACCCCTGACAGCCTGATCTACAAGCCCATGGCATGCATTGCTTGTGAGTGACTGACAGCCAAGGATGGCCACTCTTGTCTACCCTCCACAAAGACATAGGGCGCAACCCAGAGTAACTACAGGGAATCCTTGCTCTGGTGTAAGAACAATTAACTCTGGATTGCAATATGAATTTCCCATAGGTTTTCACTAGGTTGTGCAGTAACTATGGGTGCACGTAATGTCTCTTATGTGCTCCCGTAGTTACTCTGGATTGTAGGGCTGGTTTCTTCTCTCTTGGGGTTTTGCTGCAACCTCAGCATCTCAAAGAGATGGATCCAAACTGACAGGCTATTGTCCCACCAAGTGGGGAAGTTTCTGAGTCATATCTTTGTTTGCAACTGCCCAGCAAAAGAGCGGTTGACGGACATTTTGATGCCTGTGGGCAAAAGAAGAATGGAGATAATTAGAGGAAAAGAGTGTAAATAATCAGAGTGGTGATGACCTGGAGCCAACAGAGCCGGTCCAAGGCAGGGCAGGGCAGAGGCTCTTCACCGGCCATGCACTTCACACCTGAAGACCCTTAAACATTCTCCTCTGGGAAAAGAGCAGATGTTGCCAGCTGTGAGAACCCCTTCCCTTCTCCAAGGCTGGATGTGATGCCAAACTGGCAATTTTATTTATTTATTGAAAAGATTTTTATTCCACTATTCCAGGATCCAAGCAGTGCACAACAATAAAAATACATGTGACATAGCATCAAATAAAATAGTTTTAAAGGATGTTGAAAACGGCAATTAAAAGTAGCACAAACAACAACCAAAGTCCTTTATTGGACTAAAAAGGGGTCAGTTACAACTGGGAGTCCTTTTCTTGACCCCAAAAGTTCCATCCTCTGGGACCAGTTGCTATTCTTTCCTCCTCCTTTTTCTGAACCCGCTTTTTAATGAAAGTGGCTGCTTCTTTCCATTCCCAGGCCAGGTCCTGCTTCTCCTGGACTCTCTTCCCTGCTGCTGCCTAGAGCTGATGTTTTCGGTTCCTAGAGCTGCCTAGAGCTGATGTTCAGCTCTAGACATCAGAAGAGTTCCCTTTGCTGGATCAGTCCCAAAGCCCATGTAGTCCAGCTTCCTACAACTCACAGCAGCCAACCAGATGCCCCAGGGGCACACAAGTCAAGGTGAAAGAACATCTCTCTTTCCCTGCATGACTTTGTGTATCTCAGTCATGCCCCCCTTTGGTGCCGCTTCTAGAATGAAGAGCCCTCCAATGAACAAAGCTTTTGTTGTTCCTCCAATTTTGAGGAACTTTGTTTTCTCTACAGTTCTGAGGAAATTCATTTTCCCTCCACTCCTCATATTTTCCCTCATATTCTAAGGGGCTTCATTTCCTCTCCAATTCTGAGGGATTCATTTTTCTTCCAATTCTGAGGGAAAAAAACAATTCTGATTTGTTTTTTCTCCAGTTCTGAGGGGATTTGTTTTTTCTCCAATTCTGAGGGGATTCATTTTCCTTCCAATTCTGAGGGGATTTGTTTTTCTCCAGTTCTGTGGGTAGAGGGAGGTGCTTCTCTCCAGTTCTGAGGAGTTCTCTCCAGTTTTCCCTCCATTTCAGAGGGTCTTTGAATTCTGGTAGAATCCCTCTAATTCTGGTAGAAGCCTTCATTTTCTTTTCCATTCTAAGGGGTTCTGTTTCCCTCCACTTCTGGGGCTTCATTATCCCTTCAGTTCTGGGGGGAACAGCTTCAGTTTCCCTCCAATTCTGAAGGACTTTCTTTTTCTTCCAATTCTGAGGGAACTTGTTTTTCCTCCAATTCTACAAGACCTTAATTCCTTCCAAATCTGAGGGGATTCGTTTTCCTTCCAATTCTGAGGGACTTCATTTCCCTCCAATTCTGGGGGAAGGACTTCATTTTCTCTACAATTCTGAGGGGACTTGTTTTCCCTCCATTTCTGGGCATCTTCATTTTCTCTACAGCTCCTTTAATTCCTAGGGCTTAATGAGAACATAACAACATAAAAGAGCTTTGCTGGAACCAAGGCCCATCTAGTCCAGTTTCCTAGATCTCACAGTGGTCCCACCAGATCCCTCAAGAACTTCACAAGACAAGACACCTGCATTAAGGTGCACTCCTTGCATTTGACATTTAAAATAAGGAGGTTGCCATCATGTCTTGTAGCTTGTGTTGGACTTTTCCTCCAAAAATTTGTCCAGTCTCCTGTTAAAGGCATTCAGGCTAGATACCATCACCACATCATCTGGCAAGGAATTCCACAGACTAATTACATGTTGAGTTAAGAAATAAAAATAAAAGTGCCTTTCCTACACCAAAGAGCCCCTAACACTCCAGCTTTTCTCCATAAGGGAGGGGTCCAGCCCAGGAGATCTTTTAGTTGCAATTTTCTACACTTTCCATTATTTTCTTTTTCAGATGTGATGACCAGAACTGAATGCAATATTCTAGGTGTGGCTTGTAGGGCTTTTTTCTGGGAGTATCCATTGGTACTCAGTACCAGCACCTTTATCCATCTCCTCCCGCCCCAGCAGCTAATCAATAATTAGTCATATGGGGATGACTTGTGGTGAGTACCAGCACCCTTTTCCCCAGAAAAAAGCACGTAACCATCAATTTGTACGATGGCATTATAATATAAGCCATTTTATTCCCAGTACAGGTATCCCCTTCTTTCTGACAGTTCACATTCTGATGATCCACTCTTCCAGCACCTTTCAATTATACCCAGAATTCATTCATTCAGCACATATTCTGTTCTTTCAACCTCTGTCTGCTGTTGTAAGGCCAAAATTGTCCTCCCCCATGTTGTACCTCCTGGTCTAATCCCATTTCCAAAGGAGTTAATGAGAATCCATTTGCAGAAATTTTTGTGTGGCAAAAGGAATTTGAAAGATAAAAGGGCTTTTGCAGTTTGAGAACTAAAAAAGCATAAACTAAAAAATATTAGGTTCCACTTTTCAACAGCTTTCACTTTTGGAAAACGGTGCTCCAGTCCCTAAGTTGTCCAATAAGTGGGGGATGCCTTACCCTTTTTAACGACCACAAGCATAGAATTAGCCTTCTTCACTGCTGCGTAATTATGGCCTAATTATAATTATGGCACAAAACATCTCTGCAAATATGCTGGGAAAAGCTCCTGTCAAGCATGCCTGGATTCAGTGGCTTGAGTGGAAACAAGACACTTCATATTGTTTAACATGCTTAGAAAGTCACTGAAAATGTTTGTATTTTTGAAATATTCATAATATTCATGAAAACTTACTGAATCCCTAAATAGAAATGCAGCAATGTAGGTCTGGTTTCCACTGAGTATCACACTGTGGGCTGCTAATGGCTCTTCAAGGTAAGGGGAGAATTGTGCCTTTGTTTTTGAGCAGGGGTCTCTAAACTTTTCAGCCAGAAGGGCATATCAAATACCTGGGGTGGTGTTGAGGGCCAGAAAATAAATTAAAAATAAAATTTAAATAAATACATTAAAGATGAAAGTTAAAGGAATGAATAAATTGGATAATGAATCGGCTAAAAATTTCCAGATTTCTCCAAGCACCAAAACATATCCCCAAAATAAAGCATATCCTCAAAGGGACCACATTCCTCAATCTTCTGAGCACCTACTTTGTTGTTACTTCTGGTTTTGGGGAATGTAGGATGTGATTTTTGGGAGCCCTCAGAATACCCGCTAGACTTAACCAGAGCACCACTCCAGTTGTGTCAAGCTGGCCCAAAGCTTGCAGGTGTCCAGAGATTGACCATGGGCCAGATAGAGGTTTGCTGAGGGCTGCACCAGGCCTCCAGGCCTGGGTTTGGAGGCCCTGCTCCAGCATAAGCCCCAGCAGCCTCAGTGGGTCAGCTTCGAGCTGTGCCAGTCAAACTGCTGTCCAAGTCTGCATTGACACATGTAGGGTTGTATTCAGTGGGCACCAGCATCGCCAAATCTGGCCTCCTTTCGGTCTGGATCTTCTGGCCCTTGTTCTGTTCTCTTCCCTGTTCTGTCCACCCACTGCCCCAATCCACAGTCCACTGAGGCAGATAATCGTAAACCAGTACCAGAAGGCTCTGGCCTTTCCATTGGCCCTCCAGCAGCTTGCACTACAAGATACTTTTATAATTGCTTTGCAGTAGCCAACTCTAACGGCATGCACATTCTGCCAGTGCTTGTTTTGGCCAGGATTGGGCCGTAAATGTTGTATCCTTGATCTCAAGAGGACTTAAGCGCCTCTCCTTCTTTCTTGTTTCTCGTTCTCTCTCTCTCCAACATCAACCACGTTGGGGGATGTTTTTCAAAAACATGCAAAGAGCAGCACAGATATGCATTTTGCAAGCCTATTTACTCGGGGAGATTTGGCTGGGCGTTTAGCTTGCCTGGCTCTGATCCAGCTCTTGCTGTCAGTCCTGTCTCTGTCGCTTAAGTGCAGGGCACTCAAAAACAGTCTCTTATATAATATGGATGAAAAGCCTGTCCTTGGGAACTGAGGCAGCACCAGTGAGGGGGTGGCTGTGTAAATGAGCCACTGCCTTCCCTGCCCAGGAATGCTCCATGGCTCTGAATTTGGCCACTCTCTTCAGGCCTACCACTGCCATCCTGATATACAGCATGTGTGAATGCCAACACCAGCCCATTACTCCTAATGGGGGTAGCAGCCTCGCTCCTCGCAGGTCACGCCACCCAGTTCTTGCGTGCCACTCTGCCTCGTTGTCTAATTAGGCCTCGTCCCAATTTTGGCCTGCCTTCTGCTGACAGCATGCAGTGATTGGTTGCTATGAGACATATATGGTGCCCTCCAGGGTGGCCTGGGGTGGCTGCCTCGTTGAGCACGCAGGGGCTGGTTGAGGTTAGTAGCTCTTGTACTCATTTGTTTCCAAGCAAGTCCTCTAAAACCTAAGTAGGGAGGGAAGGCATGACACAAATAGGGAAGGAAGTGCAAGTGCAGAAGAGCTGCAGCTTCGCTGTTGGAACAAATGCTGGGCAGCAATGCCTGACCTGAGCCTCAGGGGTTGCTGAACAGGCAACTCCTTGCCCTGGGGCTGAGAGAGGCTGCCTGTGGTGGGGCAACTCAAAACCCCAACAGATGCAGCCACATTCCTTCCCCACCCATGGAGGAAAAATACATATTTTCTTCCCATTTAATCATGTATCTTCTGTCCACTATATTGTTAGTTTGCTGAAGTTACTCCAGGATGGATTGGAAGATCCTGTGTGTCTTCCAACCTTTCCCCCATGCTGATTCTATAATCAACATTGGGGAAAAGTACCCCAATGCACACACTATGCATCACATTGTGTCCAATTGTAAATTGAGAACATATACTGACCCATTGTCTGATTTTTTTCATTGTAGTTCACTGTGCCCTTGAATGGCTGGATGGACTGAACATTGATATCTGATTTACCATAAGTCCATGTATTGTGTGCCATATGCTAAATAAATAAAACCCTAATGCACTCATGAGACAGAGCCTGAAAATAATTGGTGTTGTTTGCCTCCGTATCCATACTGCCAACATCACCATTTATTGGAAAGATGGATATCCCATTTTTCCAGATCTTACATTGGCTGCCTGGAGTCTCAATAAACAGAGGCTGATGTACCTCTGATGAGCCATTTTGGGAGGGGCACCTGCAAGGAGAGCTGCTTTTTTCCTGTCCTTTTCCTGGCTCCAGGTGGCTTCCTGGAGGGATCTGCTTAGCTGCTGCTGAACCACGTGAACTTTGGGACCCATTCCTCATAGAAGTCCTAAAGAGTTTATTTATAGCTAAGTAGAAACTCCAAGAAATTTAGTCCACTGTTCCTATGGTGTGGCCACCAGCAGTTGGTGACACTCCCTGACAGTGTCACCTAATGTCACACTGCACCCTCTAATTATTCTATTGCTTGGATGCGGTGCTAGAACTGGCTTTAGAGATGGTACCTGTGTGTGTATGTGTGTGTGTGTGTGTGTGTTGCTGTACAGAGGCAGACACAGCACAAGCAAAAGATTCCAGCTTGCAGACTACAGCAGTGTAACAAACAGAGAACAGCCCAAGCCTGGGAGAGTCAATTTGACTAGCTGAGAAGGGGTCTGCAAAGAGCACTTGTTTTGCCCACTTTCCAGGTGTGGCCTGTGAAAGAGTCTTACAAGCAATTCCTTGCCGTCCCTGCATTCTGCAGCGGGGCAAATCCACTGCTTGGACATGCATGGATTGACAGAGGCTGTGTGCGTCCAGGAGGAGGCAGCCAGCAGGGCTTGGCAAGGCTGCGTTCCGCCTTTCATCACCATCCTCAGGACGGCCAGAGGCCAATTTGGGAGAAACTTCTCTGGTTATAAATCAAGCAATTGATTCGAGGCTGTTTGAGTTGCTCACTGCCTGATAAAATATGGATAAAAGAACTATCAGTTTCTAACAGCAGGAAGAAAAATAATTGCAAGGCTTGGAAAGCTCTCTCAGTGCCATGAAAGTGAGGAGGTGGCTCTACTTCTATCCCCCCCTCCGCCTCCCAGCAAGCAGTGGGGCGGGTGAGTTTCCCCCACCAGCTTCAAGGGCTGGGTGGTGATCCACTCCTGGCAAAACAGAATCCTCTCTCAGCAAGGGGGTTTCCAGCTTTGAATGCCAAGGGGGAGATATTTCTAGCTCACCCAGAAAGAGAGAAGGTGGTGCTGGTGTGTTCTGGTGCAAAGGGAGGCAATGTCAGATAACTCTTCCTGATCTACAGCAGGGGTCTCCAGACATTTTGACCAAAGGACCACATTAAATATCAGGCACAATGTCAAGGGCTAGAAAAAACATTTAAAAATAAAGTTTAAAAAAATACATCAGAGATGGAAGCTAGATCAATGAGCAAATTGACTCAAATTTCCAGGATTTCTGCAAGCAACAACACACAGCACAGAAACCAATACACACTTAAAAATGGATCTCCATTCCCCACCATCACAGCTCCAGTTGTGCTTGGTCAACTGATTCACAGGCTCAGAGGGGATAAGAGGCTGGTCATGAGCAAGTTAGAGGCTTGTCTAGGGCAGCATCTGGCCCCAGGCTGGGGTTTGGAGACCCTTGATCTATAGGAAAGGTGTACTGTTTTTAGATATAGAGGCTCCATGTTAAGCACTCATGCTTTGAAACCCACTGAGGCCATGGCAGATCCTCTGGCAGTGAATCCTCAGAGTTCACAACAACATGCTGGCTCCAGGACTAGTCCCAGACTTCTGGGTAAGACAGATGTCGATACCCCAATCTGGTGAAGCAACGCTCCTTTCTAGATCAGAATAGGAAGGGCAGGGCAGAGAGTGGAAACAAGGGAGCAGTAGGCGGGGGTTGCTCCTTCTGTTGTTCCTGAGGCTCACAAGGACGGGGAAGTGACACTGACTAATTGAATTCTGAACAAGCTGGTGCAATGCAAATATCTGACAAATGGATTTAATTGCGTTCACGTACAATAAAGCTGAGATCTAAAAGGTCAGCGAGAAAATGGAAAGGGTCCCTGGAGGGCTAACAGGGAGGAGTTGACTCTAATACACATTCATCACATTTTATCATCTAATTAGTCCACACAATGCCAGGCTGATAGACAAGGGCCTAAGCAGAAGCATCGATTGAGTATTACCCGGGTATCTATCATATTCCCTCCAGCCAGACAGCGCCGGGCCTTGGCAGGTGCTCCTTAGTGCCTCCACAGCAGAACTGGGGAGGGTGCTGAGCATGATGAATGGCTTTTCCTATAGCGGAATGCAGAGCCTGGGAAGTATTTCCTGTTGGCCCCCGAGTGATGAAGATGCAGCTCTATCCCTTCACCATCACCCCCTACTTGCAAGGCAAGAGCCTACTCTTGCAAGGCAAGAGCCTGTTTGGAACAGCCAAAAAGGGGGTCTGGAAACAGCAACTCCCCTGTCCTGCAAGGCAGTTAAGCTGCACTTGGCTCCCCCCCCCCCAAAAAAAAAATTGGCATCCCCTTATGGTCAGAGGGACTGTCATTCCCAGAGAGGGCAATCTTGCTATTGGGCATTGCTCCCCCAACCACCAAAAGACACAGAACAGGAGAGTTAATTTTGGGGGGCACTGGGCACAAAATGCTTCCTCACATCAAAAGATCAAGCCAATTAACCAGAAAAAGAAAACTGCCTGACAGAAAAAGTGGATTTCCATCAAAGCTAGCCAATGAAACTGTTCTGAGAGCCAGTGATATGTTATTAAGACATAGCAGGGGACCAGCAAGTTCATGGAACATCTCATTTCCATGTTCCATACCTAATATTGAGACTCTAATTCAGCTGAATGAGGGTCGTCAATCAATCAACTATCAATCTATAGTATTTATATTCCACTTTTCAGCAAAATGTTCACCAAAAAAAATGAAATGCTAATGGCTCCCTGTCCCAAACAGGATTGCAATAAAAAAAAGTTGGCCACTGGTTTTATGTGGTTTTCTGATTTGTTGAGTGACCTGTGGTATTATTAAAATGAATAAAGTGAATAGGGGTGACACCAAACCTGCACTGAGATTGTACATTTGATGTACAAACATATGATGCTGTAATATAGTCTATATAGTCTAGTACGGGAGAAGGCCAGTCATGGGGTTACACAATGAGTGCACATATCAGGTGAAGCAAACCCTACTGACATCTTTGCCTGGACAACTTGAACCACCAGCCAGCCTCCCCAGTTTCAGAGGTTGGGCATGCAAGGAAAGACCCAGGGGTTGGGGAGAGACTTGATGCATGGCCTTGGCCAATGCGATCATGATGCTTACCAAGCCCTGATTCTGATGCTCCAAACAAGCCCTTGTGTTTGTCATAGCATCAAGACATGACCTGCCTGTTGTTCCTCATGTCACCCTGGTGGAGACATGCCATGTCACTCCTGCGATGCGCACAGTCGCAGTTCACTTAGGCAACTGCTTGTTTGTGGACCTTTGTTTGCTGGCAAGCATGTTGTATTGACTCACTGAAATTGATCCCTGCCACCGTGAGGGCTGCCCCCCAATGTCCAAATAATCCAGTCCCTGTTATTAACACCAAGGAAACAGAGAAGAAACAAACAGGCTGCAGCAATGCACATCCCCAGCAGCTGAAGAATTGGGCAAGGAGGACTCTTGGCTCTTGAAGGCTTTTCTGTCTTGGATATCAAAGAACCAAAATGAGTGTGCCAAATAGAACTCATTTGGGCTGCTGCGTCAGCGTCTTTCCAGCTGGGAGCCTTTCAAGACCTGATTTGGGAGGGGAAAGTGTCCGGTCAAGGGAGGTGGTCCTCTGTTAAAAGATGTAGAACCTTCTTCTGCAGAATGGTCTATTAGGGCAGGTCATGGTGGTTCTTGGGCAAAGTGGATGTGATCTGCATGGTTCCAACCAAGGCCCTGAAGTGGGCTTGGGACCTGTGAAATGTGGTCCTTCTCCTTGCATTGGACCTCATGACTGCCTGCAGATCACTTCAAAGGTCAGCTGGGCTTTTCCTTGTAGTGGCCATTTTGACATCTTTCTCACCTTCTCTTCCTCAGGGCCTGGTTGAAATGCCCTTCATAAGAACATAAGAGCCTCCACTGCATTAGGCCAAAGGCAAATCTATTTCAGCTTCCTGGATCTCACAGCAGCCCACCAGATGCCTCAAGGAGCACATATGACCCCCTAACTTCATCTGGCATTTTGAGGTTGTCCATGTTTACACACACTCCTCATGGCTTGTAACCTGTGATGGTTTTTTCCCAGCTCCCTTATGAGTTTCCACACATTCTTGTGCACATGGCTCTCTCTGTGCAAATCCCACATGCTCCTCATATGGTTTCTTTTTCCTACTCTGTTGCATGGAGGGGTCTGTGGGAGTCTCAGGACTCTAGGAGGACTGCTCTTCTCATAGGGAGCGTCATGCCTGCCTGATCATCAAGGGGCAAGGAAATGGTTTCCATGCTGTGCTCGGAATGCCAGTCCTTTCTTAGCAGCCTGGCCACAAACTCTCTGCTACAGGGAAAGAATACTTCTTTACAAGGCCCCCTGCTTGCAGGGACCCCCCACCCCCGGCAAGATATCAGAGGCTGCCAGCCTTTTTGCTGGCAAACTAAAAAGGACTGATTTACCAAGATAAACTGTTTTCAGCTGACTGTCATGTCTGTCTTTAGAGTAGGCTGTCATCCCATGGTCTTTGGCTACTATTTTGTACTGACTGGTGCCTTCTGTGAATGAGTTGTGTGTTGTTGTTGCAAAATACTGTAATTGCCAGCTGGGGGTGGAGCTGTTTGTGGAGATGCCATAGGGGGGCTGCTTGTGGAGTCTCGTGATTTCTATGCTTTGTGTTTGTTTCCTCTCCTGCTGCTGGGAGGACTACATCCTGCTGGTGTTACACAAGTGTAAGAGGCCACCCAGCAGACAAAGACCACTGGAGCAGCCAGTGCCGTGCGCATATTTGATCAAGGTGATCCAGTGGGATTAGATGAGATAGTTTGGGGCAAACATGATTTAAAGGAAATGTCAGAAGACCAGAGGCAGAGAGAAAAAGAATGTGGAATGAGCATTTTGAAAATCACACAGACCTTAGAAAGAAGCAGCACTTTGGATTTTGGGGAAAACACTGCGCTCGTCAGAGGGGCTGACAGCATTTTCAGAGCATCAGTGTCATCAGATTCAAACAGATCCAAACCCCTGGATCCAAACAGCAACAGGTGGCAAGGCCAGAGGCTGCCAGCATGTAGCTTTCTGGGAGACCATGTGGCAGGCATGCCCAATGGAATCAGGAGTGATGTGGTATAACCAACATGCTGGCACCTAGCATGTCCCCCATCATCTCTCTGGGTGATCATAAGAACCTCAGAAGAGTCACTGTGCAGGAACAGGCCAACAGATCCTCTACTCCAGCTTCCTGGGAGTAAGACCCACTGAATACAGTGGGGCTTACTTTTGAGTTGACATGGTTGGGATTGTGTTCACAGTCTTCAACTTCACCAGCTTTATTTTCTCCTGCTGCCTAGGAGCCTTTTTAAGAGATGTGCTGCTAAGCTTGGACCTGGGACCACTCCTGCTATGAGACATATAGGAGACTTTTATTAGTGCTCCAACCAACATGTTCTTGATGTGAGAGGGGGGCATGCCATAGAGAGTGTAAAGGGCCTCACACACTTCACGCAAACCTCTTGAGGAGACCCACCACTGCTTATGGGTTGCTGAGCTGGCCCTGCTTGGTCTTAGGTTTTTAAGACCCCCACCCCCACCCCCACCTCCGCCCAAGTCGCAGCATATGCAGGGGGAGCAAAAGCCCTTGACTGGATGAAGCTGAGCAGCTTTTTAAGGAGTAATTTAATGAGCCTAAGCAAAACAACATTTTGAAACGACAGCCATAAGGTGCCTCTGGTCCCATCATATCCTCCTGGCACCCAGCCGCATTTGCATGCATTTGCATAATTTTTATGTCAGACCATATGGAAGGGGGCCTGGCTGGGTGGAAGGGGCTTTTCTTGGGCTGCCTCCCTTTTTATGCCATAGCCTCACGTTCTTCACACTTTAAAAAAAATAATAATAACAACGAGAGCAACATTGGAGGGGTGTATACACGCACACACTCAGTTGCCTAATTTGGAAGGATTAAGCAGCTTCTGCTGAGACTGTTGCGTGCAGCAGCAGCTGGAACAACACCAACGTTTTAAGCAAGGCAAGACCCTCACAGTCCTGGAGAAGGTACGGTTCAAGTGATGGTGACACCAGTAGGAACTGCTTCCGGTTGGAGTCCAAAGACATCCACCAGGCATCCAGTCTGCAGAGCAGGCAGTCTGGAGAGTGGAGCTGTGGATCTGTGAAGAGAGCAATGTGGTGCCCTCAAACAGGGACAATCCCAATTTGGGGGGATTGTGTTCACATACTGGCAAATGGGACAGAGGGTCCTCAGTGGTGGGCACCAGCAGGTTCGCACCTACTCTATAGAACCGGTTCTTAACAAGAGATACGACATATAAAGTTTAAAAACAGCCATTTAAAAGTGGCTGCTAGATGGGCAGAGAACCGGTTCTTAATTTCTTTGAAGCCCATCACTGAGGGTCCTGTCCTGATTTTGTGGAAGAGAATTTTGGCAACCCTAACAGTGGGGAGTCTAGTCTTGAGGATTGTGCTCCAGATGCTGCTTTCTCAGCCACGCAATGAGTGGGCCAAACGCCAAGGAAGAAGAGGAGAGGCAGGGTCCAAAGCAGTGTGGACCAGGTTCCCAGTCTGTTCATTGGTGTCTAGCAATGTCCAAACTGGAAGGAACATTGTGCTGATGCCCAGTTAGAGCCAGTCAAGTGCCTCCTGTGCAGCCATCAGCAGTGAGCTCTATTGTTAAACCAACACAGACAGGTAGGGAGGCATACAGAGTTTCCTCTCTTTGACAGGGTTCTCAGTTCAGGTGCTCCAGCCACCATCAGTGCCATTGACATACAATTTCCAGAGTTTCATGCAAATCATGTGTCCATGAAGCCCAGTGATTCTCCCTGAGGCCTCAGAAAGAATGGTGAGCAACCACTTCAGCTCTTCTCTTCCTCTTCTTCAGTTGAGGCCTCCTTGAACTCCCAGCTGTCAGCCGCCTGCCTTCTTCCTCCTCTTCTTCCTCCTCTTCTTCCCTGCCTGCCTGTGACTTGGGCTTATCTATACCCAGGTTGGACAACCTATTTGCACGTCAGGGCTGCTACGGACCTCCACCAGTGTTTCCTCTGGCTTTGCCCTGCCCAGACATAGTTCACCATTTTTTGGATGTTAGCACACATGCTCATGCTCCACCCATGGGGCAAATGAGACAGGTTGGTGGCCGACATCCACCTTTCACCCATCAACCTCTGCCACAACTTCTCCCCCAGATAAGCCCCCAGGTCACATTGCCAATGGGAATCTTCCTGCAGCATTGGCCGTAGCTGGCAAGCAAACAGGATGCCCAGCTTCCCATCTGCTCCTATCCCCTGACTAGTGCGCTTGTCTCCAGGGGTGAGTCTGCTGGGGGCAGGGGTCTTGACCACAATCTCAGGTGAGCAAACTCAACAGGTCCAAGGGATTACCTAGCTGTCCTGTTGTTCCACCAGATCCAGGGCTGGATTCTTGGACACACAAAATGTTCTCCTTTACCCCAGGTCCTCAGCATGTAAAAGACTGTAATGGCGAGACCCACACCCACACCCCTAAATGCCACCACAGTCCCTCATCCAGCCACCCATATTACTTCCTTTGGCCAATGCTGGGGGATTTGGGGTCAGCCCTCTCCTGCCCCATGTGCACAATTCAAGGTAGGATTGTTCGTCATTAATCGGAATTCTTTCATCGCAAACTCTCTTATGGTGGGCTTAAGTACTGAAATTAGAAATGCATTAAGGTATTAAGATTCAATGATGTCTTAGGTCTTTATGTAAATCAGGAAAGCATTTCTTAAGCCTTTGAAATGGTAATCTCCTATTCTGAGCCCACTTGAGTGCCCATGTGGATGTTTTGCTGTTTGGCACAATTTGCTTTGAGAAACCCCTACTGTTAATGTTCCCATATGAACCATGTTTCTGGATAGTGAGACTATTGGGCAGCAGCAGCAGGTGATGCAGTGGCAGATTGTGGGGGATGGATAGACAAGAGGGCGGCAGAGTCCTACTGCCTAGTGCCACTACCACTCCCCTCCAGCCTCTTGTGAATGCAATCCACATGGACCTGTTTCCTTTATCTACCTCTTTACCTGACTCCAGGCATGATTTTTTTTTTCCGAACACAGAAGTGCAGGATGTCTGGTTTTGTTTTCAGGAACCCCCTGAACTGGATCAAGCCTGAAGTCCTGCACTATCACACAATGATAGGATTGCCATATGTCCCTGAAACCGGGACTGTCTTGGTTTTCAAGGATAGATTTCGCATACTAGCAAGCTTTACTGGAGATCCTGTCCTGGTTTTATGGAAGAGAGTTATGGCAACACTTGATCCCAAAGGCCAGCGATGTGGTAACCTCAGAAGCGGTAGATGGACTGAAATGCATGAACGATACTTCTGAGGATGCCCTAGATAGATCCAGATGGAGACAGATATGCCAAAAAGTGGACCCTGCCATGGCAGGAACAATGCCAGGAAGATGAATCATGGCAACCCTACCCAAGGAACAGCAGAAGCAGCTGCTGGTGGTAATTGTACAGAATGTCAACAGTTTCCCTGCCTCCCCCATGCTCTATCTAAACTCTCCTCTGCCAGGAGCTTTGGCTGGCACTAAGAGTACAATCCTAACCATGTCTACTCAAAAGTAAGCTCCATTGTGTTCAGTGGGTCTTACTTCCAGCAAAGTGTCTTTAGGATTGTAGCCTTACTCTCGTAAATGTGCTTGATGGTATCTTTGTGACAGTGTGTGCCAGCCAGCTCAGGATTGGGCTCTGTGTCTGGCTGGATCAGCCTTCTTCAATTTCAGACCCCTCAGCTCCACCAGAAAATTCTGGGGTCACCCCCTGGAGTAATTGCAATCTACCACTGAGCTATGATGCCCCCCCCCCTAGCAGTGCTCTTTCATGTGGGGAGGCCACATGAAAGAGACTCCCAGCAAGGGAGAGGGTGCCTCAATGGGAACCACCTCCTGACCCATGACAACTGCCATGTCCTGTGAGCCTGAGGACCCTCCTAAATCCAACTGTGCCCGTTTCCACCTGCAGATGCTTTCAGGCTCTGGACAGCCCTTCCCTGCCAGACGCATGGCCGAGAGCCCCAGCGCTTCAGGCTGATGAGTAATAGCATCTCACTGAAGTGTGAAGATCTTCCTATTTTACTGATTTATGCCACGTTTAAACTTTCCAAATCCACTTAGCTGAAGGAGGCCTGGGAGCCGAAGCCTCACGCAAATGGCCTGTCTCTCTCACCCTGATATCTCGGAGGCAGAAGATGGACTAACTGGCATTATCTATTTCCATTCGGCAGCGGCGGCCAAATGTCGCCAGCCCTTTCCCATCCGCAGCACTGTTTGAGCCTCCTGCCTTTTTGCCCACTGTAAGGAAGGCACTGGCAACTCACCTGGCAGGACAAGCTGGGTCTGGGAATCATGACATGGTGGATGCCAAGAACAGCAGGGCCCACACAAGGCTGGATTTTCTGTCCTCCCCCTAATGGCTGAGGGGGTTTTATGCTCATTGGGTTTTATGATCCGCCAAATCAGTAAAGGAGGAGATGCCTGGCAGAGCCTTTGGCCATGAAAAGGAGCAGGAAGCCCTTTTTCTTTGGTGCCAGAAAGAGCAACAGATGGGCCAGCCCTGAAGACCTGTAGAGAAGAGCTTCTATCAACAACCCAAAGTCCATGCCAGGATGCATTTGCCTCTGCCTGGTTTGATCTGTGACTTGGCAGGGTCCGGGTCTTAGCAGAACTTCCTAGAAAGCAGTGCGAGTCTCCTGCCGACCTCTCTGGAGACTCTGAAACAGCAAGATCTCATTTTGTCTCAGCCTTATTTTACATGTGTTTGGCTTCTTGGCACAATTATGTTTTCAATATACTATAAACACCATCAGTTTAGGACCACCTACCTTTGAATCTCCAATTTAAAGCCCAGCTGGGGTGATTAAGTGGTGAGCACTCTTCACATGCCCAGGAACCCTGTCTTCTCCTTTTTTTCAGGGTGCTGCAGACTATCATAAAAAGGTAAAGGTGTCCTCTGCAGGTTTTACTACTAGTTGTGACTGACTGTAGGGTGCAGTACTCATGACTGTTTCTAAGCTGCTAGAACAAGCATTGTCCAAAGACACGTCCATGGTCATGGGGCCAGCATGACTGCCAAAGATGCACAGAACACTGTTTTTACCTTCCCACCAAGGTGGTACCTATTGATCAACTTGCATTTACATGCTTTCAAACTGCTAGGTTGGCAGAAGCCGGTAAGGATGGAAGTTCACCCCATCTTGTAGGACCTGTGTCTTGAACCCCTTGGTCTGCTGTTTAAAAGGCACAGTGTTTCAACCACTTGTGCCACCACAGCCCTGCAGATAATCATAGAATCACAAGTTGGAAGGGACCTAATAGATCATCTAGTCTAGTCCAACCCCCTGCCTGTAGCAGGAAAATACGAATCCACTCAAGAACTGAGCCTGAACTGTGCCCAACCATCCCTGAGGAAGTACTGAATCGTGATGATCATCACTGGATGGCTATGATGTGGGTCAAACTCTGGGCTCTTTCAAAAGGAGCTGCTTCACCCCTCAGGTTGCAAGACATCCAGGGTAGGAAAGGGAGAAACAAATGCACCTGTGTCACCCAAGACAGTGCGCTGAACAGGTCTTGAACACTGATGAAAGAAGCTTGGGATGAAAGCCCTGCTTAAGAGATGAACTCTCTGGACCAGGGTTAGACAAGGTGTGTTTGAAGAATGCCAGGCCATGTGCCAAAGGCCAGCAGCTCTTGGACAGTCAGAGCTAAACTGGACCATGCCAAGCAGTGCCCTGCATCAGAAGAAGCAGAAGTCGGGGACTTCTGCCTAGAGAAGTCTGGCTGGGGCATTGCTGGGTAACCAACTGCCTGGGAAGAGCCTTCGATGTGTTCATTAATGCCGCTGGAAACTCACTTGGGTGCTGCATAAATGCGGGAGCTCTTGACAGCGGCAGGACTGGCATAGGCAGGGAGTTCCGCCCCGTCAGCTCTGATCACATCCCCTTGCAGAACATTCTCCAACAGAGAGATGGGCGGAAATCCATCCAGCGCTTTGCATCCATGCAGGGAAAACAATGATCAGGGCACTACGGCTTCCTATCCGTGTCCATGTAAACACATACATACACAGGGAGAGGGGGCTTGCCTTGAACCGTAAAGGCCTTGCTTGCAATTTCATGACAGCATGGTTGAGGGATGTTTGCCAGACACACAACCCTTGCATGAAGGGTGATGGTGTGTGTGTGGGAAGGACGGACATGGCGCATGCCTGTGCACTGGCCTAACCCCCCAAGAGTGGGGCAGAAGTGCCTTATGGTACTTTTGTGACCCCTCTAGGCCAAGACAGGACTTGTACCAGGAACTATGTCAGCCTAAATGAAGGTTAGGATTACAGCCTAAAGCTTCTTTTTAAGGGGGCCACTGAACTTGGAACCACAAGAGACAAACTGGAAAATTGGCCTAGGGGCCTCTAGTAATGTCTAGGGTTTGGGGGTCAAACTGATTTAATTTGGGGGCTGCTGAAGGTCAGAAGTGATGTCATTAAGCAAGAGGTGATATCATTAAGCAGATGATGGTCAGAAATCAGCACCTGGTTGTCACTTAAGAACTCATGAGTTCTAAATCATCATCGGCATCCTTCAGTCTGGAAAGACTCTGGTATCGTGCTCTGATTGGAGGTCCTGAAACAACACCTAGTGTGGCTAAAAAGGCCAATCGAGAGTGTCCATCCCTTCCACACTGAGGACAAATAAATTCCGTCCCCTGCCCAGGCCCAGGTTTCGCTGCTTTCGGGTCTGTCTCTTTGCTTCAGCCTGCCGAACAAGTGTCTCTTCCAGTTGGAGAAGGCCATGCTGGGTCTTTTGCCTCCACGCTGAACGATTGGAGGTCAAGGTTTCCTAGCTGTTGATGTCCATTCCCAAGGCCTTTAGATCCTTCCTGCAGATGTCTTTGTATCGCAGCTGTGGTCTCCCTCTAGGGCGTTTTCCCTGCACTAATTCTCCATATAAGAGATCTTTCGGAATCTGACCATCAGCCATTTTCATGACATGCCCAAGCCAGCGTAGACGCCGCTGCTTCAGAAGTGTGAACATGCTAGAGATTCCAGCACGTTCCAAGACAGCGTCATTTGAAACTTTTTCACGCCAGGTGATTCCAAGAATATGTCGGAGACAGCGCATATGGAAGGTGTTCAGCTTTCTCTCCTGCCATGCATAAAGGGTCCAGGACTCGCTGCAGTACAAGAGTGTGCTCAGGATGCAAGATCTATAGACCTGGATCTTTGTATGTTCCGTCAGCTTCTTATTAAGCCATACTCTCTTTGTAAGCTTGGAGAACGTGGTAGCTGCTTTACCAATACGTTTATTCAGCTCTCTATCTAAGGAGAGAGTGTCAGAGATAGTTGAGCCAAATCACGGACAACCTCCAGTTCATGTTCAGAGATTGTGATACAGGGAGGTGGATCCACACCCTGACCCATGACTTGTGTTTTCTTCAAGCTGATTGTTAGACCAAAGTCTTGGCAGGCTTTGCTAAAACGGTCCATAAGTCGTTGAAGGTCTATGGCAGAGTGAGCAGTAACAGCAGAGTCATCGGCGAAGAAGAACTCCCGCAAGCATTTCAGCTGGACATTGGACTTTGCTCTTAGTCTGGAAGGATTGTAGTGTTTTCCATCGGATCTGGTCCAGAGACAGATACCCTCTGTTGCGTTTCCAAAAGCATGCTTCAGCATGACTGCAAAAAAGATCTCAAATAAAGTTGGTGCGAGGACGCAGCCCTGCTTCACTCCACTTCGGATGTGAAAGGAGTCTGATGTTAAGCCATCAAAAACTACAGTGCCCTTCATGTCCTCGTGAAAGGACCTGATGATGTTGAGGAGCTTAGGTGGGCATCCAATCTTGGGGAGGATTTTAAAAAGGCCATCCCTACTAACCAAATCAAAAGCCTTTGTAAGGTCTATGAAGGCTACAAAGAGTGGCTGTCTTTGTTCCCTACATTTCTCTTGCAACTGTCGAAGGGGTTATAACAGAAGGGGAAATGTGCAAACCCTGATCCTATTTTCAATATATGACACAGCCCAGTTATTTTTATGAGGAACCCAAATATCAAGGAGGCAGAGATACTACATCTTGCCAATGGGCCTTGTGTTTGGTCTAGGGCAGTGGTTCTCAATCTTTCTAACGCCACGACCCCTTTATAAGTTCCTCATGTTGTGGGGACCCCCAACCATAAAATTATTTTCGTTGCTACTTTATAACTGGAATTTTGCTATTGTTATGAATCGTAATGTAAATATCCGATATGCAGGATGTATTTTCATTGTTACAAATGAAATGTGTGTTATATGCACACATTGAACACAATAGAATTTATTTCAGAGTAGGCATGCATAGGATTGGGTCCTGAGGCTGCAATCCTATCCACATTTACATGGGAGTAAATGCCCCCCTGACTGTAATGGGATTTATTTCAGAATAGGCATGCATAGGATTGGGCCCTGAGGCTGTCGGTCAGCCCCAATGCGTGCGCAATTACAGCCAGAGATCTGGCAAGCCTGACCTGGCCCCCTGCACCAGGGATCTTTAGGTGACCCCCTGGAAACCTCTAGGCGACCCCCAAAGGGGTCCCGACCCCCACTTTGAGAAACGCTGGTCTAGGGCTTCCACTTTCCCCTTATAGCTATCTAAGGGACAGCAGGGGGCCCATGTTACATTAAGGATACTCCTCTGCAAATTTCTCAGGGAGTAAGTCCTACTGAAAGCATCTTTACTGCAGACAGATCCAACCTTGTGATACACTGATTTTTTTATACACAGATTTGACTCACCATGAATGGCCATTGCTTTTCTACTGTTGTAAAGAGGCAGACACGCAATCACTCCATTCTTCACTCCCTTGCAGATATTGAGGCATTACCTTATTCTATTAGGTGAAATGAAGGAAAAAGAAAACTGGAAGCAGGTGTTTAAATCTTCAAAAAAAATTATCCACAGAATTTTTTTTCGGAGAACAGAACCCTAGTGGATAACCAGGGACACCTGTACAGTAGGAATTACTTCTGAGTAAACTTGCAAAAGCTAGTTCCAATCCTATCCAGGGCTTAGGGTAGTGGATACCACAAACCGTCACTGATGTTTAGTGGAAGACTCTTCTTATATCTGTTTAGGATTTTGAAAATCTTACTTTAAACTGGTTTTACACCCATTCTAACCATTTGGGCTGAAATCTGCTGGATCTTCAAGTGAAGTTGAAGACTCTGAGCACAATCCTAACCATGTTTACTCAAAAGTAAGTCCCATAGTGTTCAATGGATCTTACTCTCAGGAAAGTGTATTTCTGACTGCAGCTTTTGTTAGAGAAATGTAGCGTAACGCTATTCTGTCAGATAAATGTCTGCTTGTCGCATGCTGAGAAGTCAGCCTTGCCTGGCCCTTGCGGGGGCTCCCCTGACACCCTTTTCACTCCTGGCTTTGCTTCTTTGCCTGCCAGCCCTGGGAAGACCCTGGCGTTGCATTGACACAATGATCACGCTACTGAAATGAAACTCGCCGGTTCCAGAAAATGATTTACAGGGACGCCACATTCCCAAGGTCTCCAGCGTACCATAAAGATGTATTAGAAAGGAATCTTGTCTCTATCTAGGCTCGGCCTGCCAGCCAGCCAGCCAGCCGTGCCATGCCGCTTGTCCAGTGGGGAGCAGCAGCGAGCTTCAGTTTGCACTGGGAAAAGTGCGCCACCGCCACCGCCAAGCCTGGGAAAGCATCCAGGGGAGATTTGAAATGTGCCACGGATCGGGGCACACAGTCCATTCCCCATTCCCCTCTCCAAATGTCACTCTTGTCAGATGAGCAAACAAAGCTCAAGACATCAAACACTCGGCATGTCAGGCGGCCCTCTCAGCCCAAAGCCTCCAGCAAGCCTGTGCCAGGGCAGACTGGTTGGGCTGCAAGACTGCTTGCCAAGGGGGTCCCACTGTGCACAGCTCAGAGAGGCTCTCCATTTGGCAAAAGCCACCTCACTTCACTGCAGCAGTGGATAGAGCCAAGGGCACTGCAGGCACTCCCAGGATGCTGCTAGGCCCAGGAATCACATTGCAGCCACCAACCACTGTGCACTGTTCTCCATGTCCTTAGGTTTGCCATATGTCTCGAAAAATAGGGGTAATCCAGATTTTTGGTGGTTGTATTTATATACTAGCAATTGGGACAGAGGGTCATGTCCTGATTTTGTTGGTGAGAATTATGGCAACGTTACCCCATGTGCTTTCCACAGGCAGCTTTCCAACAGGTACAGAAGACAAAGCCTTCAACATACTTCAATGGCACGCCCACCCCTGGAAGGCGGCAGCCCAACTACCAGTAGTGCCCTGTGAGATCCCAGTGATGCTCTATGGTGCTGCTGCCTGACTTGTTTAAGGCAGGCACCGCCACAAGTCCAGGTGACACCTGCTGCTCTGCTGTCTGTTGTGACATTAAAGGGCTCAGGAGTGCTGCCGAGGTGAGACAGATGGCAAGTCTAGCCTCGTTAAGGCTAGTGGTTCAAGCATTTCAGTCTTGTACGCCTTCTGAGAATGACAATCTGTCCGGTCCAAGATGCCCCTCCAAAGTGATGTCATCATCTTGAAAATGATGTCATGGCCAGGAGTTACATAAACAGGAAGTGCCATCACTATGATGACAGAGTTTCTCCATGTCTACTCAGAAGTAAGTCCCATTGTGTTCAATGAGACCACCCTACAGTCCAGAGTAACTGCGGAAGCACGCAAGAGACATTATGTGCACCCGTAGTTATGGCACCACTTAGTGAAAATCTATGGGAAATTCATATTGCAATCCAGAGTAAATTGTTCTTATGTTGGAGCAAGGACTCCCTGTAGTTACTCTGGATTGCACCCTAAAGGTGCAATTGTAATCTAGGCTGGCACAACTCATTGGTCTCCCTGTTCTTGTGGTGATGTAGGGAGGCAAGCACATGTCTGTACATTGGCCTAACCCTCTTCCAGGAGAGGTGCAGAAGTGGCTTATGGCAAGTCTTGTGCTGGGGCTTATGCCAGCCTAACTGGAGGTTACAATTGTAGCCATTGTCCCAGAAAAGTATGGATTGCAGTCATTCCAAGGTGGTGGTGCCCAGTGCCCCCAGCTTTTTGTGACACCCCTAAAATGAAGTCCCAGCAGGATCCCAAACCTCACTTTGAGAACTACTGGTCTAGGCTTTGGGCTGGGACTCATAGATAGGGGATGGGGAGAGCAGGTTTTCGGTTCTGCCTTATTGCTCTCTTCCTGCTCCAACCTCCAGATCCTCTGGATCAACTGGAAGGAAATCTCCATCGTGAAACAGTGGCTTGAAATAACTTTGCTTGTCATGACAGCTGCCTTGATAATCTCCATAATCAATAATCGATAATCAATACAGAATGGCAACAAACAGGCCCTCAGTCACTGTCTTCTTCAAACACCATCAGAAATGTATCAAAGTGGCTGGTGCATCCTTGAGGCTGGTGCTTCTGCTATGGCTTCTACAACAATCCCCACTTCTGGATCCAGACACATCTGGCTGGTCTGTTGAATCAGATCCAGCAACAGATCACAGGCACATTTGCTTTAAAGCAGTGCTTCTCAAATATTTCAGCCCCGGGACCCCTTTTGAGAATGGCAATTTGTCTGGGACCCCTCAGAAGTGGTGTCACGGCCAGCCAGAGGTATTCAGAAATAAGTCCCATTGTGTTTCAATGAGATTTATTCTCAGGAAAGCAGTCTGAATGCTCCATTGCAAAATGATTTCTTGGTGCCAGATCAGTGATGGGATTCAAAGAAATTAACAACCAGTTCTATGCCCATCTGGCAGCCACTTTTAAATGGCTATTTTTAAACTTTATATGTCCTATCTCTAGTTAACAACCGGTTCTATAGAGTAGGTGCGAACCTGATGGAGCCCACCACTGTCAGATGAATCTGGTGTCAGTGCCAGATTCCAAGATGGCAATGTCTAGCTTTTTGTGATCCCTACCACCAAGGGGGTCCCAACCTTAGGGTTGCTATAATTCTCTTCCACAAAGTCAGGACAGGACAGGACATTTGTCAGTATGTGAACACAATTTGTTGTTGACATAGGACAGCTGGACATATAAAGGGCCCCATTACCTTCAATAGCTTAGGGCCTCATCAAATCTAAATCTGCCCCTGACCCCGGGAGTCTGTGGGCATGGGAGGATCGGAACACATTGCTCATAGTTCATGCCATGATTCTTCCGGGTCAAAGAGGATGTTACAGAAGTTGGAAGCCCCAACATGGCTTGGGCGGAAACACCTAGGGGTCCAGCGATGCTAGCTGCACACAGGAGAAGCCGGGTCATGTGCAGTGATATGAAGATGCCTTATGTATCGAAGCACCTAGACCAGGCCTGCCTGTGATCTGTGGCTTGGAATAGCCTGCAACAACCCTGGGAGGTGGGCCTCACTTCCCAGTTGGGGGGAGTGGGGTTGAGAGGGGGAATGATCCCTGGCCCTCACCAGCTGCATCAGCTGTGATTGGTGGGCATGGGCATACTTTCTACTCAAAAGTATGCTCCATTGTGTTCAATGGGTCTTACTCCCAGGAAAGTGTCTTTAGGATTGGAACCTTGATTAATTAAAATTGGGGGGAAACTTCATTGTCCTCCTTTTCCTCCTGAGCAGGCAGCAGGGATTGATTGATTGATTAATTAATTAATTAATTTTAATTAATTCCAAGAAGGCTCCCTGCTGCCTGCTCAGGAGGAAAAGGAGGACAATGAAGATTGTTTTTCCAGGACTCAAGGCTGAAAAAAGAGGATATGTGGTTATCCTTCGACGGGGAGTCCGGTGTCCCGGGAGGTGGAGGCTGCAGCAGCCTCGGTGGGTGGAAGAGGCTTGGTACCCTCTGCACACGCTCAGAGGCCCCCTCTTGCCACCAGTTGGGGGGACTGGGCGTGCTGGGGGGGGGCTGCCCTGGACGGGGAGGGAGGCGGTCGAGGCGGAGCTGCGGTGCTGCGGGGCTGCTCATCCTCGGTGCCGGGAGCGCGCCCGGCTCCTCCGCCCGTCTGCGCCGGGGTGTCGTCAGCGGCTCCGTCCTTGGCTCGCCCGCCCCCTGCCCACCTTCCTCCCGGCTCCCTCCCCGTCGCCGCCCGCCCGGCTCAAAGTTTCGCGGGGAGCCTGGGCGAGCCTAGGCGGAGAGGCGCGGAGGCTGTGCCATGCGGGGGTCCCCTCGGGGGTCGGGGCCGGGGCCGGGGGGCAGGATGCGGCCGGGGCTGGGGGCGGGCAGGGTGCGGCATGGCCCCCCCGCCTAAGGCTCCGGCCGCCCGCAGGCTCCTGTGGATGAGCAGCCTCTCCCTCTGTCTCACCTACGCCTGCTACAGCCTGGTGGGCGGCCCTGGACGGGACCCCCCGTTAGCCCCCCAAGTCGGACCTTCCTCCCCGCCTAGGACTCCCCGGCCCCGACCCAGCGTCCCCGAACCACCGGCCTCCCCCGACGGCACCCCCGCCTCCGGCTGCACCACCCCCGAGGATCCCGGACGGCTCTCCCCCTCCTCCGCCGCCCCCTCGGCCACCGCCCCCGAGGGCTGGAGCGCCACCCCGGAGGCCGGGGAGAAGCGGCTGCCGCAGGCGCTCATCATCGGGGTGAAGAAGGGAGGCACGCGGGCCCTGCTGGAGGCTCTGCGGGCGCACCCCGACGTGAGAGCCGTGGGCACTGAGCCCCACTTCTTCGACCGATACTACGCCCGTGGGCTCGACTGGTACAGGTGGGTCCCGTCGCGACGGGGAAGGGGCGGACGGGGATCTGGAGGGGGCCGTCGGGCTTGCGGAGGTGGGGTCCGGAGCTCCCCGTCGCAGCCAGCCAGCCCCGGGAAGAATCGGGGAAGGAAAGAAGGTGGCTTTCCTCGAGGGAGAGGTGCGGGGGGTTTTCCGTCGGTCCCCGAGGAGCGGCCTCCTTCCCCGGTGGGGGGCGTGACGCTGCCCCAACCTTCGGGGAGAGAGAACCCCCGGGAGGTAGAGAGGAGGCAGGAAGACTGAGCTGTCCTGGAGCGCTGCCCGTCCGCCCCGTCACTCCGGGGCATCTGCGGGACTGGAGGGTCTGTGGTTGGAGTGGGGGACATCTCTGGGGCTTCCTTCCCCGAAGAGCCCCCCAAGGGCAGGCCTGTCTTTCTAGCCCCCTAACCCCCAAAACTTCCCCTGTCCAATGACCTAGACCGAATCGGGGTCTCCGGGCACCAGCCACGTCGGGGATGGATGGGGTACCAAGGGCAGCTCCCCCCCGACGTGGACCGCAGCGGGAGAAGAAGGGGGTCCCCAGGCACATGCTGCGGTCTCCATCCCGCTGCTGATGTTGGACGGCACTCCCAACCCTTTCACTCCTTTTTCCAGGGCACGTCCTCTTTTTTTAAGTCTTGTGTCCTGGAAAAATCTTCAGTGTCTTCCTTGTGAGCAGCATCAGGCGGAAGTTTTGCAATTATCAAAATATTTGTAATGAATTATATGCAATAGTTTTTAAGTAACAAGCACAATCCTAACCTCAAAAGTAAGTCCCATTGAGTTCAGTGGGTCTTACTTCCAGGAAAATGTCTTTAGGATTGCATCCATATCCTCTCTTTTTTAGCCATTTGTCCTGGAAAAAAATCCTTCCTGTCCTCCTTTTCCTTGTGATCAAGTAGCATGTTGCCTTCTTGAAATTAACAAATTCGGTGTAATAAATTGGACAGAATAGTTTTAAAATTTGATAATAGTGCTTAAATTACGCACATGAAAGCAATATATATGTGAGTTTTTAGCTTTTTTGTTACGTCCTACATTTTTCTTGGCTGTCCTACATTTTGGGGGACTGTATCCTCTTTTTTTGGTTATGTGGTCTGGTCACCCTGCATGCAAGTGAGCAGAAACTCCTCCTGTATCCCTTGGTCTGTGGAGCTTTGGTCCACCTTGGGGTGTCCTCCCATCTGCGTCTCCCTCCCAAATTTTTTCCTTCTGAAAGTACAGGGCATGACAGAGACTTTGGAGGGTCCGGGTACATTGAGCTGCATTATGGCAAAGGGTACTCAGGGCATCAAAGTACTCAGGGTACTCAACCGCTGCGGGTCTTATAAGTCACCCATCACTTGTCTTGGGGTTTGCAGCCTTCGCCTTCCTCCACAATGGAAAGAGGGACAAGCAACACTCTGAGCACTGCTCTTTTCACAGATTCTTACCATGGATTCTGATCGAGGGTTGACCTTTTCTGACCTATTGGGTATGAGACCCCAGCGAGGGTTCCTCACAGGCCATCAGCTCCTCTGCACTGGATTTCATATAATCCTAGCGTTGAAACGGACCTCGTAGGTCATCTAGTCCAATCCCCTGCCTGTATCAGGAAATTTAAGGCTGGTGGTGTTGTTCCCTCCTGCTCTAACCTCCTCCCCAACCCCACACTGCACCCCTTTCTTCCTTGGAGCAACAGCTTATGTTGTGTTGCCTTGTTTACCAGCTCAGCAGATATATATATATTTTACACATGCCGTATAACAGCCTGCTACACAATACTTTAAAAATATGCAATTCTTTAAAAGAAATCACACTTTTTCTATAAAATATAGCCGAATAACCAGAAAACACAACTGTCTTATGAAGTAAAAAGTGGATTTTTTAAAAAACTGAAAGGAGACTGATTGAGAAATTGGATGCAGATCTTGTTTCCCTTCTGTGAAAATTCTCCAACTTCTGAATGCATTTAATTCTCTAGTCGTGGCCTCTGCCGGGTTGTGTGTGCTGATTCCTTCTTGGAGCTCCTTTCCAAATCCCGGCGCAGGCACCGGCACCATTGTGCCACCTGCAGTTCGGTGCTACCGAGATCCGCTTTGAGTGCATGTGGCCTTCATAAGATCCCGCCTCTGCAGAATCTGACCAGAGGCCCATCAAGTCCAGCTTCCTGGATCTCATTGTGCCCCCCCCCCCCAACAGCTCCTCAACATCTTTGGACTTGGGCCAGCTTTTGCAGATGATTCTGGGTGGAGGAATTTAGAGACCTGTTGCATCTGGGCTTCCCAAGTCGCTTGACTTGTCCCCCTACCCCAGTGCACTGCATTCTTCCCAGTGGATCCAGCTGTTCCTTGCCCACCAACCAGCCCAATGAGGAGAGGGCAGGATCTCATTATGAAAAGACCTCCAAGGTGCCTGGACCACATCACAAGCTGCAGGGGAAAGACCCTTGGAGTGCATCGGAGTGGGGGGGAGCCCCAGTTGGCATGTAGAGGGTGCCAAGCCCACCTTTAGAAGGACTTGATGCCTTTTTCTTCGCCTAGAGTCCCGTAGAGCAGCTACCACTTCATGTGGATGGTGCCAACCTGCAGGGGTCGGGGGTCGGCTGGGGAGAGGAGCAACATGGCAAACACCAGTGATGGACTCAGGGGAGATAGGAGTGCTTTGGGGAGCCTGTGGAAAGCAAATGCCGAGGCTCTGCCCGCTGAGCCCTCGTACAGCTGCTCTCTGCATTGCATTGCGGGACGTGCTGCCAAGCCCTGTATACCTCCAGGGCCGCTGGGGGTATGAGTGTCACTGGTAGAGAATCTCTGCCATAATGTTGTCTACTGAGCGGTTTTTTGTAGTTCATTTTAAAAATGGAGAGAGGGAGAGACTGTATTGAATGGCTTGTCTATCTATCTATCTATCTATCTATCTATCTATCTATCTATCTATCTATCTATCTATCTATCTATCTATCTATCTATCTATCTATCATATCCTCACTCTCATTCCAAGGGGGACTCCAGGCAGCATGCAGAGGCATGGGGAGCTCCAGTTGTGGGATAGGGATGTGACGGCTCTCATGGGAGCAGAGACCTGAATCTGACAGCCAGGAAAAAAATGAATAGCGTTACAGTGGGTGTGGGGGCAGGTCAGTGAGGGGATTCAAAGAAATTAACAACCAGTTCTATGTCCTCCTGGTAGCCACTTTTAAATGGCTATTTTTAAACTTTATATGTCCTATCTCTCACTAACATCAGGTTCTATAGAGTAGGTGCAAATCTGCTGGAGCCCACCACTGGGGCAGGTGCAATTGTACTGCTGGGTCAGATTTCTCCCCCCCTCCCACCAGCAGGGCTTGGGCTTTCAAGTCCAGAGCAGGCATCCTTGGCGTGGATCAGTCAGGCAGGTGGGATTCCTCCAGGATGCTCCTTCATTCTGGAGCCATTTCAGGCTGGCCTCAGGGTGGACCTGTGAGTTTTTTGTTCAGTGACGTGTGCCGTATGCAGCCTGATGTGCTCCCATGTTCCAGCAGACCTGCCTTGCGTGGTGTGTTTGGAGTCCTCGGCGCTTGTTACATCTTCGGAAAGAGTATTGATTTTCTCCTGCCCTGCTGTGAGCTCCGTAGCACTGAAATGAGCAATTCCAGGTGCTCTTTGTGCCTTGGGGAGCTGTGATACTGAGCCTGTGCTGGGCTGCCAAGGAAGACAAACGGCCAGTGCAATCCTGGGGAAATGGAGGTGTGATGGCCTTGGTCTGGCAGCAGGCACGTTTGGTCCGGCCTCTCCACCTTGGGCTTGGACAGTTTTGTTTGCAAGCAGGAATGAGATGGGGAGAAGCAGACTGATTGGAGGGTGGCTAGAGCAGTGTGTACATTGAGCCAAACCCCAGGCGAGCTCAGTGAACAGGCTCCCATTGAACAGATCTCTGATCAGAACTACCTGGATGTTCTGAGTTCGAGCATGATGTCATTGTGCTAAAGCATGACTTAGTGTAACAACCGAACCAGGCTTAACTTAAATGCACACTTCCCTCCCTCCCTACTGCCACTATTTATTTGTTGTTCACATTTTTCTACCACCCTTCCGCCAAGTAGTTCAGAGTGGCACATGTGGTTCCTTCCTTCCTTTTGTCCTCACAACAACCCTGTGAGGTAGGTAAGGCTGAGGTAGGTTCACCCAGTACGTCTCATGGCTAAGCAGAATTTTGGAGTGGAATCTTCCAGATCTTAGGATCTTGCAATCCTAACCACACCTACCTGGGAGTAAGCCCCGTTGCCCATAGTGGGACTCACTTCTGGCTAGACATGCTTAGGATTGGGCTGTCAATTTGACACCAGGACCATGACGCGATTCTGGCTCTCCACAACACGTGCAACAAGTCTGGTTCCCTTGAGAGCTGAGCGTCCAAAGGTGCCATCCCCAATGAAACCCAGCAGTGTATGAGCCAAGTGGGGAGTACTCCCTGCATGCCGTCACGTTGATGAATTTTGGTTCCGTGACTTGTTGTGGAGCCGGCTTCACCCCGTTGCTGCTGCTGTTAAGTGCCCAAATGATAGGTGGTTCATTAATGTGTGTGTGTGAGCAAGCGAGCTTTTGTGCCTCTTGACCAGTTCTTGTCCGTCCATCCCCCCCCCCCAGAATCCCCCCCATCATCACAGGGTTCGGTAGTGAATCAGTTCAGATTTTCATGCCGTCAAAGGAGCGAGCGTGCAAGGAGCCGCGCTTGCTTTGCTCGTTCGCTCACTCGCTTGCATTCTCTCCGGGCCAGGGAAGCGGCATGAAATGCTCTCCAGGCGCATCAGCAGAAAGAGCTTTTTCTTCTCCGGAGAACGGGAGGCGAAGGCCTTTGATTCTGGCAGCGGCGCAATCGGTGACACCTCGTATTGAGGGAGGATTGAATCGCCTGCGCCGCGTGGCTCTCGTTCCCCTCTTGTTGTCATGGGGACTTCTTTTCCCTGAGTTATTATATTGTGCACTTCAGCAGAAATTTTATTGCTTTGGGGGCCAGCCAGGCTCAGGGGGGACATTTTTCACTGTTCGGGGTGTAAGACACAGACGTAATTTCTTTCAAATGATTTTTGCTTGAAGAGATTTCAATGAATTGAGAAGGGGCTGCGTGTGAATGAATGGCCAACCTTTTAGCGCCGGATTCGGGGGAGGGCCAGGCGCCATCAAACTCCGCTGGAGATATCATCACTTGGCTGGCGCTACATAAAGAGGTAGACCCCTGCTAACTGGGCAAGAGGCACTCTTTCAAGTGGCTGCTCCTCTTTTATTTAGCAGCGGGAGAGTAACTGGCTCTCCTCACCCCAGCAATGTCTGTTCTAGTGGCTTCTGCTGGTGTTCTTTTGCATTTTAGATTGTGAGCCTTTTTGGGACAGGATTAGCTATTAATTTTTTTCATTTTCTTTTTAGTTGAAAAACGGTATATAAATACTGTCGGTAAGTAGGTAGGTAGGTAGGTAGGTAGGTAGCAGCAGCTCACCAAATATTCATCTTCTGCTTTTCAATCTGCTCCGTCATGGATGTTGGAGTCCTCCATACCCCTGGCTTCTTTGGCAGTCAAATCAGTGGCTTCTTGGCCACTGATTTGACTGCCAAAGTCCCTTCCCAGGGCTTAGCTCACATGGACAGGGAACTGGCCTGTGTCCTTAGGATAGTTGCTCTCCACGGGAAGCCTTCCTAGGTCAGGTTTCCTCCATCCGTTGGCATCTATGCCATGGTTTCTGGCAAGGAGGCAGGTGCTGTTCAGGAGGTGACCCTTTGACAGGTGCTGGAGAGCTGGGGTCTGACTTGGACTCGACCCCAGCCTGGTTCTGTTTAGGTCAGACGTCACAAGACACCCTGCCCAATGTGGCTTGTTGGATGTAAAGCCGGGCACTGATCTGGAAGATGTCACCTCTTGGAGATGCTCTAGGACAGTGGTGGCAAACCTATGGCACGTGTGCTAGAGTGGGCACTCTGAGCCCGGTCTGCTTGCATGCAGCCTTAGCACCCCTAGACGAGCACTCTAATCTCAGCGCGCATGCCCAGGGTTCTGAGCATGAGCATTGGACCAGGAACTTCCTGAGCCTATTGTTCATGCTCAGAGCTCTGGGCATGCGGGCTGGGCACAAGCGTGAGCAGCACTCTCCTTCTCTTTGGAACAGAGTGTGCCACTGTGTATGTCCAGAACTCCAGGTATGTGCATGGCACTCCTGGCCCAATGCGCTTGCCTGGAGTTCTGGGCATGCATGCTGAGCACCGGTGCCATCAGTTGGCACTCGGCGCCAAAAAGGTTAGCTATCACTGCTCTAGGAGGATTCTTGCTTCTGTCAGAGGGTTGGACTAGATGACCTAAGAACTCCCTTCCAACTTTATGATTCTATGTGTCTCCACCTGTCTTCTGTCCCAGGCTTCTCGCCCTCTCTGTTGGAAGCAGCTTCAGCTCAGTCCTTTCCAGCATGCCAGTGCTGATGCAGCAGTGCCCACAAAGTGTGTGCCTTATCCTGCAGCAGATCAGTCGTGGGGACCCCCTGATTGATTCTCTTGTCTCAGGGCTGCTTTGATCCTGGGGGGGAGGGTAGGGTCAGACCCTTTGTCTAGGGAAGGGTTCCTCAAGGGCCAGATGCAGTATGCAGCAAGCCGACCCACAGCCAGCCTCTGGACACCTGCAAACTTTGGGCCTGCTTGACTGCTGTGTTCTGATTAGATCTGGATGGTGTTGTAAAAAAGAATAACTTTCTGGTTTTCCCAAAATCCAGAAGTAAGTTTTTATGCTCTGTGAAGGCCTTAGAAGGTGCTCAGGGTGTGGTGATCCATTGGAGTCTATGCTTTGTTACTGTGATGTGTTGGTGCTTGGAGAAATCCTGGAAATTTGAGCCCATTCATTATCCAATTCATTCTTCTATGTTTCATCTCTAATGTATTTATTTAAATTTATTTTCTGGCCATTGACTCCACACCAAGTATTTGATGCGACCCTCTGGTTGAAACATTTGGAGACCCCTAGTCTTGACCATCCATGATGTGCATCTTGCTTGTAAAGCAGTTGTGATTTTTGGTTACTCCCTGGAACATCCTCTTGACCTCCTTAAACCTGACCTGATTGTGTTGCATCAGTGGAGGTTGTGTAGGGTTGCCATAATCCTCTTGCAAAAAACCGTCCCATTTACCAGTCTCACAATCCCCCAAATTGTCCTGGTTTTTAGGGACATATGGCAACCCTAAGATTGTGACATGTGGCGAGGAGTGATTGAAAAGTCATGTGTACAATTTATCTTTATAGGGGTGGGTGGGCTTTTGAGATGAGGCTGTAACATAGTGATGAAGTCCCAGCTCTGTTCTGGGTTCAGTTCCTGGTAACATCTCCAGGGAGGGCTAGGAAGATCCCCCTGCCTGTTACCATATAGAGTTGCTGCCAGTTTGCCGGGGCACCTCCATGAGCACCAGAAGTGACCACATTTTGTAGATTGGAGCATCTTCTGTGCATGGAAGGAACTTCCATTCAGGGAAGAGGCTGGAGCTTCTGATTGCAGACGGAGCTCCTGGCAGCAGAAGCCCCCCCCCCCCAATTAACTGGAAAGGCTTGGGTGCCTTAGAAACTCCCATCATCCTAGGCCTGTGGTTGTTCGGTTCCAATCCAAAGCATCTTTGTCATGTGTTGTGTTCTGCAGCCATAATCCCATCTCAGCATCCCTGTCTTTCTGCAGAATTGGACCCCTGGCCTCTAAGCCCTGGCCTTGATGGATGGGCCATACATCTCCTCTCTGCCTGCAGGGATTAGGGATGTCGGCTGCTGCCTGTTCTTCTGATTTCACATGTTCGGGCTGCTCCTGGTTTGTCTGTTCAGGCAGGAAATAGCTCCTTGGAGACCTAACACCGGATTTCAATATTCTTTGGGCTTGCTAGAGCTACAGGCGCGGGGAGCATAAACTCCAGATCCCAGTATTTTTGTTATGCCCCATTGCCTTTCTCTTGGATGCTAGACTGGAATTGGATACAGCCTCCTTCTCAGGGGAGGAGAACCCATTGCTGGTACATATGGGCCTTAGGAAGTAGATCAATGCACAATGAGCCACCATCAGCACCTAAAAAGTTATCATCAGCAAAAAAAAAAAAATGCTACAGAGACCAGGAACTAGGTGTGCCCTGAGTGGTCCTAGTCCCAGCTCCTAACCAGGGCTGGCTTTGGAAGCCCAATTTTTGTGGGACCCCAGCCTAGGTCTGTAGTGGGGTGAGCAAAGCCTGGCCAGGGGACACACACATTTTTAACCCTTAAGGACTTTCAAATGGGCTTGGAAGGAAATCCCCCCATCTCCAGTGAGACTCTGGTCCATTATAGAATCCTCGCTGTCCTACAGGCATCATTTTAACCTCCCCGTTGCCTCTCAATAACTTAATATTTCTTAATATTATTTGTTTATGGTTTAGACTGTATGTCTTCACTTTGTAAAAGATGTGCGGCAAACAGTCCATAGTTCTCATGGGGTTCTACATGCCTGTACTATATAGCTTATGAATAAGCTCCATAAAATTCATTCATATACTGTAAGTTCCATTTCTATCGTGTTTATGTAAGTTTATTCCAATTTGAAATGTAAATTGATTCTTTATTCCCAGCCGACACAGTGTCAGAGATTTGATGTGGCCCTCCTGCCAAAATCTTTGGCCATCCCAATCTGTAGAATTTCAGATATACAAATAACTATTATAGTCTTTATAGCTCTCTGGTGAACAAAAACACAGTCCAAATGTGCAATTAAAGCGCATGCAAGTTAATGGCCCAAATGGAACTTAGCACATTCTAATAGAAAATTGCACCCCAGGCAAGAGAAGGTCATCCTAGTGTGGGACCTCCTTAGGCATAGAGCCCATTTGAGAGCCCTTGGTACAGTTAGCTTAGGGTTGCCATAATTCTCTTCCACAAAATCAGAACAGGACCCTCTGTTCCATTTGCCAGTATGTGGACACAATCCCCCAAAATTGTCCCTGTTTTGGGGACATATGGCAACTGTACAGCTCTCCTCACCTTGAATGGCACCAAAGGGGTGAGGCTCCCTCCAAGACTTGACTGCTCTGTCCCTCTCTAGCTATGCCACTGAGTGGCAGGGAAAATCTAGGGATGTTTGTGGTGCAAGTGGTTAAGACACTGTGCCTATTAACCAGAAGGCCATGTTTCGAGACTGGGTCCCCACAAGACAGGGTGAGCTCCTGTCCTTAGCCGAGCTCTGCGACGCAGCTGGATCCAATTGTATTGGCTCTGCTTTTCCATTGGACTAATTCAGTGGCGTGGAGAGGGGGGATTTGCTGTTTGGGTAACAGTCTATCCGCCATTTCAATCTACCCAGGCCTTTGTGCTTCGCTTGCAGTGTCGAGCACGATACCATAGTCTTTCAAGACTGATGGATGCCAATATCAGGGAGGCAGCACTGCTGGGCACAGCTGCAAACTGCAGCCACCACCTGGCACCGACCTCCCCATGAGAGTGTTTGGCAGGGCTTTTTTAGTTATTTACATATTTTATCTTGAAAGTGAGAGTGGGAGGTAAGCCTTTTTAACACGACGAAGTGTTTGAAAGCTAGAGAAAGACTCTACTGCTCTACAAGGACAAGAAAAGAAGTTAATTTGATCTACCTTCCCGTCTTCCTCCCCTGGGGGATCCAGACCAGTTTGGTGAACGTTGGTGGAATCACAGGTTGTTTTCCGCCCACCCAGGCAGACTCGATGTTTTGTAGGCAGGAGGATCGCAAACCCCCCCAGTGACTCCTACAGCACAATTGCTCACCACATTTCATGTAAATGAAGGTATTTACCTTGACAAACTCTTCTGCAGAGTATGCCGGGCTGGCTTCTCAAAAGAATTTATTTTGCTACATAAATGGGAGGACAGTGGATCTAAAATTCATGGTAGGTTTTAAAGCTATTTCTGCCACTAGGAGCGCTTGGGGGGGGGGGAGGTTGGGGAGTGGTATATATATACTGTTGATTGATTGATTGATTGATTGATTGATTGATTGATTGATTGATTGATTGATTAGCTCAACTCTCTAGAGTTGAGTTGAGGCTGCTAGTGTTGCTTTGGCATCAACCAATCTTTTAGGCCAGGGATGTCCAAGCATTTTGGCCAAAGGGCCGCATCAAATATTTGGCACATTGTCGAGGGCTGAAAAAAATTAAATGTAAAATTTAAATAAATACATTAGAAATAGAACTTTAATTCTAATAGAAATATAATTCTAATATAATTCATAACTCTAATCCTAAATTCTAATTCAGAGGACTCAGTTTAGCTGAAAAGTAGCACATGCGTATTCTTAATAACGACAGACTCTCCAAATCTGCCGCTAGGAGAGAATTTTTCTTACAAGTTTTATAAGAACATTGGTCTGTTTGGTAAGTTTGGTAAGTGGGAACGTAGTATTTCCAACTTTTCAAGCAAGAGGTCCATGCAGTACCTCTGCTGTGTAGCCTCCACTATCACAACCCCATGCTGACCTCTGGGGCATCGCAGGGGTGCTCATGCCAAGGTTCAGGCTCTTCTGGGAGTTGGACTTGAATCACAGCCTTGTTGGAAAAAAGTCAGATCCTGGAAGTGGCCTGCAAGTGGCGGTGTGTGAGTTTGCATGCATCTGCGGTTGGCAAGGAAAGGGTTGCAGCAGTCATGTGCATGGCTTAGAGCCCAATCCTGTCCCCCTCCCACACTAATGTCATAGAACCAAAAAGGCACATGATATATCCAGTGGGGGCAGATCTTAGGATGGATAAAGAAGATTTAAATTTTCCATGCTGTTTAATGGGTTTCCTTGGACCTGTGCCAGCTCTTTAGCTGGTGCCAGTCAGAGAAAAGGAGTAGGGAGGCTGCGAAATGGGAGCATGGGATTTGGTGCATGCCTTTGATGCTAGCCCTGCCTCCGCCTGCCCCAACAAACTGTTGCCTTACCTGGTCCACTGGAACTGAGATCCGCCAACATCTGAAAAGCGCTGCAGTCTCTGGCATCAGTCAGACCTCTCCAAATGGTTGCACATGACATCCCAATCCCATAAGATTGGACTGTCCATCTGGGAATCACATCACTGGACATAGTGAGACTTATGTCCATGTAGATGTGCCTGGATTTGGATGGAGGGTGCCTGTTTGATAATCCACTTTTAAGCCCCAAATCCTCAGCTCTGTGGAAGGGAAGAAGGAAACTGGCCAAGTAATAATAGAGGGGGAGGAATGAGGGCTCTCTGCTCATCCTGTAGCCCCGCTGGTATGATTCGTAGGCTGCCTGTTTCTCTTTGTGAAGCCAAGATGTTGCTATCAGGATGTGGTTTTTTGCAGTGGTTCCAGATTGTTTTTGTTCCAGAAAGTAGAAGAGGGAATCTAGGGACCAGCTCTTTTTAAGCTCCATGCTCACTAGTGGGGAGGAACTGGTTGATGCAATGGGGCCCAGGAGTGACCTCATGGGAGTCACAATATGGAGATGGGGAGAGTCAAGCAGAGGCTGCTCTGCACGCTGGACTTCGGGATGATGAGAGGACAAGGGATGATGGGGCAGAATCCCCTGGGTGAAGGATCTGAAGAAACCATCTTAGATTATCTCCATCAAGAAGGGGAAGTGCCCACAGGAGCCAAACTGGCTCCTCCAGCAATTTTCTATGGAGTTGGCACAGAATTGAGGCCTTTGTAGGAATTGGAAGTTGTGGGACCAACAATTTGGCAGAGATGGACACAACAAACACATGGCTGATCAGTGCAGGGAGCCAGGATGGAGAAGGAACTCAGGTGGGTGAGGGAGGTGGACTAAACACACATAGGATGGGAATCACTTGCCTGAATGTGAAACATGAAACATGTGCTCTGGAAAAAGAAGTTCAAGTCAGCATGAGCTCAACGTGAGCCGGCATGTGATGCCGTTGCATAGGCAGTGAGCCTCTCTTGAGCTGCAGTGGCAGCCCAGTCCTTCTTGACTCCCTGCACGTTGGCAGCCCTTTCTTCATTAGCGTGGCTGAAGGGCTGGTTGACACAGCAATAGCCAACAAGTGTGCCTTGGCATGCAGGTGAACCATGAATGGTCCACAGGTGTGTTCGGGGGAAGGAAGTTTGGAGATCTTGGGATCAAGGGACCTAATGGACCGGGCTGGAACATATGGGTCTTGAGATCTGCGAAAGACTTGCCTGGTTGTTCGGGACAGTGTTGGTGGTGATGCCCGGACCCCTTCTCTGTCCAGCTAGCAGTGCGTATGTAAGAAGCCATCCTTTAATGTGGCTGGGTGAGGGTCCCTTTCTGATGGAGAGGGCTGCACATGATTGCTGCAGGTTTGTCCAATGCGCGAGCACCAGATGAGGAGCACACAGGACTCCTTCCTCAGCTCCAAATCCTCATGATGCCTGAACAACAAATCCAGGCACCCGGTGAGATCTTCCCAGAGCCAGTATTTCCCTGGCAAAGCTTCCCCTCTGGCCATGGAGTGCTCAGTTCCAGCAAGTCACGCTGCTAATTCCTATGCAAAGAGGGTTTATCTCGCCAAACGGTATTCAGCATCATTACTCATTGCGGGGAGGTGTTGCTGGCCTTGTTTTGTAGACTGAACTCGGGCCTCCTGAGCAGGATATCTTATTGGTGCCGACTGGGCCTGAAGGGCCTTTATTGCTCCTCAATTGTAGCGATGATGTTTGAACCAGCGTTGGCAGCCCTTCCTTCATCAGCGGTGGCTGATGGGCTGGTTGACACCAGACAGCAGCAATTTTCAACCAGTGTGCTGTGGCATGTTGGTGCACCATGAATGGTCTGCAGGTGTCCTGCAGATCTTTTAGAGGAAGGACCGTTGATTAATGGTCAATATGGACAAATGGGGGTGTGAGCTCCCAATCAATAGCATGATGTGTCATGTCAGTGGTCCAGAAGCCTTGATAATTTTAGCGCCTTGTCAGTATGCTGTAGTTAGAAAAGGTTGAATATCACTGCCATGCAGTCTCTCTCTCGGTTGTCTGCCCAGCCAGGCCCTCCATATCCCGGTGCTTGAGCCTACATGTGAGTGGGCAGTTCCTGGAGATGCAGCAGCTCCCTCTGTTCCAAGAACTCCTGTTTCCTACCTGGGAAGTACCACCATCTCTGGTTTGGGCAAAGGCATCAATAGATGGAGTGGACAGAGATGGAGTGGCATAGCTAAAGGGGGGCAGAGCAGTCAAGTTTTGGAGGGAGCATCACCCCTTTAGAGACTTATGGCTCCATTTTGTTCCCTCCACCTGGAACAATTCCAAAGGGGTGAGACTCCCTCCAAGAATTGACTGCTCCACCTCCTCTAGCTACGCCACTGCAGAGACACACTGCAGCTCAGCTCCCCAATCAAAGTGGTTCCCATTTCTCTGGGAGAGGAGGGTGAGCCGGTGCCCACTGCTCTCCTGGCTCCCTGCTCTCTCTGCGGATGCCAGTCCCGTGTGCCAGTGTTGTGCGCCGCAAACCGCCCCGCACATTGGCCCCTCTTTGTTAACATGTGCATGAACCACTTGCACTTCGATTGCTTGACTCCTTGGTGTTTAATGACCAACCCCGGTGTTGCATTAATGCCGGTTTTTGTGTTGTAATTAATATTTGTGTTGCCATTGGAAATGGAGGGTCAGAAATGGCGGTGAGTCAGGGAAGCAAGTGGCAAGTTTAATTGGCTGTGCGCGAGGCTGAAAGGATGCAGCCATTAAGTGCAAGCCTTTGCTGAAGTGAGGGGGGGCGGTGGCTGGAGGCCTCCATGGAGGGAGCGAGTGGTGGGGACGTGGAGGCAGGAGTGGTCTCGGGCTTTGATTTCCCAATGCTTCTATCAACTAATGTTTGCTCTCTGTCCAGTCCCAGGAGGCTGCTTTCCCAGGATGAGGACGGAGCCTCCGGGTAACCAAGAAGGGGAAAGCACAGTTGTGAATTGGCACACGCTGAGCTTTTGTGGGCATGTGGTTGGGCTTAATCTGCTTTCCAGTGGTCCTGATCCAAGCGAGTGATGCCAAGCAGACCCCCTATGGTGGTGGCATGAAGGAAGTGTGCAGTCTCCATAGCCCTCCTGACTCACACCCGTGTAGTAAGGGAGACTCAGGAGCTGAGCTCTCACCTCGGAGTGTCTGAACGTTTGGCCAGCACAACCACCCCCTTGCTTAACATTTGCTGGATTCCATCCTTGTGCCTTTCTTTGGCCGCTGATGGGTTCTGCATGCCCCAGGATATTGGCTGTACCCTTGTGTGCCCCGAGGTGTCTCCAGGCTGCTTTTCCTGCCATGGCACCTTCCCTTTCTGTAGGACGTCTCCAGGGACTCTTGGACAAAGGAGGTGAATATGTGATGCTTCCTGCCATGGTTCCTGTTAGCAGCACAGTGTGGCCTTTGATTGACAAATCTCTCCTCCCCCCAAAAAAGAACCCTGGTATGTAAGAAAAGCAGGCCTCCGTCAGTCTTGAAAGACTATGGTATCGTGCTCAGCGCTGCATACGCTGCATGTGAAGCACAAAAGCCTGGGTTAGATTGTTATGGAGGATAGGCTGTTACCCAAGCAGCAAATCCCCCCTCTCCACGCCACTGAATTAGTCCAATGGAAAGGCAGAGCCGATACGATTGGATCCAGCTGGCATCACAGAGCTGGGCTAAGGACAGACGCTCACCCTGTCTTGTGGGCACCAACCCAGGTCTCGAACCCTGGCCTGCTGTTTAACAGGCACAGCGTCTTAACTGCTTGTGCCACCCACAGCCCAATGGTACGTAAGAGACTGTCAGAGATTTAGAAAGTGACCTTCTGCATGCAAAGGGAGTATTTGCTGCAGAACAACTGGTTGAGTCTGTGACTGTCTGCTATTGATGGTGACCAAGCAAGAGTGACTTTCCAAACCCCCCCCCCTCCACCTTGTTCCTGGTGGTATCTGCCAAGCCGTCTTAGCCCAAGAATGTGGCATGTCTTTCTCGGGCAACATTGCCACTTTGAAGGCATTTGGCATCCCAAGATTTGCAACTTTTTTGGCCTATGAATATTCAAACCTCATTTATTCCCCCCCCCCAGTGTGTGTAGCATACCAACCCCTCCCCCTCTTTCTGCCTTCTCTTCTTAAACTGCAGATTCAATTAGTTCTATTTGCTGCTTTAGTAATAAAACAATTCCCTCCGTGGCATTAAAATGAGCTTCTCTCATTATTTCGGTTGGCTCCATGTTTATATGCAGGAGTACTGAGAAGAGGAGGTAGAGGATCTGGGGTGGGACTGGCAGCCTGGCAGTGCCCACCACTATACCCCCACAGAAGGACAGGACTGTTGGCAAGAGACAGGGCTTCCAATAGAGAGGCAGCCAGATGAGCAAGGTGTGGATGGGAGACCCTACAGGCACCCTTAAACACATCTTGTGGTCAGCTGGATGCACAACCATCTGGATGTCTCTTCCCTGCCACCAGACCCAGCTTAGGACCCTAGAGTTATTGGGGGGGGGGGTGTCCTCAAGTCCCTGTCTTTCCTCTTACACCCAAGGACTCCAACAGTTCCCAAAGTTATGATTTGGGTAGGGAGAGTGTGACGTGGCCACCTGTTGATTCTCCATCACATTTCTGGTCTTTGGTTTCCAAATGTCATGGGACTCCTGGACACGTCTTTGGCCTGGAACATGCCAGGACGGGGCACCTTTTCCTAGAACTCCTCAACCACCTTGACTCAAAGGCTATGGACAGGCGATGAGCCTCCAGTTGCCACCTGGCTTTAGCTAATAGGTTGGAAACAACCAAAAGAGCAAAGTGTCTCCAATGTGCATTGACGCCTCTCCTTGCCACAAAAGGTTTGGATGTGGGCCAAGAGGGGCTCAGTTCTGGCGCAGCCTCTGAGGAGTCCTCGCATATCAATATCTAGTCTTCAAGTGCAGCTGGCTTAAAACTCCACATGGTATTAATTTGTGTCTCTAGTGGGGGGAAGAACCTGGGTGTTCCTCCAGTGAACATGTGAGGCATAAGACCCTTTTCAGACCTTTACTCTCTCTAATGATAGGTTTCTTGGGTTCCAGGCAAGGCACTACCAGCCATGACGTATTGGATGTGCAGCCCAGGACCTTCTTGGACCCTCCATCAAGCCAAGGCCTGAGAAGATGTTTCTCTTCTGTTTCTGTTGGCAGATGGTTCTGTTACACCTGAAATTGCTCACTGCCAGGCAGGTTCCTCTTGACAATCCAGCTGAGGGTCCTGATCTCTTGACGGTGTACTCACAACCCGTCCAAAGAACGGCAGGTCACAGATCACACTTTCCTCTTGCTTTGTGTAAGAAGATGCCATTAAACCTCATCAGAAAGGAGTTTACAAGGCTTTCTTTTATTGGAAAGCAGCCGCTGAGTGAAATATTTGAGTAGGGGAGGGGGAGGGCAGCCCGGCGGCTGAATAATTTCCTTTCCTGGGGATCAAAAGCTCACTGCACAGCCAGAGAGGAAGGTTTGCGGAGCCTCCAGTGACTCCTAGCTTCGTGGGAATCAGAGCCTCCGCTCCGTTCCCTGCCCTTGGGGGCTCCGCTGCTGCTCATTTGCTTCTGTACCCTGATAACAGACCCTTAAACAGTTCCCGCTGCAGACTGTATTCCGCAGAAATCCTATTAGTTAAAATGCCAGAGAGCATCTGAGGGGCAAATTGGAGGAAGCCTCGGAGAGTGTGCTCCAGTCTCACATCTCATTTACACCTTTGGTAGAATACAGCTGTGGAGAGGCTTTTCTGTTCATGCCTGAGAGTGGGTGGTGAATTCTTCCTTCCCATTGTTTTCCCGACAAAGATTGCCTGCCCCCCCACTCAAAAGATTGCCTGCCCCCCACTCAAAGATTGCCAGCCCCCCACATGTCTGTATATATTTCTTTGAGCAAAAGATGATGCTGGAGAGATCTGAAGGTAGATCTGGGCATGCATGGAGATCCGGGCATTCCTTGGGCCTAACATGGAGATGGTCCAGGGGAAGTGGTACAGAGAAAGGCAGTGCTGGAGTTACTTTTCCAGTGACGTGCCAGGTGGCATGTTGTAAAATGTAGCACCATCGCATGGATGGGGGATGTGTATTAACGCACTGTACATGGGGCTGTCCTTGAAGATGGTTCAGTGGCTGCAGATAGTGCAGAAAGTGGCATCTGGGGTGGTTACTGAAGTTGGGTGCTTTGACTCTTTTGGATCAAGGGTGTCCAAAGGATCAAGGCAAGCGAGATGTGGTCCAAGCCTCCATGCGTGCCCTCATTGCCTGTGCAGCCTGGTGCAGTTCACCTTGGAGGCTTCTCCCTGCAGGAAAGGTTGCACTTCAAAGTCCCCAAGGTTTGCCTGGGATCCACAAAAAGATGGTGATGGAGCAGATCTGCAAGCGTGGAGAGAAGGGAAGCACCTGCAGGGAGTGGCTCTTCTCTCCATCTCCCATATGCAACAGGCTGTTTATCATGGGTGCGCTTTGTGGTCCAGGAAGCCCCCTTACACCAAAGCAATCTCCAGTGATTATAATAGGGCTTTCTTTGGAGTAGCCATGCAAGGCAAAGAGCACAAACCTAACCATGTCTACTCGAAAGTTAGCCCCATTGTGTTCAATGGGTCTTACTGCCAGGAAGTGTCTTTAGGATTGCAGCCTGGGTGTACTTTGCTGCTGCTTCATCTCCCGCTAGCTCCTAAAGCCCAAGCCAGGTGACCTTCTATTTCTTGGTCCTGCATTTCCTGTCTAGAAAGAAGATCTGAGTGCACAATCCTCACCAATTTTGGTTAGCACAGCTTCCCCAAATCCATGTTCCCACATGTGTGGGGAGGTTGGCATACGCCTATGCACTGGGCTAAACCCCCGGGCCTTATGGTATTTTTGCAACAGCCCCACACCAGCACAGGACTTGTGCTGTCTAAATGGGGGTTACGATTGCAGTCTCAGAGTTACTGCAGGTTTTTATACATGAATTGGGACTCTGAGCCAGGAAGTTTCCAGTATAGGTATGGCCTTAAAGCAGCTCTTGGGGGCTCTTAACCCAGAGGCAGTGCAGTGTGCACCCTTCAACTCTAGAGAGGGGCACGTTGCAGAGAGTGCAGGTGCATACATGCTTCTGGGACGGAACCTGATGTGGCAGAGGATGGTAGATGCTGTCAAACATCATCTGATGCAGGATGCGGCGGAGCCCGTTTTTTGGGATTCCATTTCCAGCTATTTGGAAGCTGCTGCTAATAGCTGAGCCTAAAGACAAAGTCTGCAAAGAGCCAGTGTCCACTTAGGCCCTTAACAGCCTGATGAAAAATTAGGCCGGGGCCTGGGATGAGAGCGACAGCCCAGTTAGACCATTCGTCAGGCCGATGGGAACGTGGGAAGGAAATAAACGGATGAACGGGATTTGCTGGAGCAGATTACAGACAGATTCCTCAAAGGGGAATTGCCCTCCTCCAGAATCTTCCATCATCCCTCCAATCAATTCTGCATTTCCTTAATAGTGGCCTGCGTGGAAGGAGCCCCCCTCCCCGCCCTCCGCGTAGATTAACCGCTCCCAGCGATCCATACATTAAGCGGCGTATTGAATATTTGTCTCACAACAATGCACTGGGAAGTTATTTCCTGGCGAGGCCTTCTCGGCGAGGCGTTTAGGTACTGTACCTAAATTGCGAGGACGCATCCTTGTAATATCTGCACTCAATATTCCCCTCGCGCCCTTTGTGCGCAGCACGGCAGCTCAGCCGGCAACTGTTTGGGGGCCACGGCCTGACAGGCAGCGTTTCTCCTGGACCGATTGTTTGCTTCTGGAGACAATTACGCCGACTTTATTATACAGCGTGCCCCCCACCCTTCCTGCTTTATGGGGCTTCACCATCAAATACCAGGCAGAGATGCACTCGGCTTGCTAATATGCTTCAATTGTGTTGTGTTGCCTGACCTTTAAAGGGAACCTGCAACATATAAGAACACCGTGGTGGGAAAGGAGGCAGGCGGCTCCCAGCTACTCACTGAGTACAGATGCAGCCTTCTCTGGCCCATCTCTGTATCATGTGAAACAGGGCTCCGATCCATTGTCCGGTGTTGGAATGGAGGCTGGAAACTGGAGGGAGGCTGGAAACCAGAGCGCTGGGAGGCACTGTGTGGGACATGTCAGGGATGAGTTTTGGCTTTTGGTTTTTAAGGAGAAAATAGAGGAGAGTCGGAGTCTTCTGAAAGGGGATCTCATAGGAGCAGCACCATCGGGAGTGGTGAAGTCAGAAGTGGTGAAGTCTGGAAATGCGGAGTGTGGGTCTGGGAGATTCAGTGATGACCCTGGCAGTGCAGTCCTAACCCCTAGGATTAAGGGTTAGGATAAGGGTTAGGCTATGCCAGGATAAGTCCTGTGCTTGTCTGGCGCTGTTGAAAAAGTATCATAAGGCACTTTTGTGCCACTCCTGGGATGGTTAGGCCAATGCATAGACATGCGCTGACCTCCCCGTACCACTATGGGAATAGGGAGATCGGTGAATTGTTCTGGCCTAAATTGTTTCGGATTGCATCCTGGAGGTGTAGATGAAACAGAAGGCTTGGGTCTGAAGCTGTATCATCCAGGAAGGGAAGGCAGTTGGTCAGCAGGCTCTTGTAACACCATCTTGGAACCATCCTGTGCAGCAGGACGGTCTTGAGGGTGGGATGTCTGGATGACATCCTGTCATGGATGACCCTGTCATCCATGATCAATCTGTCTGGATGACCCTGTTTCCCCATTCTTTGAATAGGATAGATGATGCTTCGACACACCCTTGAAAAGCTCTACAGGGCCTGGCTCAAGGGGATCTGTCAAGTTGATCATCCTGCTTCCCAGTGTGGCCCACCAGCTGCCCCACAGAGAGATCCCATCACCCATAGGCGAAAACAGAGCCATTCTCCCCCCACCATACAGAGAGACATCAGACACCCCTAGAACTGAACAGGAATGTATTTTGGGACAATGTTTCTCCTCCCCCACCTTTTGTGCATATTTTATCACAATTCACACTCCCTGGTCTAAGATGTTCACACCAGCTGCAGACTGCGCAGGTAACGAAAGGCATGAAGCATCCTGTGAGAAGCTGCCACTGCTGTGGGCTCAAAGGGAGGCGTGATAATTGCAAGCATCACACACAAGAGGCAGTTTCCAGGAGCTTCAACAAGGAGCTTAGTTTTATCGTCCAGGACAGGTTGTCGGAGCGTTTGAAAGAGCGACTTCAGCCCTAGGAAGACTCATCCCTTTTTTGTATGCCTGGCTTGTTATGTTGTAGCTGGGCCAGGCTCCCCCATGGATCAGGACCAAGGCTTCACTGTTGGCCTTGCCCTTCGGATCACCCATAAAATGGCCTCCTTTTTTTTTTGCTGAGCCACTGTGCAACACACACACACACACACACCTCTGGAGTTTTGCAATCTCTAAAACTGCACATTGCTTGGGCTTCATGTACAGGTTTTTGTAAGATAACTTTTCCGACAGCGATCAGGAAATCACCCTTGCAATGCTGAGTGCACCAAAATGTGCAGGGCGGAGAAGCTCAGATAAAGGTCACCTTTGGTTGCCATCAATATGCCTTTTCACTTGAAAACAAGCTTTTCAGAAGGAGAGAAAAAGCAAGTGGTTCTTGTGGGACCAGAACCTCGCAGGTGGCGGAGAAGGCAAAAGGGGACTGGACATCTCCGTTGACAGGAAGGAGTGGAGTCGCTGCAGAGGTTGGGCTGTCACTGTGGTTGGCAGGCAGGTAGTTGGAGGCTGAACTTTGCCAGTCCTGGTAAGAGCCCCAGATCTCTAGGAGGGCTTTGTAATGATGCTGAATGGTAGGTGTCACCTAACCAGGGCACCTGGAAGGCACCAAATAGAACAGATCCCCATGACTTCCAGTGGCGTTCCTGGAAAGGGGACAAAACTCTAGATGTTTTCAGGAGCAGAGGTTCCTGTTGTGGCTACAAAGCCTGTGCTTACAGAATCACAGAGTTGGAAGGGAACTAATAGATCATCTAGTCCAAACCCCTGCTTGAAGCAGGAAACCCCCTGGAGCATCTCCAACAGATGTTTGTCGAGCCTCTATGTGAAGATCCCCAGTGAGGGAGAGGCCACCACCTCCCTTGACAATTTATTCCAATACCAAACAGACAAATCAGGAATTTTTCACTTTCAAAGCTGTGACTGGCTATGAAGGCAAAGGGAGGAGCACTTTACACGTGAGTAAACAGGTATTACTGCTCCTGCAGAAACGCAATGTTTTGTCCCCTCTCCAGGACCTGCACATTTGCCTCTCCCACTCAACATTCTGGACCTATTTAATTTCTTTATTTGATGAATATTTATCCTGCCTCTCCAGGATGGTTTGAGGAACTTGCAAGTAAAATTAACATGAAATAATGAACCAATGTTATTAAGAATAAAATCAGACTAAGAACAGTATTGTCCCAGGTGGACATGGCAGGCAACATTTCAGAGCTGGCGTGCTGGACTGGAAAGGCCCAGTCAAAGTAAATCTTTCCACATCAGTCTGACACCAAAGACTCCCATTAGCTATTAATTAGCTATTAATATTTTATTTTCTTTGTAAACCGCTTTGTGAACTTTTAGTTGAAAAGCGGTAGATGGATGATGGATGGATGAGGTACCTGGCATATGTCCAGAGGGAGAAGATTTTCTGTTAGGGAGCCACCACCAAAAGGACCCCCACTGGGCCTTGGCATCCAGAGAAGCAGAGGAAGGCCTCTAAGTGTGGGCTGTTCCTATTGGAGCAGGTGGCCTTTGAATATGTTTTTAGCCAAGAAGTTCTCTGGTTCCTCTTCCTTCCAGGCCTGTAGCACATTAACAGCCTGATCCTGTCTCTTCTGGATTGAGTTGGACTTCCTTGCTGTGTGGCATTGAGTTGGGTCTCGAAAATGGCACACTGAAAAAGTGAGCTTGCCACAAACCATGAAGTCTGCAGATGGGGCACTCAACAGTAAATACTGCAGATAGATAGATAGATAGATAGATAGATAGATAGATAGATAGATAGATAGATAGATAGATAGATAGATAGATAGATAGATAGATAGACAGACAGACAGACAGACAGACAGACAGACAGACATTAATGCACCATTGCTTGCAAACTGCCTTGTGTGCTTCTGCGTTGAGGCAGGAAGGTGGGGGTAATAGACTGTGGTGGGGGTGAGATCATTTGTCATCAGAGCTGCTGCAGTTTTTCTTGACCTCTGGGCCAAGTTCTGCCTTCCCCTGTGGAGGACAGCTCTGGGTTGGGCAAAGCAAACGAAGCACTGAAGACATGCACCACATTTTGAATGACAGTCCCATTGCAGGTACTCCTGGGGATGTGCCACACACTTCCATCAGTGCAGTTTTCTGGGTTGCATTCTGTCCACTGGGAAGGTACTACAGACTCTTGGGTGTTGGAGGGTCTCCAGGGTTCCTTAAGGAGGCAGCACAGGTTGCCTGCTACGAGTTTACATCTGCTGGTGGAATTTCAGCCTCCATTCAGACCTTGGTGGTGCCACTTCCTGGGATTGCCCTTTGCTGGTCCAACTATTTGCTGCCTCACAATCGGTTCCCATTTTGCAGTTCATTGAGAGCCTGGCATCCCCCAGGAGGCAACACTCAAGAGAGTCTCTTGGCTGCCTCCCTTTCTTTTCTTAGTCCGCACTTTAAGAAAGGAGTCCTTGATTCTGAGGCTGATTTTGAAATGAGCTGCATTCAGCTGTAAATGGCTGCAGTAATCCTGGGGCAAGCAGATTATTCTGACTGATCTTGCTAAGATACGAAAAGCAGGCAATTCAAAGTTCCCAGCGCTGTTTGTGCCACCGCTGTCGGTGGGCAGGGAAAAAAAGCAAGCCTGTGTGGGAAGGGTGTTCTGGAGAAGGGATGGGGGTCAAGGGGACCTGCATTCTGGATCTCTTCCAGCCTCACCTCTACAGCTTTTTTAATATTCAGTGTTTTACTTGTATGTTTTATTGTCAGCTAAGGACTAAAGATGAGGAAGATTTTATGATTGTAAGCTACCTTGGGCATCTTTTTTTACAGATGAAAGGTGGGATTTAAAATTATGATGATGATGATGATGTACTGTTTCACAGTCGCCAGGTGTTTGAATGGAATTGGTTCTGTTGGGATTTAGTTCCTTACCAAAGAACAAGGAATCACAAAGGTATCGTCTCAATATGTGTGAAGTTCTCAAGAGTGCTGCTTTTTGTAATAGGGCAGCTGTGATCTTCTGGAGACCCATGAATTTTAGATGTTCCTGGAGACTTAATGGAATCCCTCCAAGAGCACCTATTATTATTGGAATCACAGTGGCTTTCTTTTCCCAGATTCTCTGAATTTCTATGTGTAGTTGCATATACCACATGATCTTCTCATGTTCTTTCTCTTGAAGCCGACACTCTCTGGGTGGGATGATGATGATGATGATGATGATGATGATGATGATGATGATGATGTTGTTGTTATGGGCCAGTCTTGGCTGGTGTGAGCTTTTGCTGTCGAGACTGCTTGTCCAAGCCGTGAGGCTTCATGAACAAGCTGGTTGTGGCTTGGGTTGAGTCCACAAACAGAGGGTCTTCAGGATAATGGACCACTAATGGAGAAGGGCATTGAGCTGGTTCTGAAATCCAGTGGAAACCCATTGCTCTTTGTTACCAATTGCTCTTGGACTGCCTATTGCAGTCATACCCAAGGAAGGACCAAGGGGATCCTTGCCTGGGTTTCCTTTGGCTGTAGTTGTCCTGCAATCAACACTGGTTTCCAGACGTGGGTCTGGCTGGCTGCTGCTGTCCATGGTGCTGAAGGAGCATGTGTGTATGTATGTGTGTGTGTGTGTGTATATATATATATGTGTGTGTGTGTGTGTGAGAGAGAGAGAGAGAGAGAGAGAGAGAGAGAGAGAGAGAGAGAGAGAGATCAGTCATGTCAGGCCCATAACCACTCGGTCATGCCAGGCCCATAAACACGTTGTCTTCAGACAATGCTGGCTCTAATGGCTTAGAAACGGGCTTGAGCACCACACCCTACAGTCGGTCACGACTAGCAGTATAACCTTCTAGGGAGATCTTTACCATTCTTTTGCAAGATCAGAGTAGAATAAACTACAAAGGGTGCAATGCGGAAAATGCAGACCCAAGTGTTCCTGGATCTCACATAAGTGAGCAGAATTATATGTTCCAATGGAAGGCAAAGAAGCATCCTCAACCCGTTGAAGATGGTAGGAATATTTGCCTGTCCTGGTCTATATACTTAAGTAAAGCCAGGCTGGAACAGGCCAAAGGAGGCCCATCTAGTCCAGCTTCCTATATCTCTCAACAGCCCAACACCCCAGGGAACAACAGACACACAACACTAGAACCGAACAAGACCCTCTCCTGCATCTGGCATTCTGAGGCGGCCTACATTTTTTTTAAAAAAGAAGATGAACCCATCATTGCTTGTAGCCTGTGATGACATTTCCCTCAAATATCTGTCCAATTTCTTCTTAAAGGCATTGAGGTCAAATGCCATCACCACATGATGTGGCAAGGAGTTCCACAGACTAATTGTGCACTGAAGAATTTATATTACCAATATTCAATTTTAGTGAATGTCCTCTAGTTCTGCAAATGTGGACTTGCATCCTCATTTATGATTTGCATCCAAACAAAATAGTGTCCCAAGATGTCTCCAATAAGTTGTCCCAATAAGGATTGTGTGCACGGAAGGGAGGGGTGGCCTTGAATTCAAATTCGGAGGGGCTGCCATCTGAGAGGTGGCAGGGCAGACCCCTTCTTCTGGCTGTCACACAGCGAGTCACCTACTCAAGGGTGTTACTTTGGCTTTACAATGGATGGGAAGGTTTCTGGAGGTGGGAGGGATGAGTGGAACCCAAGTTGGAAGATATTCCAAAGCCTTAATTCAGTTGGGTTTTAATGCAATATGTTTGCTTAACTTATATTAAGCAAACAACGCTAAAATGGGGTGTGCCTTGTTTATTTTACATGCTCTATAAATATCTCCCCCAAAAATGCTAATTATCCAAAGTGGTTTAAAAAAATTGATTCAGGCAAATGCCAAGCTTCATTTTTGAAGTCTTTTCCTGCCCTGCCTTTCCACCCCAAAATGGTTCCCAAAGTGGCTCACCATAAAACAATCTAAATGAAGCATAATAAAACGCCAGGCAATAACCATAACCCAGTGGCACCATCGCCAGTAAAAGGAAGAGCTGCGTAGAGCCATAATAAAAAGTCTGGCAACTGCAGATTCCAAGTAGGCTGGGAGGAAAGTCACACTTGCTGCCAGCGGAGAGTGAGCGCAGTCTGGGCCAGACGTCGCTTGCCTGGGAGGGGAGCCAGCAGCCTGCAGCACTGCAGCCTTCCTGCACCCAGCCCAACAGGTGCTGATGCTGGAGCAGGACCCGGGAAGGCCACTCTGCTGCAAGAAGGCTCTTTGCCTCTCCCAGGCCCAAGTCGTGAAGGATTTTTGAGATCAAGGTCCTAATTCTCTCCAATGTCCCAGCACTGCTGCAGTTGCAGTACACCCCAAAGTAAGGGAGTGAATGTCCTGTTATTTTCAGGAGACCCACTGACGTCTCCCCACACTGCAGAATGCAGTGCATGCACCATTGGCACGGCTGCTTCAGAACTGGAAGTGGGATAGGATCAGGCCCTGCCACACTGGGAACATTTCAGTTGCTCCTGCAGCAGTAGCAAGGACAGGAAAAGTCTGCACCATCGCCGGAGCATGCCTCTGTCTGCAACTTGGCGGCCACAGTGGGAGGGGAAGTTTCTGGAAAGATGTCCAGATTTTGTGCTTGTTGAATACTTATCAATATTTCAAAAGAGGGGTTGCAATCCTAACCAATTTAGACTGGCACAACTCACGTGTTCACCATCCCCATCGTAGTGTGGGGAGGCTGGAACATGTCTCTGCCCTGTCCTAACTCCCCATGTATAGAAGTGCCTTACGTGACGTCACTGTTGCGACACCTTCAGGCCAATGTGGGACTTGTGCTGTGAGACTTGTGCTGGCCTTACAAAAAGGTTAGGATTGCACTGAAAGAGACTCAATGGGCTGCTTTTGGCACAGTTGATATTTCAAAACAGTCTTCAGGCCATCATCACTAATGTCAGCACATCTTCAGTCCCAGCATATGTCCCGATTCTGTTCTGAAGGCCTGTTCAGATGTGGGCACCTCCACACTGCCAGACCCTGCCAGCCCAACACTGCTGCACCTTCATAAAAGCCCCCTGATGGCTGTGCTCTGCCTATATGAGGGGGCCAATTCGGCAACCCATCCATAACTCAGGTGCCTGGAATGTGGGGCAACCTGTGATGCTATTGCACTGACCCCATTTGCTTGACACTAGATCAGTTTCTTGTGCAAATAATTCCTTTTAAGAGAATTTCTTCTAGTTACGGGAAATGGGGAAGTCACACTTCAGCAGTGGGAATTGTTTCCAGTCCAGGAACAGTTCTGCCACACTCCACTCCATCACATGACATGCAGCCATGGGTGTTCTGGACCCAAATCTCCCCCCAAACAGACTACCTGCCTGACAGGTGATCCCAGCTGGTTGGGGCATGAGGTGTGCCGAGTGAGCAATCGCTGGAGCAGACAATGAGGCTGAAACTGCCTCTCTGGGCTGAGGGCTGCTCCCAGGTCTATTGTATTTTAATAGGCTCCGAACAGGCAGACCATCTGTTGTCAGTTTGGAGAAAGTGGAAAGTGTTCGGTGGAGCAGGGAGTTGCAGAGATGGCTCCGTCATCACCAAGGCGGTATGGAGAACTGGCCCAGAGCAGGGTGACCGTATGACCGGATTTTTCCAGATTTGCCCTCTTTTTTAGCCTTCTGTCCAGGTGTCCTCCAAAAGGGCTTCATTGTCCTCCATTTTGGAACTTTGCAGTACCCCATCATGTCATATGTTGTTGGATTTGTATGGAAAAGCAGAAACCAATGCAAAAATCGGTTTTGAAATATCTCCTTCCCATCAAACATTATGACCAAAAAACTAAAAAAATAAAAATATGCATTGAGTTCTATTGGAAAGTGAAAGTGCCCAATATTGCGGCTTTACACATGAGTAGGCAAACATGCCATTGTCCACCGGAAAGGCCAGGCTGAGAGGAATCCAAGACCTTGTCCTCCTTTTGAGGTTCAGGCATCTGGTCACCCTGGCCCAGAGTAGTGCAAGGATAAACTCCAACACTCTGGGCTCTGCTCTGCTGCCCCAGCTGGCCACACTGACTCTTGCTGGCCTTCAAGTCTGTACATACCACATCTCAGGGTATACTGGAATTGGAGAAGGTGCACAAGAGGGACCAGAATGATGATCCCAGAAAGGCTGGGGAAGGGAAATGCTGCACTATTTGGGACTCCAGATTGGAAAAAAGGTGACTGAGGGATACATAACTGAAACATATAAAATGCTGTATGAGACAGAAATGTATCAAATGCTACATGAGGTGGATGGAGTGGATTGGGGAGTTTATTTTCTCTTTCACAACCCCAAAATCAAGTGATGTCCTCTAACAAGTCACTGGAAGCTGGATTTGATGGGCTTATTCAGGGACCTCCAAACCCCTCTTATGTTCTTATGCCTCTTACGTTCTTATGCAGGGGCCTCCAAACCCCAGCCCAGGGGCCAGATGACAAGCCTCTTTCTGGCCCTCAACCAACCTCTGGTTCACTGAGAACATCTGGCACACTCAACAGAACACAACCAGAGCTTTGTTCTGTTTGCATCCAGAAAGTGTTCTGAGAGATTCAAAATAAAAAATTCCATTTCTAATGTATTTATTTAAATTTCATATTTACATTTTGGGGGTATTTGATGATGACATTTTGGCCTCGACAAGGTTCCAGATATTTGATTTGGCCATTTGGCCAAAATGCTTGGAGACCTGTGTTCTTATGCACCACAAAGAGACCATTTTTAAAAGACTGAAAGTGAACTCGTTGTAAAGTGAGCTCCACTCTGTTGAAGATGGAGTGCTGTGGTTGTCTGCACTGTCCTGTGCTCCGTCTTAAGACGTGGGCAGGGTAGGAGTTGTGAGAAGATCCATAGGGCGCCACGAGCACATATGCGGCACTGAGCACCCTTCCCCAAGCAGATCAGCAGCTATAATTTCAAGCAAATAAAGAACTTAAAAAGTGAATTTTTATTTAAAAATTAATTATCAATAGTCTATTAGAATGCAATCCCATGTAGGTTTACTCAGCAGTAAATTTACTCTGTTCAGTGGGACTTATTCCTGGGTATCTGTATATAATGGGAGCTTTATGAAATATGAACTTCACTTTGAATCTCATAGAATCCTAGAGTTGGAGGGGACCTAATAGTCCATCTAGTCCAACCCCCTACCTATTGCGGAAAATCCTCCCGAGTTTCTCAGTTAACCCTCAGGAGAGGTGATGATGATGACCATGGAAAAGGAATGTCACCATTTTTTAGTCCAGAAGGCTGAAAGTTGCATCGTGATGCCTGCTGACAGCAGGAAGTGACGGCAGAAATTAGCACTTTGTTCTTAAAAACATACTGCAGGCGTCCCCCACTCATCGGACAGCTTAGGGACCAGAGGCATGAAAGTGCAAAAGTGGAATCCTGACTTTTTAGGGTTGCCATAATTCTCTTCCACAGAATCAGGACAGGACCCTCTGTCCCATTTGCCAGTATGGGAACACAATCCCCACCCCCACCCCAATTGGAACTGTCCCTGTTTTTCAGGACATATGGCAACCCGGTTTCCAATCCTTTTTTAGCAACCAAATTACAAGTTCCTTTTTTGTTGTGCAAATTCCTTCTGTATTCCTGCAAATTGGACTTGAAATAACACCTTCTGGGATGGGAATAGATTCCATCAGAGCAGAAAATGGCAGAGGAGATGGGAGGGGGCTGTTGCCCCCTATGCTTTTTTGGATCTCCCTTGTTGGGTCCTCCAACTCCCCCAGGAGCGAGTCAGTCTCCTTTAGGGAGAAGCCTCACCTATCTTCTTGCAAGACAGATCCCGGAGTGGGCGTGCGCCATCCTGTCCCCTTCCTAACTGATAGCTTGTTAATGTGGACACAGATCCACTTAATTAATCTCTCGCTTGCTTTTAAACGATCTCTGCTCGTTAAACACCCTGACTGGTGCCGCCGCCTCCTCCGGGCGCCCAGCAATCAAGCAACGACGCGCTTTGTTCTGCCTGCCTTTGATGCTCTGTTCATTACAACACGCCTTTTGTGCAGGCGCAGGTCCCCCCACTTGTCTCCCGTCCTCCTAATTAATTATTACACAGCCCACTTTTTGTTCCTTTCAGATGCTGAAAAGCCTGGATTGAAGTAATTTGTCACTGTGGACTCTGCGAGCACCTCCTGGCCTGTTGTTTGCAGACTCACAGATGTGTTGGGGAACACCTGATGCTCCCCCCTCCAGCTGCCACACACCTGATTGCCCCCTTCCCAGCAGTGGGAAGAAGGCTCTCACCCCTGTTGCGGGAGTCTCTCTCTCCCCCACTTCTCTCTCCATTTTCTAGGCTTACGATCACCCTGCGCTTTTCTGGTTCTGTGCCAGACTCGGGAATCAAATCTGTCAATGCTTGTTGTTGTTGTCCTTCCCAAAGAGATGTTTTATACTTTGCAAAAGCTTTATTCTGACACTGGAGACGGAGAGCTTTTCCTCCCTGCTGTGCCATTGCCAAACCCCCATTCCCCACTCCGACCCCATGGTATCAAACGGTTGCCAGATCTATCATCTGGTCACAGCCCAGGCAATGCTTGTGTAGCAGGGAAGGGCTTCTTGCAAATTGTGCACAGCCATGGCAGTCCGCAGGGTGATACGAGAGCACCATCTCATAATATCCACCCCAACACACCTGACCTTACACTAGTCACTGCCAGAGAGAGAGAGAGAGAGAGAGAGAGAGAGAGAGAGAGAGAGAGATCAGCTCTCATGCAAACACTGGCTTCTACATTAGAGAAGCCCCCTGGCAGATAATGCTGGGCAAGGAGGAAGAGGAGACATCTCAGCCAGCTGTCTGTCAACAGGAGGCAGAGATGTAAAATAGGTGTCCAGGGCTTAATCCTGAAAGAGTCAAGTGGGCTTGTGTCTTGGGTACATGTGCAGAGTGCAAAATTTTCTATCTGCTGGGATTCAGTGGATAGAGCACTAGCTGTGGCTGTAGCTCCCCCGCCGCCGCCCCCCCCCCCAATTTAGGAAGACCTCTGGATTCACCTCCTTTTCATATCACACCTCCCCACTTATAATACCCAAATCTGAGTGCTGGCCACAAAGAGGAGGCAGTTTCCTCCTCGGAGCGCAATTGTTGCTCTTGTGAACATCTCTGTGACACCCTAATGAAGATGAAAACAAGACAGGCATTGATTAGAAGAGAATGACTGATGGGGCAAAGACAGCAAATGGGGCAGAGAACAGGGACCTGAGCACACATCCAGACTTCAATCCTGAATCCCAGGCTTCATTCTGGGTTTGTGCCTTATGTTGGAGGGAAGGGGTTGTGACCCACATATCCCAAGTTCCCCCTACCCAAGGGGGAAAATGCTGATGGCTTGGAAAGAAGGGAGCCACTTTACATGCCTGCCACAGCAAGGAGCAGAGTCGGGGAGGGAGGACAATTGGGACGTTTTTCAGGGTAGCTCAAAGTGGGGCACAAAAATCCAGGGTAAGGGCAGAAGGCAACCAGCCCACTTCTTGTATCTAGTGAAAACAGAGCACCGGTGGGAGGTTCAGGATGAGGGGTTCCCCGAGTCTGCCATTGATGTGATGTAACTTGCCTCACCTTGCCGTATGGATGGGCCATCTCAATAAACTCTGGGTGCGTCATGGACATGACGGTCTATGTCCTGGGACACTGACAACCTGATGGCAGCACCACCACCCCGATGCCTCCCCAGCCCCTAGTAACAGATATGCTCTTTGTCAACTTGCCTGCCTGATCCCCCTTCTCTTTGGGCTACTTTGTAAGGAGGCAGTTGAACAGCCTCCCTTTTGTTGCAGAGGAGTGTGGAGTGTCCCCAAAGGACTCAGAGGCTGCTGTTTTTAATCCCAGCAGGCAGAGTGATCAGATGTCCTCTTTTTCCAGGACGTCTTCTTTTTTGGACTTGTATCCTAAAAAAATAATGTCATAGAATCCTAGGGTTGGAAGGGACCCAGTAGGTCTTCTAGTCCAACCTCCTGCCTGTAGCAGGAAATCCTAGAGCATCCCCAACAGATACTCATCGAGCCTCTGCTGTCCTCCTTTTCCTTGCGAGCCATCAGCATGTAGCTTCTTGTAGATAATAACATTATATGTAATAGTTTTAAATTTAATAATAAATGATATAGTGTTTAAATTAAACATACGAAAACAGTATATATGAGTGTTTAGCTTTTATTTTGTCACGTCCCACATTTTTCTTGTGTGTCCTACGTTTTGTCCTCTTTTTGGTTATGATATATGCAGGTCACAATAGCAGTTTTGTTGGGGTTTGTGAGCTGAACTGAGGGGTTAATTTTATGGGGTGGGGAAGAATCTATTTCAGTGCCTCAGCCCTGATCAAACGTGCCTCACACTTTTATTTATTCATTTACTTCATTTTTAATGCGGAAACGGCAGGAGATTCTGTGTTGAATCTCAGCCCAACTCACTGAAGCATCACAAGAGGGGATGTTTGTCTTGAAGTTCTCCAAGACGGCTTCAAGATGTTTGTCTTGAAGTTCCTATTGGCTCCAATAGGAACGTGGAAGGTCAGAGGGAAACCGCAGGTGACTCTTGTTGAGATGTTGGCCAACTTGTGGGGTGGCGGGGAAGATGCTGCAGTCCTAACCCCCCCCCCATTAGTCCTGGCACAAGTCCTGTGCTGGCCTTGGGGTGTCACAAAAGTGCCATAAGGAATTTCTGTGCTACTTCTGGGGGGTTAGGCCAGTGCACAGACATGCACCAGCCTCCGCACACCACCATGGAAATGGGAATCGGGTGAGTTGTGCCAGGCCAAATTGTTTAGGATTGTGCCCTCAGCCCAGGGGCATCAGAGGTTTTCATGAGATATCAAGACTTCATTGTATGTTCCCTGACCAAGCCAGGAGCATCACAAAGACCTGGAGGCAATTTGGTTGTAATTGTTTCCTTCCATTTGGACCAAGCTGGGACTGCAGAGCATCCCAGGAGGCTGTGATGTGGCCCTGGGGTGTTGAAGATGATGATGACTCTGGGCAGCTCATGCAACGGAGCCAAACCAAGCCTTCCAGCTTGGCCCAGAGGGAGGCGTTGCAGTGTGGGAGAGCAGCCAGCCTCAAGCCTTCTCATTCCTGTTCTTGCTGCTGTCCTCCTCTCCATGATGTCTTCCTCCCAGGTGACCATAGGACTGGAAATTTCCAGATTTGTCCTCTTTTTAAGTCTCCTGTCCGGGTGTCCTCCAAAAGAGCTTCATTGTCCTCCATTTTGGCTTCATTTTGGGACTTTGCAATGGTGTGCAGTACCCCATCGTGTCATATGTCGTTGGATTTGTACTGAAGAGCAGAATCCAATGCAGAAATCCGTTTTGAAATATCTCATTCCTATAAAACATTATGGCCAAAAAACTAAAAATCAAAAATATGCATTGAGCTTTTTGGGAAAGTGAAAGTGCCTAATATTGCAGCTTTACTTGTGAGTAAGCAAACGTGCTGTTGTCCACCAGAAAGGCCAGGCTGAAAGGAGACCTTGTACTCCTTTTGGGGTTTGGGCATCTGGTCACCCTGGCAAAGGTGCAAGCCTGGCACATTTTAGCCCTCGCAATCACCCTTTCCATTAGTTGCATGATCAGGAGGGAAGATGCCACCACCCTTCTTCCAGGGTGGTGAGTCTATCCTTCCTCCAGAGCTGGTTATCTCTCCCCCCCCCCCACACCTCACTGCAGCCAAGCCTGGGAGGAGACCTGTGCCAAGGTCTCTTAGAAAGTGTCTTGGGAACCAGGGGTGTAGCCAGAGTGGGGGCAAAGCACTAAGTTTTGCAGGGAGCCACACTTCAGAGTGCAAGGGATCTCCTCCCCTTCTGAGCCATTCCAGGAGGATGAAGCATCCTGTAATGACTCCGAGCATCCTGAGCCTGAAATGGCTCAGAGGTAAGGTTGCCAGAATTTTCTTCCACAAAATTGGGACAGGTCACCCTGCCCCATTTCCCAGTATGTGAACACAATCCCCCAAATTGGGATCATCCCTGTTTTTCAGGACATATAGCAACCCTACTCATAGGGGGAGGAGATCCCTTGCATGGAGCCATTCCAGGATGCTTCCCCTTGTAGAGATCTGAAGCTCATCAGGGGCTTCTTCATAATCTAAAAATCATCAGAAGTCTGGATGGTCTCTTGTTTCTCCAGGCTGCTGACCCTTTGGCTGCACATGGAGAGCAGGCTTCCTTCTTGGTGGCAAATGGCAGTTGCAGTACCTGCCCTTGCAAGTTGTGCCGTGTTCGGTAGCACTAGTTCCAGATGAAGGTGCACAGCATTCTCGTGATTTCTTCAGGCCTTCCAGTGCATTACCTGATGCTGTTTCTAATTGATGGTTTGTGAGTCTCTGTGGGATGTTTATGACTCTGTGGTGGCTGGTTGGTAGCGCCTGCAGATTGACGCGCAGCTTTATTTTGTAATGTGTTAACTGTTGTTTATGGTACTGCGCACCACCCGTCAGTTTGGGGAAAGCTGCAGGATTGCGAGCAAGCTTTCAAATACAGAAAACTCTCTCTCTCTCTCTCTCTCTCCCCCCCCTCTCTCTGGGTGATTTGAGCCCCTTCCTGCAGCCGATGGTGTGCCTTAACAATTTTAGCACCTTATCAGTGCGCCATGAGATGATTGAGGTTGCAAATTTCTGGTGTAGGTGGTAGTGCTCACGCTGCCCAATCTAAATCTGGCTCACACACTCAGCTCCTCTGAGCTTAGGGCTGGAGGAGGGGCTGAGTTGCAAACATAGTGCATGTAACGGTGCAATCCTATGCATGTCTGCTCAGAAGTAAGTCCCATTGGGACTTACTCCCAGGAAAGCTCATATAGGATTGCAGATTAAGTGAGCAAAAGAGAAGGTCAGGGTGATCACGTGACCGGAAATTTCCGGATTTGTCCTCTTTTTTAGCCTCCTGTCCGGGTGTCCTCCATTCTGGCTTCATTTTGGAACTTTGCAATGGTGTGCAGTACCTCATCTTGTCATAAGTTGTTGGGTTTGTTTTGAAGAGCAGAATCCAATGCAAAAAATTAGTTTTGAAATATCTCCTTATAAAATGTTACGGCCAAAAAAAACCACCTTAAAATAAAAATATGTACTGAGCTCTATGGGAAAGTGCCCAATATCACGGCTTTACTCGTGAGTGGGCAAATGTACCATTGTCCACCAGAAAGGCCAGGCTGAGAGGAATCCAAGAACTTGTCCTCCTTTTGAGATTTGGGCATCTGGTCACCCTGGTGAAGGTGCAAACCTAGCACCCCTCAGCCCTCGCAACCACCCTTTCTATTAGTTGCATGAGCAGGAGGGAGGGTGCCATCACCCTCCCCTTTCCTTCCTCTGGAGCAGGTTCTCTCCCCCCCCCCCCTTTGCTGGATCCAAGCCTGGGAGGAAAGGGATCCCTGACTTTGGAGCATCCTGTTTGCCTGACACTCTCCACATCCTCCTTGTTTTGTTCCTTTAGTCAGAGCAGCTGCTGCTTGTTACCGAGAATGGTCTGCATTATTTATTGGCAGAGAAGGCAAGCCAGGCAAATAAATAATAGATCCAGCATGGGGGGCGCAGGGGTTTAAGAATCCCTACCCTGAGGCTTCCCAGGAGAGAGCCTTCCCTCCGATTGCACAGATCCTTGCCTGGAAGGAGTCCTCCCCTGCTCAGTTTTGGAAGCTTGCAGGGAGATGGGGAGGGGGGGGCGTGTGGGTCCATGATGTCTTCTCCACATGACCTTGGGCCCCTTCACACTCTCAACCAGAACTAGTGAGGCCTCCTGCGGGACTTCTGCAGCTCCCAGCTTGCTGAACATGGGGGGTGCTGTTTGATCAGGGTTACCTGGTCAGTTTCTGTTCCATCACGAACAATGAGAGGCTGCTGCTGCTTCTTACATTTATGCTGAATGGGATGGGCAACCAGGGTTACCAGACGCCAAACTGGAAATTCCTGCACAGCAACCCCAAAATTCCTGAGTTAAGGCCAAAATTCCTCTCACTCCAGCCAAAATTCCTGAGAAAATTCCTGTAATTAAAAAATTGTCCAAAAATGTAGGACGAAATGTAGGACATGTTAAAATAAGCTTAAATTACTGGTATTGCTTTCCTGTACTTAATTCCAACACTATATTACCTTTTTAAGGTAACAGACACACACACCCTGAGCGGGAGGAGCAGTGGGTGCATTCAGGGGTGGCTGGTGGAGGGTTTCTCTGGGGTGGGGAACGTAGGTGAGTGGGAGGTTTTTGGGGGAGGGGGTGAATGCAGGGCTGGTGGGGGTTTTCTTTGGGTTACTGGGCACAGGCAGGGCCAGGGGAGTTGGTGGGGGTGGCTACAGGATAGTGGGTGCTACAGGCAGCAGGGGAGGCTGGTGGGGGCTTACTTTTGAGTAGGAATGGTCAGGATTGTTTTCTAAGGCTGCCAGTATGAAGATCCCTCCCTGGGAGTAAGACCAATTAAATGCAGGGGGGCTTACTTTTGAGTAGACATGGTCAGGATTGTTTTCTAAGGCTGCCAGTATGAAGATCCCTCCCTGGGAGTAAGACCAATTAAATGCAGGGGGGCTTACTTTTGAGTAGACATGGTCAGGATTGTTTTCTAAGGCTGCCAGTATGAAGATCCCTCCCTGGGAGTAAGACCAATTAAAAGCAGGGGGGCTTACTTTTGAGTAGACATGGTCAGGAGTGTTTTCTAAGGCTGCAATCCTGAAGATCCCTCCCTGGGAGTAAGACCCATTAAATGCAGGGGGGCTTACTTTTGAGTAGACATGGTCAGGAGTGTTTTCTAGGGCTGCAATCCTGAAGATTCCTCCCTGGGAGTAAGACCCATTAACTGCAGAGGGGCTTACTTTTGAGTAGACATGGTCAGGAGTGTTTTCTAAGGCTGCAATCCTAAAGATCCCTCCCTGGGAGTAAGACCCACTAACTGCAAAGGGGCTTACTTTTGAGTAGACATGGTCAGGAGTGTTTTCTAGGGAGGAGGCAGAGTGGCAGCATCCAGGAGGCAGTGAGGACTGGAGAGGGCTGATCCAGAGGGAGGCAGTGAGGGGGAGGAGGTCCTTCTCCCGCTCACTCCTTCTCCCGATCAGCACCAGACACAGCTGAGGCTGCAGGCACAATGAAGAGAAGCAGCCACAGCTGCAGCGCGCCAAATTTAAATGGCCGCTGGCAGCAGGAGGCTCTTTTTCCGGAGCCCGGAGGTGGAGCTTGCTGGTCCAGAGGCGGAGCTTGTTTTCAGGAGGGCTCCTGGGAATTCCGGGGGTATGGCAACCCTGTGGGCAACCTGCCATGTGATCAAGGAATCCTCAGACACCCACCCCAGACACCCACCCCAGACGCCCACCCACACCCAACTCAATGGCACTTATTTCTCCATCCAATGCTGGGGGTCCTTTTGTCCCTTGTGTTTCCAACCACAAAGGAGGCTGAAGCTGGCATGAAGGACAAAGAGTAACCTGGGGAATTGCAGGAGGCACAGATGTAATTTATTGCCTAAATGGGCATGTCCCAAACCTGCCAGTTGCACTCTGCTGCATAGACATGTGCCTTGGGCATGCAGGACATGTGCCTTGGGCATCCACAGCCTGCTGTGCTCTCAAGTGCATGGTGCTGGAGTAGCGTTGTCATAACTCTCTTCCATAAAACTGGGACAGGACCCCTGTCAAACATTCCAGTATGGAACACAATCCCCAAAACCCAGGACTGTTTCGGTTATGGGGGGACATATGGCAACCCTACACTTGAGGCTTCCTGACCTGAGATGCACCAGCCTGGCCCAGTCAGCGCTGAAGGGCAAGACTCAGCCCAGGCCGTCCTTGCAGAATCGGGCCCCGTAAGGGCAAAGCTGGCAAGGTCCTGGCAGCCATGGCCTGGAGTGGGGGGTTGTCAGCTACCCCAGCAGTGGATTACAGGTGGCTACTGTTGCTCCCAGGGAGGAGTGTGTAACCTTGAACAATGAGGTGCGATTGGCAGTATTTAACACAAATCTGCTTTCCATCATTGTCAAGTCCCAGCGGAGCGCCTGCCACAGGAAGAAAAGTCGAACGTGCCATTGATTGCTTTAATGGGAAGTGCTCCTTGCCAGACACCTGCCCTGCAGGAAGCGCATTAAGCAGGCTTATGCGCAGCTCTCCTTGGCTGTGAGTGGCGCAAGTAGCTAAGACACTGTGCTTGTTAACCATCAGTCCAGGGTTCGAAACCTGGGTCGGCCCCATAAGAAGGGTGAGCCCCTGTCCTTAGCCCAGCTCTGCGATGCCAGCTGGATCCAATTGTATTGGCTCTGCCTTTCCATTGGACTAATTCAGCGGCATGGAGAGGGGGGATTTTCTGCTTGGGTAACAGCCTATCCTCCATAACAATTCAACCCAGGCTTTCGTGCTTTGCATGCAGTGTATGCAGCGCCGAGCACGATACCATAGTCTTCCAAGACTGACCGAGGCCTGCCTTGGCTTAAAAGCACCCTCCTCACTCTCTACCAGGGGGCCTGGAAGTGCTCAATCGCGGGGCAAGCCTGCCCTATCCTCTGGGACTAGTGCATGCAGATGTACCCGTTGGCACAGCAAAGGTCGCTGTGGTCAGAAGGAACCAGCTGAGTTCCTGTTGCCAGCTGCGCACAGGCAGGCCAGACACTTAAAGAGAGAATCCTGACTCCAGGAGGGATCCCCTGCCCCTTTAAATCACAAAGTGGGCTCAGCAGACTGAGGTTGCAATCCTAACTCCCACTTAGGCTGGCATAAGTCCTGGCACAGGTCCCATGCTGACCTGGGGGCATAACAAAAGTACCATAAGGCACTTCTGCGCCACTCCTGGCAGGATTAGGCATACATTGGCTTCTCCAAACCACCAGAGGAAGGGAAGACAGGTAGGTTATGCCAGCTGAAAGTGGTTAGGATTGCACCCTGAGCCTGTCATGCCCCAAGGGAGTAAAACTGCCTTCTTCAGCATCTTGCATTCAGAGGTAGACTGTCTCTGAACCTGAAGGTTTTGCTTAGCCCTCCTAATTACAGTGAACTTCCATTGAGCAGACTTTAGAAATTGGAGCTGTTCTCTGCTTCTTTAAAGCTGCTCATCCATCACCCGAGCTGTGCATCTGCACCGTCATCAGTGAGCTGGGCAGGCACCCTTCCCCCCCAGCAGGCCGTGACACAGCAGGCTCCGGCAGTGGCCAAGGACAAGCTCTTCTCCTCTTCCATGAATTCTGGCCAACCCAGAAACCAAAGGCAGCAGATTCCCTCCTGGCTCCTTCCCACAACCACTGGCTCTAAATGGGGCTGCATGTCCCCCCCTTACCCTCCAGGTGGACAGAGAAAGCAGCTCTCCATGGTCCCCAGCAGGGTGTCCCACCTGGAGATCCAGCTGTCAGGGGTCGACTCAGTGGACCTTCTGCTATGCCCCTTCTATGGGGCTGAACCCCAAATTCCTGGTACTTGCTATACACTGCCACTCGGGGTAACACAGAGAACTGCAGCCCACTGACACAATGAAGGCAGCACTTCCAGACCACCTATCCAGCTCCAAGAAGATTCAGTGGTGTTGTGGCAAGGATGGGAGGCACCTTCCCCCAAAAGAGGAAGGGCAAAGGGGTAGCATTTGACGTGCCTATGGTTGAGAAGCGGGGCACAAGTCAGATACAGCTGAGGGGGCAACTCAAGGAAAGTCTTGGTGGAGAGGGAGCAGGGGCATGCAGTGGGTGCACTGTGGTCAAGAGCAGGCGTCTCCAAACCCCAGCCTGGGTCCAGTTGTGGCCCACGGTGAGCCTTTAACCCAGTTGACCAAACACAACTGGAGGGGTTGTGCTGCTCTTGGAGGGGCACCAGTTGTGATGCCCTTGGAGGGGTGTTTAAGGGTCCTAGTGCAGGTGGGGGAGAGATCCACTGTGAACCTGTTTGAGAAGGGCTGTGACCCAGAGCTGAAGCTGAGAGCAGCCATTGCCAGGCTCCCTCCTCCCAACTCCCCCCCCCCCCCCACGTTCCTGCCAGCCTCAACTCCCAAGCAATAAAGGCCCTGCACTCAGGTGATAACTGCTGACTCAGGCCTGCCTGAAAAGGGAGTGCAAATGGGCCACCATAAAACCCATAGATCAGAGTTGTGCCTGCCATAAAAGTGCCGCACAGATCAGACTGGCACGGCCAGCTGTTCCCCTGCAGGAGAGGGCAGATTTACAGCCAGCAAAGCAGGGACACAACCAGCAAGTGGACTAGTCAAGGGTGGGGGTCCTTTTTTACTTGGTCTTTGGGGGCTTGTTCCCCATGGGGTCTGGTGTGCTGGGGGCACCCAAAAGACCAGCAGATAACTAACCAACTGTACTGCCAGGTGGGCTGCTCCAAGACTGCTCAGGGCTTGGAGCAGCTTACCAAGTATGGGTTCCCCATCTGAAAAGAAACAGAAAGTAGTCCTGGGTGGTGGTGGGGGACACACCATGAGTGAACAGGAGCCCTTCTGCCAACAGAGGGCTTAGGAAAAGTTGTTAAGGCTGACTGAATGGCACTCGGGCAAACCCAGGCATGTTCACTAAAACAGGGAGTCAGGAATTTGAACAGAGCCCTCAAAAAATTAATATTTACCCTGTATATCATTAGCCTTTGGAACTCCTTGCCACAGCTTCCAGTGACGGCATCTGTAATGTGCCATTTTCTTCTGTTCTCCTCTTATCTACTATTCCCTGTAGGTTTCCTCCTGCCCACGCCAGCCCCACATTGGCATCATGTTTTTGGGGGTGGGCATGCATCAGCTGCTCCTCATTCCCACATTTCTCCACATCAATCCCAATGTGGTTGCTGTTTGTCCCAGCAACCGGGACAGCCCCGGTTTTCTGGGATTGTATTCGCATACTAGCAAGTTTGACAGGGAGTCCTGTCTTGATTTTCTGGAAGAGAATTATGGCAACCCTACACCCCGATCACCTCTCTGATTTGGACCCTCGCTTTGGCTCCGCAGTGTTGCCTGGGCTGGGCAGTGCAGGGTTTTTTCAATGCGCACATGTGCAAGCACACAGGCTGTGGCTCTTTCCAGTCTCCAGGGGATCAGGCTGCACCTCTTTCCCCAGGAGCCTTTTTGGGCAGGGGGCTGCTGGCATCCTGGCTGCTCTACCCCACCACAGGGACCCTCCTCCGCCAAAGGCAGCCCAGCCCGCTCTGTATTCTGGGCACAGAAGCCGTGCCGCTCCAGCTAGTCAGGGCGCCCGAGGCCTGTAGAGCAGGTTTACTTGAAGTGCATCACCTGTCAAGCAAAATTGATTTTGGCTCCGACTTATCTGAGATAACAGCGGAGCTGCCCGAGTGCAGAGAAGGCTCTCCATTTAACAAGCACATTTAGGATTTCACAGCTCTTAATGCGGAGGGGAGAGGCCAGCGTTGGCCTCGCAACACGTTCCGCTCTCTGAATAGCGTCCCTGAGGGGAGCGGGCCTGATTCTCTCCCTGCCTGGCCCTGCCAGGCAGAGGACAGGGCAGGCGGCAGGAATTCATCGCTCCTTGCTGTCCCCCTCGTTCCTGCTCCCACCCTCTCTACATCAAGGCATGGAGAGGGAAGAGCCCCCCAAAAGCCCCAAAGACCAACACCAGCAGATGCAGCCTCCTCCAGTGAGTCTATGGCACCCTATTCCCAGTTTCTGGGGTCTCAGCCACCTGGCCATGTGCTCACCCTCCACCAGTGCCATGGGTGGCATTGGGCAGCACCCTCTCTACATCAAGGCATGGAGAGGGAAAAGCCCCCCAAAGGCCGACACCAGTAGATGCAGCCCCCTCCAGTGAATCTATGGCACCCCATTCCCAGTTTCTAGGGTCTCAGCTGCCTGGCTGTGTGCTCACCCTCCACCAGTGCCATGAGTGGCATTGGGCAGCATTAACATAAGAAGGCTGGTGCTCAGTCCTCAGTTGGCGCTGGTGATGTGCTAGGAGGGAACAGTGCAGGAGATGCAAGCTGTCCCTGCACCTTTGGGTGCTTGTGTCTCTGCAGCAAAACATCTCTGCTGACCGTCATGGTCCCCCCCACCTACCTACCTACAGTATTTATATACCGCTTTTCAACTAACAAGTTCACAAAGCGGTTTACAAAGAAAATTGAAAAATAATAATAGCTAATTAAAGCTAATGGGTCCCTGTCCCAAAAGGGCTCACAATCTAAAATGCAAAAAAGAACACCAGCAGAAGCCACTTGAACAGACACTGCTGGGGTGTGTAGGGCCAGTTACTCTCCCCCTGCTAAATAAAAGAGGAACACCCACTTGAAAGAGTGCTTCTTGCTCAGTTAGCAGGGGTCTGACCAGTTTCATGGCTGATCAAATGTGGGAGCTTAGCCTGGGATGCCTTGGTCGCAGAGGACCTCAAAAGCTCACCTCTGCAGAAGACCCACTGGACAGGACCATAGCTCTGCAGAGGGGCTTTGGCAGGCGTGTCGGCAATCTGCGCCCGAAGATTGATCTCCTCACCATCCTCTTCTCGATTTGGGGGCTACGACCTCCTTGTGTGGTGCCACCTCCTCCTCACACAGAGCAAAGCTCCCCTCCCAGCGCACGCTACCTGCATGTGCCCTGCCGGTGATTGAGTAGCGCTCGTGCTCTTTTTCTTCCCCCGTAATGAAGTCAGTCACATTTTATTGCTAAATCGCCCTCATAATGGCCACATAACTGCACTGAAGGAGATGTTGAGGCCCTTGCAGATGAAACCGTAAATCTGGGGTTATTCTGGCTGGGGGGGACAGTGTCATTTGTCATGGACCTGGAGCTGCATCCTTGCTCTCCTCCTCTCCCCCCCCTCCCCACATTCGCCCAGGTCAGCAGCAGCCCAGGTAGGCATCTGGAGCAGTCCAGGAGCTATGGTGAGAGATGTGGATCACAGTCCAGAGGGCAGGAGGTGGTAAGGAACCCGGGGCCACTTTTGAATTAGAGCAGGGCCACTCTGGGCTCCATAACCATCAGAGGCCAGCTTGATGCTGCCAGATCCTTGGAACAAGAGAGCCACTCAATAGGAATGTTTTCTGGCCAGGATGAGCTTTATGGGACTTCAGTGGGTGGTTGGCAACCCCTCCAGAGAGGTCTCCTCCAGCCCTGCTTGCTGATAGGACTGCATTCAATTACTCTCCATTAAGTAAGGGGGCAGAAATAGAGGGCAGCCTCACCATACAGAGAGCTGGGGAACAGCACGGGGCCAGCCAGACTTGGTTCAAGGCAGCTTCAGAGGCTCAGAAGGGGGTGTTCAGCAGTGGCACTCATGCTTGGCAGGCAGACAAAACAAATTCAGTCCTTGGGACAGAGGGGGGGTCCTTGTGGGGGATATTTGGGAGCCACCAGCTGCTGTTCCCCCAGCTTCCCTGTGGCCATCAGAGAGACTAGACCTCCCCCCACCCCCAATACTGCCAAAGCAACCAGCTGGAGCCCCATTTTCTCATTTTGGAGCCGGCAGGCGGTTTGTGTGCCGAGTTCCCATAAACATGTTATTTTGGGCTCGACACTGAAGCGCATGAATCACATTGAGATCTGGTTCCGAACCACGTTTGCTGTGTTTGGTTCTTTGTGAAAGTGTTGATTTTTACAGAGAGGATTCTCTCCTCCTCCTCCTCCTTGGTGGGGGCTCACCCATGCAGATAACAAGACCTCGTCGGCAGCTCACTCCTTGCTGCCCCCCTCCCCGAAGGTGCCACCAGCCATTGTTGGCAAACCCCACTGGTGGCTGGAGCGCCACAATTACCTTTCATTAACATGAGGAATGAGAATCCTTTTCTTTCTCCAGTTGGAGAGGAGCTGCCTGAGTCATCGGTGTGTTGACACCGGGCCGTGCCTTGATGGCAGCCGCAATCTGGGCAGGTTGGCCCCAATTAGCTTCCCAGAGTCTTCCGCTCACACCCCCTTCCCTACCCCCCTTGGTGCTGCTTCAAGCTGCTCCCCGTCAACAATACTTGAGCATCGTTGCAGAAGGATATTTTTAATAGATTCCACCTACAAAGAGGAGCTGACTGGCAGATTCCACAATGAAGGGAGATTTATTTTTAATCAATGCTTGCATCGTTCCGAGCTGGTTGTGCAGCTCTCCTGGCCTTGCCTGCCTTCGGAGCAGTCGCAGGAGCTGGTTCCCCCTCGCATCCCATGTTCACCTTATTGGCAGCGGCAAGACCTTTTCTGGTGACTTTCAGCCACTGTGTTGTGGCTCACTGGTGTGCCATGGATACGTGCATATGTGCCGCGAGACTTTTGGGGTGCCATTTTTTAAACAGGACAGTTGGGGATTTGAGCCCCCTACGAGCGGCATGGTGTGCCTTGTCAATAGTCAAACCATTAATGGTATACCTTTACTTTTTTGCACCTTGTCAGTGTGCCATGAGATGAAAGAGGTTGAAAATGATTCTATGAACCCATATTAAGGCACCCTTATCAGGAATGCTGCCCACAGGGTGGGACAAGGAGAGGCCATGGGTAGGAACTCTTTGGACAAGGAAGATGCTTACAGGCAGGTAAAGCAGGCCCTTTGCTGAAGGGCTCTTATTTATATAATAATTATGATTTATTCAATTTATATCCCGCCTTTCTTCCTAAAGGAAGGATACCCAAGTCAGCTACTTTTAAAACAACATAAAATACAGTTTAAAAATTAGATAAAAGCAGTAAAACCAAACAGTAAAATATAATTAAAACTACTGTCTTTATTCAATTGTAGTGCACCATCAAATCTAACGTGCACCAATTTTAAAAGGCTTGAAATTAAAAAATGTTTACTGGCGTTTGTAATGTGCTGCTGCAAAGCAGGTGCAAAATTTAATTTTACTGTATACAACCATGTGTTGTATGACAACAATATTTTAACAATAGGTTTATGTTATGATTTTTTACCCAATTGCACTACATTATACAACAATGGGTTTACGTTACATTTTCCAGTACAATAAACTGTTAAACTAAATACTGACCTATATTTGTAATCAAAATACTGTATTTACTTGAATCTAATGTGCCAACAAATCAGCTGAAAAATTTACTGGATTTTTATTTATGGAGTAAATATGGTATATAAAAGCAGTATGTTTCCTATTCTGATTAAACAGCCCAAAGGTCTTTATACATCTTTGAGCACTGCTGAGGAGGGACAGGGACAATGTGCGTAGCGAGCGCATGTGGGGGGAGCGTGTATTGTCTGGATTGCAGAGCTCTGGGTTGGTGCTGGTGGCCTGGGATAAGCTGGCAAGGGATAAGCTGTTCGGTTGGGGTTGAGCATCGCTAAGAATAAGAATAGGTCCCACATGACATTTTAATTGGGGAGTTGGAAAAATATGGGCCAGACGAGGCAATCGTTAGGTGGATCTGCAACTGGTTCAATGGCCGCACTCAAAGGGTTTTAGTAAATGGATCTGTGTCAACCTGGAGGTCGGTTTCAAGTGGGGTCCCCCAAGGCTCTGTCTTGGGGCCGGATCTCATTAACATTTTCATCAATGACTTGGAGAAAGGGATACGGGGGAGCCTGATCAAATTTGCAAATGACACCAACCTGGGAGGAGTAGCAAACACAACAGAAGACAGGAGAAACCTTCAGGAGGATCTGGATAAACTGGAATCCTGGGCTGTAACAAATAGAATGAATTTCAACAGGGAGAAGTGCAAGGTTCTGCACTTAGGCAATAAACACCAAAAACACAGATATAAAATGGGGGATACTTGGCTTGGCAGCACAACATGTGAGCGGGATCTTGGAGTTGCCGTGGATCACAAGCTGAACATGAGTCAGCAGTGTGATGCGTCTGCAAAGAAGGCAAATGCCATTTTAGGTTGCATTAAGAGGACTGTAGCTTCCAAGTCGCGAGAAGTTCTAGTTCCTCTTTATTCAGCATTGGTCAGACCTCACCTTGAGTACTGTGTTCAGTTCTGGGCACCTCACTTTAAGAAAGATGCAGCCAAGCTGGAGCAAGTCCAGAGGAGAGCAACAAGAATGATCAGTGGGATGGAAGGGAAGCCCTACGAGGAAAGGTTGGGGGAACTGGGGATGTTCAGCCTGGAGAAGAGGAGGCTGAGAGGAGACATGATTGCCCTCTTCAGATACCTGAAGGGCTGTCATAGGGAGGAAGGGGCTCATTTGTTCTGCTACTGAAAGCAGAACTAGAACCAATGGGTACAAACTGGAAGAAAGGAGATTCTGGTTGGACATCCAGAAAAAATTCCTGACGGTGAGGGCGGTTCGGCAGTGGAACAGATTGCCAAGGGAGGTGGTGGACTCTCCCTCACTGGGGATCTTCAAGCAGAGGCTTGATGAGCACCTGTTGGAGATTCTCTAGGGGGAATTCCTGCTGCAGGCAGGGGGTTGGACTAGATGACCTACTAGGTCCCTTCCAACTCTATGATTCTGTGATTCTAATAAGAATAAGCATAAGAATAATTACACAGTCCTAAACACTTGGGAAGGGTCTGACTGGTGATGTGACAGAAACCAGCATGAAGTTGTTCGCTGTGTATTATAGTTGATCTTGAAAATAATAATAATAATAATAATAATAATAATAATAATAATAATAATAATAATAATAATAATAATAATAATAATACGCCGCTACATCACACAGTCCTAGACTCTTGGGAAGGATCTGACTGGTGATGTAACTGAAACCAGCATGAAATTGTTTGCTGTGTTTTTATGGATAATAATAATAATATCATCACATATATTGAGATGATACCTTTGTGATTCCTAGTTCCTTGGATAGGAACCGAATCACAATACAGCCAATTCCAGTCAAACACCTGGTGACTGTGAAATAATACTTTATTTATATCCTGCCTTTTTCCCGGGGGACTCCAGGCAGCATCGATGCTCATCGGGCTGTGCAGCAATGCCTGGGGCCCCCAGCCCAAACTGGCATCGTGCTGGACCAGGCTTGAGCAGGGTAGGCACCACAGAGGCCGTGCCTGGCAGCGGCTCCCTTTCTAGGCCCGCGTCCACCTGCCTGAAGGGCACTGAGCTGAGTCTGCTTTTTCTCATCCAGCAGTTCTGTAAACAGAGCCCCAGGCAGTTCTGGGTGAGTAATCCCATCCTTTTCAAGCTTGGTTTTCATGCCGGTGGACTGGAGAATAGATGGCATTTATGTACCCCAGCCTGAACCCCGTCCATCAAGCGGCCTCCTTTCTTGGTGAAGACAATCTTGGCCTCTCCAGAGCATCAGTCAGGAAAATGCACTCCCCATCCTTCCCATCTATGGCCAGTCAGCAGCTTGTTCCAGGCATGTTTTGTGGCGGTTCCACTGCGCAAAGTGGTGGAGGGGACAGAAGGATGTCCTGAAAAATATTCCTGATGGTGAGGGCAGTTCGGCAATGGAATAGATTGCCAAGTGAGGTGGTGGAGAAGCTCTCCCTCACTTGGGATCTTCAGGCAGAGGCTCAACAAGCACCTGTTGGAGATGCTCTAGGACAGTGGTACTCAATCTTCCTAACGCCGTGACCCCTTTATAAGTTCCTCATGTTGTGGGGACCCCCAACCATAAAATTATTTTTGTTGCTACTTTATAACTGTAATTTTGCTACTGTTATGAATCGTAATGTAAATATCCGATATGCAGGGTGTATTTTCATTGTTACAAATGAAATGTGTGTTCTATGCACACATTGGACACAGTGGGATTTATTTCAGAGTAGGCATGCATAGGATTGGGCCCTGCGGCTGTCAGTCAGCCCCAGTGCGCACACAGCTACAGCCGGAGGTCTGGCAAGCCTGACCTAGCCCCCTGCACCAGGGGTCTTTAGGCGACCCCCAGGAAAGCTCTAGGTGACCCCCAAAGGGGTCCCGACCCCCACTTTGAGAAACACTGCTCTAGGAGGTTTTCCTGCTGCTGGTGGGCAGATAGACTAGATGACATCTGAAGTCTGAGAAAGAGGGGGTGGTGGAAGGACGCAGCCTGAGGTTTTCCAGACAATGAGTGTTCCTTGAGGTGTACTGAGTCAATATGATCCCATGGCATGCCATGATGTCATGACACCCTGTGGTGCCATTATGTCATGATGTGCATGTGCCATGGAGGTGCATGCACACTGCAGTGACTCCCCCTCACTGGCAATCTGGTTGTGGACAGTGCATGTGTGTCCCAATACATGCACCCTCCACAGTCAACCAGGCAGCTGCCTGAGCAGCTTCAGGACACCTAATCGCTCCCTGGACTTCCCCAGGTTGGGAAGTCCTGGCACACTGGCATCCCTTCATGCTGTTGTGCCCATGGCTCCAGCCATGGTGGCCTGTAGGGACCATACACCACTATTTGTGCCAGTGTCTGTGCCTTGATCGGAAGTAGAGGGCGGGTGGCTGGTTCATCCTTGCAGCATCACACCCAGCGCTGTATTTCCCTGCTGGCCTTTCCGCTGTTGGCAACGGTTGCGGGAGGCGGGGAGCAAGTGCTGCAGGGCCGAGAAGCCCACCCTTTCGCAAGGGGGCACCAGTGTTGGGAGGGGGCTCTGTTTTGCTATTATCTGGCTCCGCAGAAGTGTTTTGACAGCTCCAAGATGGACATGAAATCGCTGGTGCGCGGGGGAGAGTGAAGTGCCTGCCAGTCAGGCTTGCGCGAGAGGAAGCCAAGCTGTTCCAGCTGCACTGACTGTGTGATCCGGAGTCCGAATGAGCATCATAAATCTTTATTATTCTCTGTCTCAGCTGATTTAAGCCAAATGCCTTGGACAGGGATGGAGTCCACATCTTGCTGAAAGCTGCAAAAAATCTGATTAAATGTACAAACTGATCTCAATAGTACTCTGTCTATGTTAATGCCCAAACTGTCACCCTGTGGGTGAGCACAGGAGCACGTGTGCATTGCCACTGGGACCCTGATTCTGGTGCTGCTCACCGAGCTGGGTTGGCAGTGTGCCCCCACCCCACGCTTGCTCTGGCTGCCACTGTTGCTCTGCTACTCTGGCAATTATTAGAATTCAGTCAATTACCAGCCACACGGCTGGCTCTGATTGCACCTCTGTTACAATTAAGCGCCCTATAGAAAAGTGGAAATGCAGGGGCCGTAATAAGGCAAGCCAGTCAATTATGGGAAGGAAAAATGCCTGGAATAATAAGAAAGGCAGGCGCTCCAAAGGCAGATGCTGGAGAATTACCATTTTTGCATGCATAATGAACGACACACACGATCGGCACACACGCATCAGAGCTGGCTGTGCAACCGTGGCCCCCAGCCTGGAAATGGTGGTGCTGTTGAGTGGCATCAAAGAAATGCGAGAGTAGCTGTGGGTCCCAGAAGGCTGCAGGAGGAGGATGCTGAGAGCGGCATCCAGGACTGAAAGCCTGGAAAGGATCCATGATACAGCAGGACTCATCGGCACAAAGCAGCCTGGACAAGCAGCAGGGACATCTGTTGATCAGCCCTTGCTGGACTTTGAGCACAATCCTATCCATGTCTATTCAAAAGTTAGCCCCATTGTATTCAATGGGTCTTACTACCAGGAAAGTGACTTTAGGATTGCAGCCCAAGACTCCCTAGTTTGAGGAAACAGAGTGGAATTTGAGGGTGGAGAAGGTCTGAGATGTTCTGCAAAAGGAACTTCCTCTGCCCCCCATCAAAACCCATTGCCCTCCTCACATCATTTTACTACTGTTCGTTGCTCTCCAGCATTGTTTGTTTGTTGGTTTGTTTTTTGTTTGTTTGTTGGTTGGTTTGTTTTCTGTTTGTTTGTTTGCTTATTTGTTTGTTGCTGATTAAGGGATCTCGCCAACCATGGATCATGCATGTCAATCAAATGGAATATCAACTGGAATGGTCTGTGTGATGGCACCACCAAGCCAACACAGAGCAAGGACAAAGCTGCCTGGCTCTGATCGTAGGAAACTTTACTGGTAGTGCAATCCTAACTGCCCAGTTAGGCCGGCACAAGTCCCGGCACAAGTCCTGTACTGTCACAAAAGAGCCATAAGTAGTGTGACCAGATATCCAAAACCCCAAAAAGAGGACAAGGCCGCCGAAAATTCCTGACATCCAAGCAAAATTCCTGATATGTTAAAAATATAGGACACCCCCCAAAATGTAGGGCAAATGTAGGACATGTTAAAATAAAAGGTAAACACACTCGTATTGCATTCCTGTACTTAATTTCAACACTGTATTATTATTAGCACACTCTTTGCAAGACCCATTTCCCAAACCAAAAAGGCACCTCTTTAAGTGATCCAAGCAGCCAGCCTTTCTCAGGTAGGCATGTCCAGGCTTGGTCTTTCAGCCTCCTTTCCTTTGCCCCTTTACACAATATAAGCTCCATTGACTATAATGCTTTTGAGTGGACACAATTGGGCTTGGAGGCTTCAAATTTAAAGAGCCAGGAGTTATCCCACCATCCCTACCCTGAGAAGGTTACTAACTTTACACCCAGCCCTTGTTCCTCTGCTTTGACAACAGCTGGATGAAAGGCCCCACAACTTGAATAACTCGACCTTGTTGTGAAATACATACTTTTTTTACAAAGTATATATTGGTGGATCCATCTACAAAGGACAGGAGCAGGAGAGGCTGGGGTTTCTCTGGTCAGCTGGCAACCCTGCTTTAAAAAAATTAATTCTTTCCCTCTTCCTCTCCAAAGCCAAACTCACTGCAAAGTTTCAGAGCACCTCCACTTGCAAGGCTCCCTCCTTCCTCTGCTCTCCTCTCCAGCAGCCTCAGCTCCCTCCTTCTTTTCTTTGCAGCAAACAGCAAGCAGTTTCCTCCCCCCTCTCTAGATCATCTTCTCTGGCAAGTCTGCAGGGACTGCTGGCCACAGCCATTTTCCCAGCCATTCAGTGGCTGGAGCTCCTCAGGCCCCTGGGACACAGAAGCTCCAGCAGGGAAAGGGTGTGCCTCTTCCAGGTTCCCATATGTCCTCTTTTTCCAGGATATGTCCTCTTTTTTGGCCTCCTGTCCTGGAAAAATTATCCTTTTCCTCTTGAGCAAGTAGCATAGAGCCTTCTAGTAATTAATAAATTAGATGTAATGGTTTAAAATTTAACAATAAGTAATATAGTGTTGAAATTAACCACATGAAAGTAATACTGCACTTACTCAAATCTAATGCACCATTAAATCTAATGCACACCCTATACTTATAATCAAAATACCACATTTACTCTAATCTAATGCACCATCAAATCTAATGTGCACCCTGACTTTGGAGACCAAATTCAGCTGAAAAAGTGAGTGTTAGATTTGAGAAAATACAGTATATTGTGAGTGTTTTTAGTTTTTATTTTGTCATCTCCTACATTTTTTGGGTGTCCTACATTTTGGGAATCTTGTCCTCTTTTTCGGTTATAACATCATGGCCACCCTGGCATCTTCCTGGGGAAAATATGGAGGGAGGCTGGCTCAGGAACATCCTGCTCTGGAGCTCAGCAGGATGGAGTGGGAAGGTCTTTGCAGACTCTGGCCAAAGTTGAGTTTCTTGGGAAATTTTATGGTGTTCCTTGCCTGGCTGCCTGAGTCCTGCTAGGTGCACATCACGCAAAAAGCGCCAGAAGGTCATTTGCAGTTCCAATGTGAGAAGAGGAGGCTGGAGTGTTGTGGCTCCAAAACTATGATCCTGGAGAAGCCATGAAGACCTGTCCATGAGCTTGCTTCCATTCCAGAGCCCATCGCCTAACCACTTGAGAAGGTCTTGACTCAACCATGCAGGTATCGTAGAAGAGCACTCAGGAGAACCTCCTCTGTTCTGCTTGAGTTCTGTCCTCGGATCCAGTTGCGGTCAGGTTGTCCACACCTTGGAAAGAAGAAGCTCCAAAGAAGAAATATTGAGGATTGAGGAAGAGCACATGGGCAAGAGATGCCATGTGCCCATCCCAGGCCAAGAGAGACATGCTCCATCATTGACTCCTGGTGCCCACCAGCATGGCAGCGCAGGTGGTGCCCTCCCTCTCTCCTCATTGGAGCGGGAAGAGGCTCGGCGCTGGCCGTGCTCAGTGGAGGGAGCTTCGATCCAATTCTCGCCTTGCCGGGCTGTTGACACATTTCCCACATCCCAATTCCAGTTGCTGTAGCAACTTGGCCTGTCCTTTGCTGCCTCTGATCCTATCGGTTGGCAGCTGATGTGAGCACCTCCGTTGTTATAGCAACATTCTCAAACACGGCGCATTGGCAGGATAGTGCCTGCGGCGCAGCCGTCGCGGTGGGGTGGAGCGCGTGGCGCACACCTGTGGGAGGTGGGGTGCCATAATTCTCTTTCCCAAACTCAGGACAGAACCTCTGTCCCATTTGCCGGTATATGAACACAATCCCCCCCCCAATCGGGATTGTCCCTGTTTTCAGGACATATGGCAACCCTTGCCTGATGAGGGCTGCGCTGGCACTGCCAGTCTGTCTCCCTTGGCGAGCATGTGTGCTCAGTCTCCGCTCTTGGGTGTGCTCAGCAAGCCAGTGGAAAGCAGATCCTGAAGTTCTTGCTCACTAACATCTCCAACATAGGTGGTGGTCTCAGCACTACCTGCGCTTCGTTCTGCCCATGCTCTGGAAAGCTTTGGCTTTCCCCCACTGCAACCCACACATGCAGGAAGGCACACTCTGTCCCTACGAGGCTTCCTTCCTGCCGGGCCTAGCGCTCTCCCCAAGAGGAGCAGATGGGTGACCAGGATGTTCCTCTGCAAAGCTTCTCGTGAGCCGTGTTTAAAGGCTGTGAAAAACCCCCGGGAATGCAAGCCATATGCCCCCATTAGGGAGCGGCAGCTGCCGGGTCTGGGTTGCTGATTCCGAGGGATTGGAGGGCGCGCTTGGGTGGCCTGGCTTTGGAGAGCTTAGAATTATTTTCTGCATTAAGCACCACATTTCAAAGCTAATGCTTTTGGTCTTGAATATGGATTCAGAAACCAGAAAGAGATTTACAAGACATTACGTCTATGCAAATTCCCTCTGAAATGGAGGGGTTTTCCCCCCTCTTTGGCTCCTTTTTTTTTTTTGCTTCGGCAAAATTCAACAAGCGATTTGACTCGGGGGCTTACAGCAAATAGACTTTGGTTTTTCATGCAGATTGAACGGCGGCAGCTCAATCCCTTCGGAAATGCTGCCTGTCTGACTGGGGTACTAACAGGACACAGTCCAAGGGCCGAGCAATTACGGCGGAACATGTTGAATGTGCAGAAGGCGAGGCTGTGAGACGACCCTTCCTCGTCTCCAGATGAAAACAAGCTTTGGCCCCGTGTTGGCCGACGGCCAGCCAGTCCCGTCCTGCTCAGAGGCAGGCCTGCGAGGCGGTCTGGATGACCAGCTCCGGCCTCCCTTTGCCAGCCCCGACCTGTGGGAGTTGATGTCAGACTTGCCCATTTGGCATCCGAGACATAAAAGAGCAGTTAACCAAAGTGCCTCCTGAGTGGGCTTGTCGGAAGCCTCCAACGCCAAGCGAACAGGCTGCCTACGCAGAGATAAATGACAGCTGTGACTGAAGGAATAAACAGGATAATCTGGATTTAAATAAGCCACAAAGGGAAGGGGGATGTTGGCAACATGCAAGCGCACACGTTTCCAAAATGTGTCCTCTCAAAATTAAGAGATTCTTTGAAATCCACCATTAAGGTTTGTTGTGTTAACACTTCCACCCCCTGCCATGGTGGTTTCAGAGCCCACATTTGCAGCACCCAAGGCAGGAGGTGAAATTCCTGCTGTGTGCAGATAAATAATCATGCGAGTCTTTGCAGAACGGAGACGTTGGGCCTTCCGACAGAAACAGCGTTGTTTTGCCCGCTTCCGTAGTGGCTGCAAGGGCAGTGCCCAGCAGGGACCGTTGCAGCAAGATTTGGCAGTTCCTGCACACCAAGGGAAAGGAGAAACTGGAAAGGAAGCCCCACCAGGGAGTGCCAGGAGCTCAGATGCTCCCATGTCCTGGAGACAGACCTCCTGGAGCCCCAAACGTGGCCAAGGTGCCACCACATGCCCTCTCTGGTCCTCGCCGGCGCCTGTTTTTAGGATTGTCATGCTAATGATCCAGTTCCGGACGTGCCAGAACAACCAATGACCTTCCCCAATAACTCATGAAAATTCCATGGAGGGCCAGCACTTCAGGTTGTGCGTTGGCTGCTCAAAGGCACGTCTCTGCATTCATGAGCAGTGTCTATTTTGGGCTGGGAGGGAGAGGACAGCAGGGCTGTGGGGGGACGGATGACGTGAGGGCACCACCAAGTGCCACACTGGCACAGATACCCCCGTTGCAGTGCCAGGCTTTCAAAGCTTTCCTCAGGGGCTTTTCCTCCATTCTTTTCCACCCTGGCCTCCTGATGAGAGAGGAACATGAATATGAATGTGGCAGGTAGCAGTGATCAAATGGCTTGCTGTCACCCCTCCAGGTGGCATTCCTGTGTAGTTTTGATTGCGTGCCCATGTGCCAGTGGGGTTCACCGAGATAAGCCCCCCACCCCGAAAGGGCAGGGGAAGCAGCGAAGCTCGGTCACGGTTGTTGGAAGCAGAACTGCTGCTCTGGAGAGAGATCAGTTCCCACAAGCACATGGGGACTGTCACAGAAATCCTGGCTTGTGTCATCTTCTTAGACTGCGGGATTAGCGGTGGCCAGAAGGATGCCAGCCCCATCTGACCCTTTCTTATGAAGCACCTCACCTCCTGGTTGCCATCTTCATGGATTGCTCCTCTTCCTCTCAGCAGCAACATAATCGCTTCCCATTCCAGTGAAGCCTGAGGGGCTCGCTACCCATTCTGCAGAGACATGCTGGTGCAGAGCCTATTGCAAGACATGCTCCCCCCATGCCCAGCTGGAGCCAGAGACCCCACTATACCCAGCTTTAGGGTGGATTCCAGGCATTTATTTCCCAGCCGTGTGCTGACCCTCCACTGAGAGAGCCAATGCCACGTTGCCCACATCCACGCACCGCCCTGAGTCCCCTTCCTGTTCCAAAAAAAGTCTGGAGTGGGAACCTCCAAACCCAGCCACAGTTAATTATTGACAGCGCATGTGAATAGGAGATAAAAGAAGCCTCGTCGGCGCTCCTCCTCATACGGCAAGATAGTAAATAAATTTAATTATGGGACAAGAGGCAGGGGATCTCCCTCTATATTAAGTTTTATTAGCGGAGACATTTAAAAGCATGCCATCAGAACAAAAAGGCCTGCGTCTTCCTAAATGTTCCACGCTGGAAGTGAAGAGGCTTAATTGAGCAGATGTCCTGCCTCTCAGGCCGGCAGGTACAGGGCTTGCTTTATTGGCCATTAACGCTGGGCTGCATATGCTGAGGGCCAAAGGGCTGCGTCCCACTTGGGGGCTCTGGATGGCCAGCATTAACCCTTGCCAAACCCTGGAGCCACCAGGTGAGGGGCACTTAGTCTGGCCCTCAGAAAACATCAGGTGAAGTGGAATGGCTGGATCTGACCAAAAGACCATCCCATCTTAATTAATTAATTATGACCCATCCATATTAATTTATTGGCCCCCTTTTAAGTCTCCACAACAACAGCTGGGCCCACTTGGTCATATGTGATATAATTTCTGGTGGGTCCCACAGAGTCTCCAATAAAAATGCATGTGATGGAAAGATAACTGAGGCTGCAATCGTAACCCTCAGGCGGACATAAGTGCCGGCACAAGTCCCAAGCCCGCCTGGCAATTCTGTGCCATTCCTGTGTGGTTAGGCCAGTGAATGGAGATACACTGGCCTCCCCGCACCACCACGGGAATGGGAAGGGTGTCACCACGGGAATAAGTGGGTCTCAATTGAATGCCTTTGTAGGAGGATGATCCAGGTTGGGTAACAGATCTAACGCTCTGTCTCTCCTTTCCTCCCTCCCTCCCTTCCTCTAGGGACGTGATGCCCAAGACAGTGGAAGGACAACTTACCATGGAGAAGACACCAAGCTATTTTGTGACCAACGAGGCCCCCAAGCGCATCCATGCCATGGCCAAGGACACCAAGCTCATCGTGGTGGTCCGCAACCCCGTCACCCGGGCCATCTCCGACTATACACAGACGCTCTCCAAGAAGCCAGAGATCCCCACCTTCGAGGTGCTGGCTTTCAAGAACCGGACTCTGGGGCTGATTGACGCCTCCTGGAGTGCCATCCGCATCGGGATCTATGCCCTGCACCTGGAGAGTTGGCTGCAGTACTTCCCTCTCTCCCAGATACACTTTGTCAGTGGGGAGCAGCTGATCACGGACCCTGCCGGGGAGATGGCCAAAGTGCAGGACTTCCTGGGGCTCAAGCGGGTGGTGACTGAGAAGTATTTCTCCTTCAACACCACCAAGGGTTTTCCTTGCCTCAAAAAGCCAGAGGACAGTGGCTCAGTGCCCCGGTGCCTGGGCAAATCCAAGGGCCGCACTCACCCCAAAATCGACCGGGATGTGATCCAGCGGCTGCGCAAGTTCTACAAGCCTTTCAATGTCATGTTCTACCAAATGACGGGCCAGGATTTCCATTGGGAGCAGGAAGAGGGTGATCTGTGAGGTCCAGGCAGGCAAAGCCTTCTTCGACCCAAGAGGTATTGCAGGGCGAGGGGCAAGGTGGCTGGGGCGAGGCTGGCACTCCAAGCCCTTCAGAGTGTCCGTATCAGGGCATGTGGCACCCATGGTCTGTCTGCTGGACAGGAGTTCCCACTTCCTGAATGAATTCTGCCTGGTGACTTTCTGGTTTTCCCAATATGCTGGAATTTCTCTTCCACCCACCTCCATATTGGACAGTCCTCTTAATGAGAATTACCCAGAATGCTGCATGATAACTGCCCCCCTTGCCTCTTGGCTACCTGTATCACCATACAGATGTGCCTGAGCTTGTCCGCCACAACAGGCGGACGAAGCAGGTGCATCGGGTTCCCCCCGCTCTAATGGGGGGAGGCAAAGAGCCTTGCAGCTCACCAAGGAGGCAAGCAGACTCTTCTGCCTGCGCTTTGTTGCCCAACCGGGAAGGATGCAAGATCGAGGAAAGGTGCAAAATTCATTTGTCAACATTTGGCAGGAGGCTGGGCTGGGGACGGTCCCATTTGTTTCCATACAAATAAATGTCAGTTCCCATTAGGACAATTAGGTATAAAAACAGCATCTGACAGAAAACACTCTTTCTGCCCCCACCCACCCCAAACCCAGAAATTATTATTATGTGAAAATTGGAAATATGCACCGGAGCTGACTCTAAATGGTTTCACATGTTATTAAACTGTCGTTTCCGCTGCTAAATGAAAATCGTGTTGTTACGCAATTCAATTCGCGATGATTAATGGGTTCAGGTGGAGGACCGGTTGCGGCACTCCTGCCAAGATCAGAAGGCTCTGTGGCTGGCTGGAAACCCCCTCTTCCCGGCCCCACGTCAGGCTTGGTGAGGCAGGACCATCTGGGGTGAGGGACCCCCTTCATTGGGGTCAACATTTTTAACTGTTTTTATATAGTTTAATTGAATTTTAATGGTATTTATTGTTCAAATCTAGTTTTAATTGTATTTTATTGTTTTAAATGTCAGTAGCCACCTTGGGTTTCCTCTTTAAGGAAGAAAGGCAGGATATGAATGAATGAATGAATGAATGAATGAATGAATGAATGAATGAATGAATGAATTGAGACAGCGGGCCACCATCACGCACGCACACACATACATCCCAGGAGCCCATAGCAGAATCAAACAAGAGGGTCCTCTTCTGCTGCTGCTGCTGCTGTAGATTAGAGCAGGGTCTCCAAACCCAGGATTGGGACCAGATGCGGCCCCGACAAGCCTTTAACTTCCATCTCCAATGTATTTTTTGGAAATTTTATATTTAAATTTTTCCCAGCCTTCAACACTGTGGCAGGTATTTGATGTGGCCCTTTGGCCATAAAGTTTAGATATCTCTGGATTAGATGAAATTAGACCCCCCCCCCCCCCCAAAAAAAGGCTTAGAGCCCCTTTCTGGCCCTAGTCTTGGGCTCAATCAACAAAACTCAGCCTCATGTGTTAGATTACTCACAAGTAGAAAAATGGGCCTCAGCTCTTGTCAAAGGTCCTGATTCAATGAATGAAAGGTTCCCCCACTCCACCCCACAATCCAGTGGGGAAGGGTATTCCTGGAGAGGGGGCAAAACTAAAAAGTTTGGTCAAGATGCATTCAAGTCGGGCTTTTTGTGCTGGTTGTTCTTAACCATGGTTGGTTGTTCTTAACTGCTGCCTTTTCTGTCCTTCCTACAGAACCTGCTTGTGGCTGGAAAAGGGCCTGAGGCTGGACAAGCCCCAGGTCGGCTCTGCCTCCACCCCAGGGGGGAACTTGCTCGATGGACACAGTCAACAGCCAAAGCTTCCTTTTTGCACCTGGATGACGTACAATCACCCCCCTGTCCTTCCCACTTTCTGAGAGCAAAGGATGTCCCCAGGGCCCCTTCTGAGCCCCCACCTGCGGCAGGACTGAAGCTTCCACAGGGTCCAGCGTTTGGAGGGACTGAGGCGTCTGCGGAGAAGCTGCAAAGCTCTTCCTGCCCCAGGCTCCCTTGCTGCGCAGGACCATTGCGATGCCGGGCAGGGAGAGAAGCATCACATCATACACCCAACACCACCATGCGTGCAGATGTTTATTTTTGATACATGCTGGACTGGAGGCTGGTGGGAAAGGAAGATCCTGTCTGGACCACTCTGACTCCTTCGTGCCGCCTCTTCTTCCCAAGCACAAAAAGTGAATGAGTCTCTTGCAACTGAGGAAGAGTGTGAGGATCTGGTTGCCTTCAGTTCCAGGAAGGGCTTGATCCAGTGGAATTTGTTCTGTGGGGCCGAACCGAGCATGGGTCAAACAAACCTGTGCACGTCCTCGGCCCAGCCCTTTGCAAGACAGGATGACTGTCTGTGTTTGGCGAGAGCCTCCAGCTTGGAGTGTTCAGTTGCGGCTTTTGGTTTTTGTCTCCACGTTCAAGTGTCAGCATTCCCAGCACACAGAAGATTGAATTCTATATTTGATTTCAATTAGCAAAGCATAAATTATATTTAATTTTCTACTCACAGAGACTGAATGAATCATTGTCCTGGAGATATTATAGTTCAGAGACTGACAATGGAAGAATCACCGCCTTTGGAGCTAAATTGGTATGCGGCCTCCTTGCTTCCATCAACCCCCCCTCACCCTCCCTCACCCTCTGTCTGTGGCATCTCCCTCTCTCTACCTGAAGGATGTGGAAACGGGGAGTGTGATTCTGGAGCCAAACCTCACTAGACAATAAAACCTTGTAACAACTGCAGTTCTGTGCTTCGTTCTTGGAGAGGGGAAAGGACAGCTGGTTCTGAGTTTGGGGAAGGGTTGCTCCCCAAACTCAGCAGTGGTGTAGCTAGAGGGGGGCAGAGCAGTCTAGTCTAGGAGGGAGCCTCACCCATTCCAATTGGAGGAGCAAAACAGAGCTGTATGGCTCCATTTTGCTCCCCCTACATGTAATGGTTCTGAAGAGGAGAGGCTCCCTCCAAGACTTGACTGCTCCACCCCACTCTAGCTATGTCACTAGCTAGATTAAAAAGCCAAATCCGATTAAAAAGACTATATGAAGTGCAACCTATATGCACTCATGGTGGTGGAAGAGCAGGAATAACTTCCTTCCTTCCATCCATCCATCCAACTACCTACCTACCTATCTAACTACCTGTCCTATTACTACCTTCTCAGCAAGCTTTTGTGAGAACGAGAGGTGCAAAGCATCCCACATAGGTAGCCTGGCTGATATGGGAATCAACTGAACCCCCCCCCCCACAACAAGTGATATGTCCAACGCTCAATCCCCTTCTTCAGTGGCCCAGAAAGGATGAAACCATGTGCCCTTTCCCTGCTTCCAGGCTGAAAAGCCCCACCATGACCAGAGGCAACTCCCCCTGGGGCTCCTGCCCCCCTCCCACCTGCGGCCCAGAGAAAGGGTCAACCGGGTCCCCCCTTCTTCTCCTGGCCTGATCAAGCCCCAGCCACCAGGTCGGAAGAAACTCTTCCGCAGTCCCACTATTGTCTCATCTGATGAAAGCCATGGAAACATTTTTAATCAACAAAACGAAGAAGTGGTGAACTATAAAATTGCTAATTATTTTCTAGTAAATTTACTTTTGAATAACTTGAGACACCAATTACAGGCACCATTAAGCACCATTAGTGGTGGGTGTTACCAAGGCAGGAAGGAATGCTCATTAGGCAGAAAAGGAAGGATTGTGATGGTGTGGAAGCTGGAGGCTTGTCCTTGGTCCCCTCCTATTCCCATTCTCCCCCCCCCCCACCCAGCTTCAAAAGCCCTCAAAGGTTCAACTCAGGGTCCAATTGCGAGAGGGCTCAGGGTGCATCTCTTGCACTTAAATACTCATCTGATAGGGATGTGCTTGGAGGAAGCCCCCCTTCCAATAAATTACTGTGGGGGCCCTCTGGGAAAACAAGCACTGCCTATTTAGGAAAGTGGACAGCTCACATCATCATCACCATTATTATTATTATTATTATCCATAAATACTCAGCAAACAATTTCATGCTGGTTTCATTCACTTCACCAGTCAGACCCTTCCCAAGAGTCTAGGACTGTGTGATGTAGCGGCGTATAATTCGTGCTGATCCCAGAAAAGCGGCTTTCTGAATTGGCAGAGTGATATTTGGTCAATGCCAATAGTTTTCGGGTGCCTGCCGAGGTCTTTGGGCACTGCACCCAGTGTGCCAATTACCACTGGAACCACCTGCACTGGCTTACACCAGAGTCGCTGTAATCCGATTCTTAGGTCTTGGTAGCGGGAGATCTTTTCTAGTTGTTTCTCCTCAATTTTGCTGTCACCTGGTATGGCGATGTCAACAAGCCACACCTGACTGCTTTCTATGATGGTGATATCTGGAGTCTTGTGTTCCAAGACCTTGTCCGCCTGTATCCTGAAGTCCCACAGAAGCTTGACCTGCTCATTTGCAGCCACCTTTTCAGGTTTGTGGTCCCACCAGTTTTTTGCCACTGGCAGATGATACTCTTGGCATAGATTCCAGTGGATCTTCTGGGCAACAGATTGTGCCTCAGTTTGTAGTCAGTCTGCACGATCTTCTTGCAGCCACTTAGAATGTGGTCGATGGTTTCATCCACTTCTTTGCAGAGCCGGCATTTGGGGTCATGGGCTGATTTTTCAATTCTGACCTTGATGGCATTTGTCCTGATGGCCTGTTCTTGGGCAGCAACTATCAGGCCTTCCGTCTCCTTCTTCAGTGTTCCACTTGTGAGCCACAACCAGGTCTTATCCTGATCCACTTTTCCTTCGATCTTGGCAAGGAATTGGCCACGCAATACTTTATTCTGCCAACTGGCAGTCCGAGCCTGAATTGCACTTTTGCAATATTCATAGTTGGTCTGCTGCACTTTCAACAACTTTCTCTTGCTGACTTCAGTCAGAGCAGATTCCTGGCTCTCTCGCACATCATCTGCTAGGGCATGTTTTTCTTCTTCCACCGACTGCTTCTCTTGCAAAAGTCTTCTGTCCCCTGATCTTCTAGGCAGGTACAGCCTGTCAACATCACTACGTGGATGTAAAGCATGGTGAATGGTCATTAATTTCCTTCTTTTCCTGTCCAAGTCATCCAGTTCCTTCTGTGTTCAGTTCACAATGCCAGCAGTATACCTAACTACAGGTATGGCCCAGGTATTTATAGTCTTTATAATGTTATTATTATTATTATCCCACCTTTTCATAGAAGGCTCAAGGTGGCTCAACATGCACCATCAGTTTAACGGAAGAGCCAGTGTGGAGTTCCTCCAGCAAAGGGCCACAGGGTGCCGAGGCCTGCCTCTGACACAGTGTCTTCAGGCACATAGGAAGAGGTGTGCAGGAGTCCCTCCATTCACATGGTCCCCAAAAACAAACCAGGAATCCTGCACTTCTGCAACAGAAGACACTGGGAGGAGCAAAGGAAGCACCCAGACCCAATGGTGCAAATGGGTTGTGATCCAGACCCATTAAAGGTGCTGGTGATGTACAGTTGACTTGGGTGGCCTCACCCTTAATGAACTTGCCAGGGACCATCATTCTCTCCAAACCAGCCTTTTGTTTACAGTCATGGTTTTACTAGAAATCTTGGGGACACTCAGTAACCCCCATACCAGGAGATGCCTCACCTCACCAGGTGTTCACTGTTGTTTTTTGGGGTGCACATGAGCAGGGAGCCACCCGACACACTCTCTCCAAGGACGCAAAGGCGCTTGAGAATTTCCACCACAGTGGAATGAAAGCCCAAAGAAAGTCTTTGCAGGAAGGGGTGGCAATTACTATCCTTTCAGGTAAGTAAGCATCCCCGTTCAGTGGTGTCTTTCTGCATGAAATGGTGATTTACTCCCCAGCTCATCCCCCACCGTACACATTTGCTGCAGCAAACAGTTCAAGGAGATGCAGCTATTTGGATTTCAAGGCAAAATCCATTAAGTACAAAGGGCTCTATTTTGACAATACAGCCATAAAAAGTATTCTGGGAAAGTGGATTTCTGAGAGGGGAATGGTGACGGGAGGCGTTGCATGCGCTTTCCCTCACTCTCTTTTCTGACAGAAGATGCTTGCAGGGAAAATAGAGCCAGCCACCTCTGTGCCTGCAGGGGCCACCACCCTCAACGGTAATGGGGCAAACCACTTTTCCTGCCCCCTTCCACAGAAGGGAAGGGTTCCCCCAAAGCTCTGCCTGCTGCATTCAGTATTAATTCTGCTCTGGATGACTCTGGATAGACTAAGGGAGGAGACATTATGGTGGCAAGCTGTAATGGGTGAACATCCAGATTCTAGAAGTCGGCGACATCTGGATGGCAGGAAATGTGGCATCTAGTCCTGTCCCGATTTTTATGGAAGAGAATTATGGCACCTTCGGCCAGTAGTGCTGTGGCCAGGTCAGCCGAGGACATCAAGCCCTTCTGGGTGGCAGAATCAAAAGCAGCCATAAAATACTGAATTTACTTGAATCTAGCACTCATCTTTTTCAGATAAATTCAGTCTCCAAAATCAGTGTGTGCATTTAATTCGATGGTTAATTAGATTTGAGTAAATGTAGTATTTTGATGATAAGCATACGGTGCACATTAGATTCAATGGCACATTAAATTCGAATAAATACAGTGGCTCCAAGGACCTCTCTGGATGGTGGGAATCAGCCCCATGTGGCAAATGTGGTTCATTACCAACAAGCACAATCCTAACATGTCTACTCTGCAGTAAGCCCCATTGTGTTCAATAGGTCTTACTCCCAGGAAAGTGTCTTTAGGATTGCAGCCACCAAGGGTCAAGTGATGCGCACTGCGGCAGAACATCCGAAGGGTGGGAAAGCATTTTGGCAGGAGGGCCGCATCATCTTTCTGACACCGTGTCAAGGACCAGGAAAAAAAATTAATTTACATTTCAAATTTGAATAGATTTACATAAATGAATACATTAGAGAAAGAATTTACATGAGTGAATTTTATGGAGCTTATTCATTTTACACAAGAGAAAACCAGGATCAGTAGAAGCCAGAAATACACCCTGGTTTGCCGCACATCATCCAGGACCCACTTGACCCCCTTCCTGCCCCTAAACACTACCCCCCCCCCCAAGGGTAAGGGATCTCCTCCAGCACAAGGTCCCAACCATTCCCACGTGTGTTTCTCTGTGGACCTCTCTGAGTTTGCTGTGGGGTATGCTGGGTTTCTACAGCACGCGATCCAGCTTCTGCAATGTGTGAGTGAGTGAGTGAGTGAGTGACAGGCGAGCATGCGGAGGGAGCAGAGGGGGGTCCAATACCTCCCCCCAAATTTCCTCCTGCTGCCATTAAAAATGTAAATCACAAATTGCAACTCTTGCTCGGGAAGGAATGTGCTTCCCTACCAATTACAGTTAATAGGGGAAAATTAATGTACCAATTAATATGGCTGCTTTTAAAAGTCCATCCAACGTGTTAAATTCTGCTCCCGCTGCTCAAAATCTCACCAAAGGAAGTTACGTCTGGGAAGGGAGCTTATAAAAGCCCCCCCCCTCCTCCTCCTCCTCCTCCTCCTCCTCCTCCTCCTCCTTGTTAAAGTGTTTGGCAGGAGGCAACACCTTTAAAAAAAGAGGTGATTTAACATTGGAAGGCTTGCAGGAATCATCCATCACGGCACACACGCCAGGCTGCTTGAAAGGGATAGAATACATTCCATTTTACAGTATATTAAACTTCATCTAATTTGAACGTAGGAACAGACCAGCAAAATGAATGACCAATTTCTGAAGCAGAGACGGTGCCGCGCCTGGTGCCGTTGCCGAGAGCCTGCCGTCCTGTCATGTTCTGAACATAATATTGCTTGTCTGTTGATGCAGAGTTATACAGTAGCCCAAATGAGGGGGAGGGGGCGGTAGAAAGAGGTGTCGTTTGCCAGGCATGACTCAGTTTTCACTGATGATGATACCAAAGGAGGAGGAGATGTAGGAGACAGGATGCCAGGGCGCTGGGGGAGATGTAGGACCGCCAGCCCTCAATCAAGCAGGATGAGGGTCTTCAGTCCATGCCTTCAATCCAGGCTCCACGGCTTCAACCCAAGCCGGAGGAGGAGTGGGCATCTCATATCTGGCCTTGGAGGCCTTGGCCTTGGAGGGGAAGAGATGGCACAGTATGAAGGTATTCCCAAAAGGCAAACCATTCTGGCCAGGAAGAGGCAGATCCACAGTGCTGAAGCCTCTCATCCATCTTTTCCCCCGAAGATGCTACAGTATTGCCATGGCCAAAGGATGGCTGCTGGGGAGCAAAACCCACCATCTGGCTCTGCCAACAACCCAGCAAGGCTTGGCTCCTGTGCTGCTCCACAGATGTTCAGCCTCCTTGCTGGCTGTAGCCAGATCTGGAAGCCATAACCTGCTTGTCTGCCCAAGAAAATAACTGTTTTCAAATAGCTGCATGTATGGGTCTCCTCGTACTACATGCACCACTTGCTTTGATGGCCAATGTCCTGCTACTGGCAGGGGGTTGAACTAAATGATCTAGTAGGTCACCTTAACTTGATGATCTCACCACTCAACTGACCCCTGCCATAGGCGACCCCCAGGGTCACGACATCTCCCAACCACAAAAGGAGGACAAGGTCTTGAATTCCTCTCAGCCCAGCTTTACCAGCAGATAATGGCACCTTTGCTTACTCATGAGTAAAGCTGTGATATTGGGTACTTACACTTTTTCATACAGCTCAATGCATAATTTTTGTTTTTAGTTTTTTGACCATAACTTTTGATAGGAAGAAGATATTTCAGAACTGATTTTTGCATTGGATTCTGCTCTCCAATACGAATCCAACGACATGTGACATGATGGGGTACCGCACACCATCGCAAAGTTCCAAAGTTGCCAAAATAGAGGACAATGAAGCCCTTTTGGAGGACACCCAGACAGGAAGCTAAAAAAGAGGACAAATTTGGAAATTTTTGGTCTTATGATCACCCTGGTGACCTCAGAACTTTCCATAGACCAAGAAAGTGGGTAAAAGAGCTTAGATGTGTGGAGGAGAGCAAATATCCAAGTTGAATGGAAGGTATTGTGGAAAGACTGTGGCACATCACACCAGGTCCATTAGGCTACACCAATGACTGCAGTGGTTCCTGGGAAACTACAACATATATGTCTGCTTGGTGAATGCAAAATATTGAGCAAATACAAGTGATCTCAGCACTTCTCTCGCTCTGCAACCAGCCCATTAGCAAAAGGCAGCAGTCTATTTTTTTCCATTTTGAAAACTGGCGACAAAACAGCCGACCGACTGTTGTCGCCTCTGCATCCTTCCTATAAGGACCAGCATGGGAATGCCTGTTCCTGTACCCACACCAAAGCTGCAGCGTGCCAGGGTGGTGTGTGTTGCAATCATGGGTGGGCCTAACCTAACCCAAGATCCGGTTCGCCAGAAGTGGGAGGGGCCAGGCCGGGGTCAGGGGCAGGGTGGGGGCGGGGCAAGGGATGGGCTCGGCTTCAGGAGATGCAGCTTCAGGAGACGCAGTGTGCTTGCATCCAGCTGGACGCAAGCACACTGCCTCTCCTATGGCGGCCGTGGTGGGCGAACCAGTCCCCACGGTTTTTGCCACTGGCCGCCGCTGCCGGCTCGCCAGCGGCAGCCAGTGGGGAAGATCTGGTTCGGGCGATTAGGCCTGAACCGGCATCTGCCCACCCCTGGTTGCAATACAAGGTCAAAGCAATGCCCCCCAAATGTCTGACCTAATCCAGAGGCAGAGTCTGGTGCTGCCTTGCACACATGCTACACCCACATACGGCTGTGGATTCAGTTTGGTCTCCCTCTCTCTTCTGCCTCCATCACTCACCAGCTGCAGCAACCACAAAAGTCTGACTGCAAATCAAAAATTATGTTTAGTTTGCAAAACAGAGGCTGATATTTCCCTCCCGTAAAGTTCAGTGATATGGTAGGGTTGGCATTATAGCTGCCGTATATTGCAGAGATGCGCTGGAGGAAAGTACCAAACTGGGGAGGTGGGAGGCAGGCATAGATCAGGGGGAGCGGAGTGATGCAGCAGCATGGCAGATGAAGGGTTCGGAAGGAACCGAGGACTCCAGCCTGGTATGAAGGAGGAAGAGGAAGGCCAGGAGGTACATAATAGATGGGATTCCCAGTAGACAGACCTGCCCTCCTCTCCTTGGGAGATCAGGTTCTTAGGTCACCTCAACATGATGATTTCACCACTCAACTTACCCATGGCATACATGACCCCCGAACTTCCTATAGACTAACCAGTCTCAAGGGCAAATCCTCATTGCAGCCAGCCAGGGAGAGGATGAGGAGGCAAGCCCAGTACCTCCAAATCAAGTCTCTAACTCTCTCTTTTTGGAAGGAGTCACAGGAAGAAGGTGCTGGGCACAGGTCCAGTATAACCAGATAGGCAACTGGGCCACCAGGCAGGTTTGATGGTGCCGCTGCCGAGATCTCAATTCCTTCCTTGTCTTCCGCGCAACAACGCTGATGCGCCTTCCTGCCTGCTTGTCAGAATGTGTCAGCGCATTTGTGCTTTTATTCCCCCTCTTAACTATGGTCTTTGTTGTGCTTCATTGATCTTGGAGCATATTTGGCTGTTTACAACTTTGATAATCTTTGTGTAATCTTCAGGGGTAATTGAATTCCGACAAGCAGCGTTGAATTTTAAATTCCCACCGATTTAAGCCTGCCAGAAAAAAATGAGGGCTGCTCTGGAGGGGGGCCCTTTCGGGAGGGGAGCTTCTCAGACACACTTCAGATCAAGTACCAGTCGATGGCCACTCTGGACTATCCATAGGCCCAGGCTCGACAGGCAGGGTGTGTGCCAGGGAGGAACACATCAGGGCACCAGTTCTTACTGGGGTGGGGAGAGACAGTGAACTGGGACTACCATCAACTGGTGGTCTTCCAGCCAGGTAGCAGCAGCACTGCTCTTCCCAGGACTTTGCATGTGCTCTTCACCTGCTGGACATTGCAGGGCGTCCGATCCACTGCTTCCTTTCCCCAGATGGCTTCATATCCCAGCTCTATCCCTCCCCATCCCAGAGAATTTTGTCAGTGGGGGAGGGATTCCTTGGACTGTGAAGTCCATTAAGGAGTGAATCGGCAGATTCAGATATTGTGGAGTGTGCAGAATCAGTGGTGCCACTGGCCTTTTCTTGGCTGTGCCCCTGATTGACAGCTGGGGCTCTCCTCTGCTCCTTGTTCTCAGCATGGATTTGTGTGACTTAATGCGTTGTAAGTGAAGCGCCGGCAAATTGTAAGTCCTTGTTGCTTAACACACGGGGTGTTGGGATATTGAGCGCATGACAAATAATCACTTATGGCCTAGGTGGCTGATTAACTGTATCCCCAAATGAATTGCCAGTAACTCGCTTGAAGGCAGCTTTTCATCCCTGTGGCAGGCTGATCAGATGCCCAATCCTCAAAAGGAGGACAAGATCTTGGATTCTTCTCAACCTGGCCTTTCCAGCAGAAAATGGCACATTTGCCTACTCACGAGTAAAGCCGCAATATTGGGCACTTTCACTTTCCTATAGAGCTCTTTATTTTTAGTTTTTTTGGACATAACTTTTGATAGGAAGGAGATATTTCAAAACCAATTTTTGCATTGGGTTCTGCTCTTCGATACGAATCCAACGACATATGACATGATGGGGTACTGCACACCATTGCAAAGTTCCAAAATGAAGCCAAAATGGAGAACTATGAAGCCCTTTTGGAGGACACCCAGACAGGAGACTAAAAAAGAGGACAGATCCAGAAATTTCCAGTCATATGATCACCCTGCCCTGTGGTGAAGCTGCTTGGTAGACTGTCCTCCCTACCCAGCCAGACAACTGTGTCCAGATGTGTGCCACCTCCAAACATCTCACTGATCTCAGCTGGAAGCCTTCGTTGAAGCTGCTGAGCCTCCACAGGCAGCCCTGGATGAGGTGAAGGGAGTTCAAGGAGAAGAATGCCTCTGAACATGTACTGAGTGCCAGTTGCTCACTTGGAAGAGTGGGGGAACGGGAAGGGAATGAGTGCTCAGCACTTGGCATCACTGCCCTGGAGTGGCGGGTGGTCTCTGGAAGTCCTCCCCCCTTTTATGACACCCAGGAATCCTTGCCCTGGTGCTCTTCCCCACCTGCTAAGCGCAGACCAGGCTGGGCGCATTAGGGGCTTTGTTCCTGGGTCCCAGCTGCGCTCAGCAGCTCTCTGATGACATTTCCCCTTCAGTGCAGAACACCTTATCAGGCAGCTCTTTGCTAAGGCCCGGTGTCTTCAAGCATGAAATTATATGACACTGCCTTGACCTCAGATTTTCTACAGTTAATATCTCTCCTGGAATACAAACAGCAGCTCAGGGCGATGGGTTTTGTGGCAGCAGCTTCTCCGTTGCCTGCAAATCCCCATCTCCTCCTCCTGAGAGTCTCTGCTAGTTTGACCTGCCCTCCCAGGCTGGGGGTGTTTGCTTGGGAGTCTCAGTCCGTTCAAAGCATGACTGTGACCTGCACATGTCAATTATTATTAAAACACACACATGGCATTACAGAAGGTGTTTCGTTGGTGACACTGTTCAGAGCAAAGCAGCTGTTAGATGTACATGCACACAACTTCAGCTCTCCAAGTGCTTCTTTGCAGGTGGCATCATCTGGTTTCCTACTTATGAGGAGGTGCTCTGTACCATTCAGCACTTGCCTGCGTAGATTCAGAAGGAGTATAGGCAGTTCTTATTATCACTAGGGCTGAATTACTGGAAAACGTCATGGATATTGAACTAGCTCAGGGGTCTCCAAACCCCGGCCTGCGGGCCAGATTTGGCCCGTGGCAAGTCTATATTCAGCCCACCACCTTCAAGCTTCTTGTCCACTTGATTGAACACTATCGGATCTATGCTCTGGTCCGGTCCAGAGGGTGTTTTGAGGGCCTTAAAAAAACCTACTTCTACTGTTCCTCAAAACTAGAATTAACTTTCTGTGCCCTCTCAAGATGCTTGGGAGGTGGGCAAGTGAGGGTCTATTTATATGCTTAATTTCTATGATATATGTTGGTGTTAGGAGAAAACCCATACATTCATTTATTGCTGTATTTACTCAAATCTAATGTGCCATCAATTTAATAAGCACCCTATACTTATAATCAAAATACCAAATTTACTCAAATGTAATCAAATCTAATGCACACCCTGATTTTGGAGACCAAATTTGACTGAAAACGATGAGCGTTAAGAGTCAAGAAATTCAGTAGTTCATCTATTCATTCCCATCTCTAAAATTTTAAATTTAATTTTTTTTCCTTTTGGCCCCCAGTACCATGCCAGGTTTTTGATGTGGCCCTCTGGCCAAAAAGTTTAGAGACTCCTGAACTAGCAGATACTGAATCTGAACTAGCAGTTACTGGAGCATTGACCTTGTGGGGGAAAATGGGGTAAGGTTCTAGGGCAGCAACTTCACCACACACTCTATGAACTTTATGAGCCTGGATCTTAACAAGAAGTCTCTGGGGCTGGATGCAGAGGAGTTAGTTCCTGGATGGGGGGGAAAAACAGGTTTCCGACACCCATCTAAAGCTGTCCATCCATCTCTCTGTCTGAGCCAGTTGTAGCTACAAAAGTGAAGTGGAACGGGTGGAATGAGAACAGCACACAAGCCAAGCCCCACCACCTCTTTCCTGACCCACATGGTGGTTGTAGGTGCAAAGCCTGTGGCACCGGGTCTCCTGAGGACAGTGGCTGAAAAGGACGATCACTGGATGATCACTGGAGCCCTCCAGTGGCACTGCCAGTGTCTGTTTCTCACCTGGGGTCCCTGGTCCAGTCTCGCAAGGCAGGTTAGCAGGCTGGCTTCCTCTGTGGTGCGGGACTAGACGGGGGGGGGGGAGCGCAGGATCATGCTGGGATAGTTTTCCTAAAGCCGTCGAGGAGCAAGATGATTAAATAGTGTAATCAGTTAGATCCTTGCAGCTTAAACATTTTCTTTAATCGCTCGGTTAACAGCAGATTAGACTGAAAATCCCTCACTCTCGACTCATGAGTGGTGGGATTTGCAGGCCATATTTAAAACACACAGTGGAAAAAAAATTCGGAGCGCTCGGCTGACTGCAACTGGCATTTCAGGGCTATGGAGGGGAAGCCATGCCAGCTTGGGTGGGGGTGCTAAGAATTCCCATATGCACACCCTTCCACCCAGTTTGCTGATGGAAGGATTCATCCTCTGTAGGCTGAGCCTTTGGACCTGTAGACTGCCTCTTTCCAAGGCTCTCAACTTTTCCTGGAGTTTCCATGGGAAGAGCTCAGCTATTAGGGGGAGGACATGCTGAATGAGTGGGGACTGCATGGTACGTTCTTGGACTGGGGGACTCCCTGATCACCTGTCCAGAGTGTCCCTTCCCTCCCAGGAGTCACCATGATCAACAACCAACAGCAAAAGGGTAACCAGATAATCCTGCCAAGGATATGCTCAAATATGCTCAGCACCCAGCATATTTTTTCTCTTGGAATGTTTCTACAAAGGGTGCTCCTTGCTTTGGAGCCCAGCAGTTTCCAGCAACACGTGTGGATGTTTGCATCTCCGATCTTCTGGGGTTCAGGCTCTGGAGCCCTTTGCACTCTTAAATGGAGTCTTGGGGAACCCCAGAATACCAGTGAAGGCATGGAGTGGTGCGGTGCCAGGCAGATGGTGGCCACTCATGGTTGCTGGTGGAGCTCCAGGATCACAATCTAGAGACAAGTGGGATGCCACTGATGTGCCCAGGAGGACCAAACAGTGGTGCCTGCTGTCCTATGGAACATGAGAATGGAGACTGATGGTAGTAGGCAGAATCCAATAGAAAAATCATCTTTGAAATCAAAAGCTTCCTAAAGTTCCTAAAGTTATGGCCAAGAAAACTAAAAAAAAAGTGCATGGAGCCCTATGGAAAGTGAAAGTGACCTGTATAGCTCCATACTCATTGCCTTAAATTACGTAAACAAACATTGCTTTAGTCCATTGGAAAGGGCAGACTGAGAGGAATCCAATGCCCCAGAATGGTCTTGATCCAATGAACGCAGTCCCCACAAATCAACCAAGAAGAAAGTCCCTGATAATTGCATTGAACCCCATGGAAAGCGGAACTGAGCAACACAGCCATGTTTACTCGTGAGTAAGCAATTATGCCTGGGTTAGTGTTCAGGTCATGGACACAGAGGAATGCAAGGCCACCAGAATGGTCTCAATCTCATGAAAGTGACGCTCAACAAGTGCTCCAGAAGGCAGCTTCATCCCCTTTTCCAAAAAAGAAATAAAACAGGGGCTCAATTGGTAAAGTAATTTTTAAATATGAAAATATTAATTAATATCTAATTAATTGTATGTATTAATAAATAATTTTGATGTAGGGGTGTCAAAAAATTTGTGGGTCCTGGGTGTCAAATGACCTAGGTATGCCACTCAGTGGATAGTTCTCTTCCACAAAATTGTGGAATTCTCTTCCATAATTCTCTTCCACAAAATTGGAACAGGACCCTCTGTCCCATTTGCCGATATGTGAGCACAGTCCCCCCAAATTGGGATTGTCCCTGTTTTTGGAGACATATGGCAACCCTACCTGTGGAGGGAAGACACTTCCGTTCATTCATGAAATTGGAGGCAGGATGGGCACCCCACAATTGTGGTGGTTGTGGGTCTCCATGCTGGCTGGTTCCTGAGACCTCATCAGAACTCAGCAAGTACTAGTGTTAGGAGTTTGGAAGTAAAAGCATGCTTTGGGATTCCTGGGTGGCCAAGAGAAAACCCAGCTCTCCTTGAAAGTGGGGGAGTTCTGCGCATAATCCAGGGGTGATCCATATGCACTCTGCACGGATCCTTGTGCACTCCATCCGGTGTGCACTCTTGATTTCCTAGCAAGCTCCATCTTTACCAGTCCTCCTGCAGTTGGATGTTTCTGGAAGAGCGTTCAATAGTCTGGGGTCACAGACAATATACACACAAAAGTGACTCCATGAGAACTGTGAAGGGGGGGCCCTCCTGCTAATCTGTTCTTGGGAAACACAGTCATGAAGAGCAGCTCCTCCTGGCGTGAAATCGCAGTGAAGTCAGGATGACAAGGAAAGGTCACCAGATGCAGCCGGAGCCACTTGGATTTCACAAGGACACGGCTTTGAACAGCTCTTTGCTCTGCAATCAATCAATGCCATTCAATGGCGCTGTCCTCCCACCCATCTTGAGCCTATTGCGACAGTCAACAGGGTTGCAGAAAGCTAGGATGGTGTGTCCAGTGATGCAGGGGATGTGGACTGCACCAGCGGATCAACATGGGTGGAGATTAGGGCCCACATTACTGACCAAAGTTTCTCAAATTGCTCTTTGTAGGAATAATACCATCATGTTAACATATCAATTGGGGTGTAATTCTCTGCAGGGTGCAAAGAAACAACCCAGGTTGACATATCTCTATTCTGTCAAGAGTTATAGCCAAAACCCCAGCAGGAGTAAGGGCAGTGATGCCCACCATCCAGGAGTTGCCATGGGAGAAGATCCATCTGCATGGGAGAAGGTCCATCATGGGAGAAACATGCTGGCTTCCCACACCGGGAGACGCAAACCCTAGTGACACTACTGGACCTGTCACAGGGCCCAATAGATTCAGAATCCCCCTGTCCCCATCTCCCAACTTCCTGGGAAATGGTAACCATCCTTGAATCTCTTCAGCGGGATAACCCCAGGAGTGTGGGGAGGCCAGACTCTGATCTCTGGAGACTCTACACCAGGGTGGTCTCCATCTGCAGGCCTGGGGGTCAGAAGTGGCCCTCAGCAAGCCTTTAACCAGCCTCTGGCCAGCTTCTGGTCCCTTAAGTGCCTCTGACCCAGTTGATCAAACACAACTGGAACTGTGATGGTGAGGTAGAGGAATGGGGGACCTTTTAAGTGTGTGTTTTATTTCAGTGTTGTGTGCTGGTGCTTGCAGAAATCCTGGAAATTTGACCCCATTTATTCATTAATTTAAGTTCCATCTCAGTGTTCCACCAGGGTTGCAATGGCTTAGTGGTTAAAGGCGCTGTGCCTGTCAATCTGAAGATCGGCAGATCAGTGGTCCAAAACCTGAGTACTGCAAGATGGAGTGAGCTCTCGTCCTTGGCCCAGCTCCTGCCAGCACAGCAGTCCAAAAGGATGCAAATGCAGGTAGATAAACAGGTACCACCTCAGTGGGAAGGGAACAGCATTCCTTGAACATGCAGGCCACGTGTCCACGGAGGCATCTTCAGACAATGCTGGCTCTATGGCTTAAGAAACAGGAATGAGCATCACCCCCTAGAGTCAGTCTTGACTAGCAGGGCAACCTGCAGGTGTCACCTTTACCTTTTTATTAACTAAATTAAGTTCAATCTCAATGAATTTATTAAAATTTTCTATTAAACTAGTGAAACTTTCCTGCCGTTGCAGGATTAAAATACCACACAGTGAACCATTGCTACCCAGTGCACCATCTCCCATGTGCAACTTGCCTTCCTTGCAACATTGCCCCACATACAACATCCCCCATGCAACATCACCCTCATGTACCATACCCCATGCAACATCCCCCCAAGTGCAATATCTCCCCACGTGCAACATCCCCCCATGCAACATCCCCTTATGTGCACTCCTTATGGAACCCTCCTGGTGCATCATTTCTCCCAGTGTACCATCCCCCAGTGCACCAGTCCCGCAACCGTGCACTATCCCCCCAACCATGCAACCATTCCCCCCACAACTGTGGGCAACCCTACCAGACAGGTTCAGGATTTGGGCTGGGTGTTGATGAGTCAGTGAGTTAGTCAGTAAGTAACTTTTCAGTTTTATATAGAGAGAGTAGTGAAATGTACCCACATTGCAAGAGTGGGTAATTTCATGCTTCAAGGTCTGGCAATTTTGGCTGGGCATTGATGAGTCAGTCAGTCAGTCAGTCAGCGACCTTTCAGTTTTATTTACTGTATTTATTTGAATCTAACGCTCACTTTTTTCAGCCAAATTTAGTCACCAAAATCAGGGTGCACATTAGATTTGATGGCACAAATCTGTGATGGCACAGATTTGATCGCATTAGATTTGATTCGAGTACATGCGGTATATAGATAATATATATAAACACTCTGCTAGTTATTAAATGTAAACAATTATATGTAATGTATGAATTACAGGAAGGCTACATGCTGCCTGTTCACAAGGAAAAGGAGGACAAGGAAGACTGTTTTCATGGACACAAGACTAAAAAAGAGTACATGTCCTGGAAAAAGAGAACATCTGGTCCCTTGACATCCATCTTAAAATGTGGGGGGGGGTCAAATGAGAAGGTGGCAAAGGGACACCCTTCATCTCATACTGTTTGGTGGGAGAGGAAGGAGGTGGAGGAGGCAGAGGCAGGTGCTGCAGGCGCCATCACAAGGGAGGGTTGGCTCCAACAGCTCTTCCCATGAAAAGGCATGCCAAATGGGGCTAGCAGGCCCACCAACAGAGCACCTGTTGGCTTCATACGTGGGTCTGTGTTGGCTCAGAGTAGTATACAGCAGGCTTCCGATATTCCCCATGAATTGTTATTAGCACCTTCCTGGGATGGGATGATAAACCATTAGCTGGATCAGGCTGAGCACCATTTAGCTGTAAAACTGTAATATTAATAACAGCCTTATTTATGGCCATATTACCCCACTGCAAGGCCTTTATCTTTCCCGGGGGACACTGGTGGGGGGGATGTTCAGAGAATATTTTGTCTTTTGCCAGCATTGCAGCCCGACTGCTGGTCCTGAGATGAAATGGGGCAGGGCATTAGTGGCAGTTTTCACATATGTCCTGTGAAAAGGGGGAGCAGGTTTTTTGGGGGGGGGCACAGTAGCAGAAACAAAAAGGTAGATTTTCTTTACCATGCTTGGTGTTGCCACTAAGACGACAAAAGCATGCCACACATCAGGGAAGACAATTTTAGCCTTTCGACCAGCAGAAAGGTTGAAAGAGTGAAGCATGTGCTGAATGAATAAGTCCTGGTGCAGTACTTTTTTTCTGGAGTACTCACCACAGGTAATCCCCATATGACTATTAATTAGCAGCTGGGGAGGGCAGGTGGAAAAAGGTACCGGACAGTAAGTACCCCCAGAAAAAAGCCCTTTCTGGGTTTAATTACAAAGGTGTCAAAAGAGCAGAACGGTCAGAAAACAAGCTGTCAGAATGTGCAGGATGCCGGTACATTTTTGCAGCATGGTTTCTAATGGGATGTTTTGTTTTTTATATTGCTGTTAATATTAATATTAATGTTAATATTTGTGCACAGAATGTTCACACTGCTAAAAACAGACTTTTTCTTTGTAAAAGATGAAGCCCCAGAAGATTTGCTCGGAGCAAAGAGATTCGCTCTTTGAAAAGAATGTTGAAAGGCTGTGTGCCAGCCACAGGCAGCCCTGCCAGGGAGATTTTCTAAAGTCATGGATGGTTTAGCTACCTCTTGGGTGCCCACCTTGCACCCCCCATCTTCTACCATCTCACCCATCACATCCCCCCATTAGCCAGCAGGACAATCGGCTGGGAACTGGTTCAATGGGGCTTACTCCCAGGACTCTTAGGATTGCATCCAACGTCTGTGTTCTTGAGCTTCCTATAATCAGGAGACCCCCCTCCCTTCTCCCACCACCACCAATCTCCAAAATGGCAGAGCCTAGCCTGTGCCAGGAGCATCTACAGTTCTCAGGACATAAATGGTTCCTAGAGATGTGGTGGAACCATGGAGGGGGCTCTGGCACTGCAGCCCCCGCCCTGCCTGTCTCCCAGCTGGGCTCTGTTTTTACAGATTGCCTCACATGGAGATGGAAGAAATATGAAGTTGCCTCCTGCGTTTGCCATTGTTCCCCTTGTCCTTTGCGCTGTGCTTTCCACCAGAGGATTTATGGCTCTCCCAGCACCTGGGTTATTGGAGAGCCGCTGTGCTGCAGGGCCAGGCTGCCTATAAATTTCACCCGAGCCTCCTGGCACATGTTCTCACCTGATCATTTTCTGATAAAGCGAGCAACCTGGGCTGGCTGGCGTTTAAGTGCAGTGAGGCAGGGGCCAGGTTGATGGGGAGGAGGGGGGCAGCAGACTCCCTTCCCAGCCACAGTGCTCCACCAGTCCTGGTGCAGCAGGCTGACACACCAAATCGATGCCCAGGGGAGCTGGACTGGGGCTCCCCAAAAGTGATGTCGGGTCTAGTGCTACAACCAGCAAGTCCTCCAACAAGTTGACTGCTAATAATCATGCCAAAGCAACCAAAGGAGGGCCTCGTACGAGCATAAATGACTCCCCCATGTCTGAGCTCAGTCAGACACATTGAGAATGCAAAGAGGGCTGCATGAATATCCAAGTTGCCCTGGAGTCGCTGGACCAGTGGCGTTGCTGGATCGCTGGTCTGTCTAGAGTGGACTCGCTGGACCACTGGTCTGCCTAGATCAGTGATTTTCACTGGTGTGCCGTGAATGATCTGCAGGTGTGCTGCGGGGATTTCATAAAGGCTATTTGCAGACCTCCGTCAGTCTTGAAAGACTATGGTATCATGCTCAGCGCTGCATACACTGCATGCAAAGCATGAAAGCCTGGGTTAGATTGTTATGGAGGATAGGCTGTTACCCAAGCAGCAAATCCCCCCTCTCCATGCCACTGAATTTGTCCAATGGAAAGGCAGAGCCAATCCGATAGGATTCAGCTGCGTCACAGAGCTGGGCTAAGGATAGGAGCTCACCCTGTCTTGTGGGGCCGACCCAGATCTCGAACCCTGGCCTGCTGGTTAGCAGGCACAGCGTCTTAACCGCTTGCGCCACCCACAGCCCTAAATGGGATGTGAACCAGAGGATGTTGTGCCTTGTCAATTAGAAAAAGTGGATACTGTGCCTTGACAATTTTAGTGCCAGGAGATGAAAAAAGTTGGAAATCATGGGTCTAGACTTATTTGCTGAAGCCCCCTAGAATTTTGTTCCACTTACTTAAGATTATTTCAGCTGGAGTAGATACTCGTACATTCTCAGACTGTGGAGTGTGCCGTCTCCCTTCCCACCCCTGGATACAGCAGGCGCCATCACAAGAGACAGGCATTAGCAGGGATGGGGAAGGAAGGACAGATGGATGGACCTACAGATGGACAAAAGGAAGGAAGGAAGGAAGGAAGGAAGGAAGGAAGGAAGGAAGAAAGAAAGAAAGAAAGAAAGAAAGAAAGAAAGAAAGAAAGAAAGAAAGAAAGAAAAAAAAAAAAAGAAAGATGATCTCGTTACTGAATAAAAGAATAAGCCTTTTCCTGGTTGTGCAGTAGTTTGGTGAATTATAGACTAGCGTCGGTTTGGAGTAATATGGTTTTTCCCAATATATTCTGTTTGGATTGGCAGGCCTGTCTCACTCTTTCTCAGCTGACTGATAAAGCACTCGACAGGGTATTAGTCCTCCTGGAAGCTAAAGAAAGAGGTAATTTGTGTTGTTTATGACCTGCTGGGGTGGAACACGGAGAGACTCCAACTTTTACGGCATCCGGTGCAGAAATAACTCAGTCCCCGTATCAGGTACTGCAGCCCTGCCAAATGTGCTCCATGACAGAAGGCAGGCCGGGCAAGAAGGACAGCAGGGAATCCATCTGGCCCAGGGATAAGCAGCGCAGGTAGAGGACAAAATTTGGGTCAGGGACACCAGCGCTGCAAGGTGTCCTCAGTGTGTGGCTGCCCCAGAAGATTCATCCCGGGGTGATGATCAACCCTGGGTTCTCCTGGGTGGCTCGGTGCCCCCAGGGTCAACATTCCAACTATTTTTGCCCCACCGTATGGACCCAAGCTGTACATCACCACTTATGTCCTTGAAATGGTTTCTGGCTATGCTGACCACCAGGCAACCAGTGAGGGAAAACTTGTGCACCACCAACACGTACGCAACACAGTGTCTGCCACTGTTTAAACAGGTTATAAACTGAGAACTTATACTGGCCCAGTGTCTGATTTTTTCACCACAGGCCACTCTGTCCTGGAATGGCCTGTTTGACTGGACATTGACATCTTATTTAACTCTAGCGAAAAGTATACCTGCGTTGCGGGAGTAAAATTCCCCCGTATGCCATCCCCCCACTGTGCACCAATCCCCCACACACATCAATCCCCCATGCGCATCCACCCCATGTGCAACATCCCCCATGTTCATCCACCCCATGCACATCATCCCCCCATACACATCAACCTCTCATGTGCATCAGTGCCCCATGCGCATCAGTCCCCCATGTGCATCAGCCCCCATGTACATCAACATCCCATGTAGCATCAACCCCCCATGCGCTTCAACACCCCATGCACATCCTGGGTGGCTCGGTGCCCCCAGGGTCAACATTCCAACTATTTTTGCCCCACAGTATGGACCCAAGATCCCCATGTGCATCTTCCCATGCACAACCCCCCATGCACACCGTCCTCCCCAGTGCATCATCTTCCTCCAAACAACATCCCCCCCAGTCAGTGATGGGATTCAAAGAAATTAACAACCGGTTCTATGCCCACCTGGCAGCCACTTTTAAATGGCTATTATATATATATATTATATATAACTTTATATATCATATCTCTTGTTAACAACCGGTTCTATAGAGTAGGTGCAAACCTGCTGGAGCCCACCACTGCCCCCAGTCACCAGGCACCGAGCATCAAATTGGCTGGATGTTGTTCAGTCTTCTATGTTAAGAATAGGACAAAAAGACTTTGCACCCCTTTTCAGCCCCTTAAGGGTTAAGTTTCTCCAAATTGGTTCTTGGTGGGTGTTCATGTGACAGAAGGAACTCCCTCCCCAAATTTTATGCTTCTATGTCTGGGGGTTGGGGCAGATCATCCCTCAGTGACCAATTCTTCAATGCAAAGCATAGGGAGGAAAATATGTTGCACCCCATTTCACCTCCTTCTGGCTGTAATTTCCACAAACCGGTTCTTAGTGCACAGCTCGGTCACAGAATGAACACCCACCCCAAATTTCATGCTTCTGGGCCCGGTGGTTTTGGGCGTTGATGAGTGAGTGAGTGAGTCAGTCAGTCAGTGACTTTTCCCTTATATAAATAGACTAGTGAAAAGCGTGCCCGGGTTGCAGGAGTAACATTTCCCCATACGCCATCCCCCCCAGCGCATAAACACCCCATGCGCATAAACACCCCATGTGCCACTTCCCCCCATGCACCACTACCCCATGCGCATCATCCCCATGCGCATTATCCCCCTTGCGCGTCATCCCCATGTGCAAACTTCCCCCATGCGCATCAACCCCCATGTGCAACTTTCCCCCGTGCGCAACTTTCCCCCATGCGCAATTTCCCCATGCACAACTTCAACCAGGCGCATCAACCCTCATGCGCATCATCCCCACATGCGCAACATTACTCCATGCGCAACTTTCCCCCATGCACATCATCTCCACTTGTGCAACTTCCCCATGTGCAACTTCACCCAGGCGTATCAACCCTCATGCACACCATCCCCACATGCGCAACTTCCCCCATGAGCAACTTTTCCCCATGCACATCATCCTCCCATGCGCAACTTCCCCATGCGCAACTTTCCCCCATGCACATCATCTGCCCATGCGCAACTTCCCCCATGCACAACTTCCCCCATGCACATCAACCCTCATGTGCATCAGCCCCACATGCACAACTTCCCCCATGTGCAACTTCCCCCATGTGCATCATCCCTCATGCGCAACTTCCCCCATGCGAAACATCCCCCCATGCGCAACTTTTCCCCATGCGCAACTTCCCCCATGCGCTTCCTCCCCCCTGCACAACTTCCCCCATGTGCAACTTCCCCCCATGCGCAACTTCACCCAGGCGCATCAACCCTCATGCGCATCATCCCCACATGCGCAACATCCCCCATGCTCAACTTTCCCCCATGCGCATCATCCCCCCATGCACAACCTTCCCCATGCGCAACCCCCCCCCCATGCGCAGCATTCTCACCAGTGCAACCTCTTCCTCTGAACAACATCCCTCCAGTTCACCAGGCACAGAGAACCAAATTGGCTGGATGTTGTTCAGTCTTCCATGTTAAGTATAGGACAGAAACACATTGACCCCTTTTCAGCCCCTGAAGGGTTAAATGTCTCCAGATGGTTCTTGGGGGGTGTTCAGGTGACAGAAGGAACTCCCAGAATTCCATGCTTCAGGCCCAGCAGTTGGGGCGGAATGTTGCTGAGTCAGCAATTCTCAATGCAAAGTATAGGGAGGAAAACGCGTTGCGCCCCTTTTCACCCCCGTTCCCATTGGAATTTCCAAAAACCAGTTCTTAGTGCACCCCTCCCTCACGGAAGGAACACCCACCCCAAATTTCACGCTTCTTGGTCCAGCGGTTTTGGCAGGGCGGTGATGAGTCAGTGAGTGAGTGAGTCAGTGAGTCAGTCAGTCAGTGACTTTTCTCTTGTATATATATAGAAGATAAGTCCATCTATTGCATGCTACAACAAATGTGCACCACTGCAAAAGCGAGTAGGTACCACAGTAACAAGTTGGTCCGGCACCATCAAGAATAGTGCCCTCAGCAGGCACTTGGCTTCTCCATGAAACACTGCTAGGACTCCATGGCTAGTCAGTTGTCCTCATGGCTAGTCACGGCTAGTCATGGCTAGTCAGCTAGTCCTCCAAGGCACTGCAAAAGCCATACATGACATATATGTTCACAACAAACACTTCTTATTGCTGTGAATGTCTGCAAGGTGAAGGTGCTGATGAATCACTGGCCAGCTGCACAGCCCTATCCCCTGGTGAACTCCTGTGCGGAGGAATCCAAGCTGAACACCAGGCCTACCACCTGCAGTGACGAGTTTTTACAACATACAGTAAACTGTTTTTGTCTCCTGCCCCTGCCCCGTCATACTGCAGGGTTAATAACATTAGCAACTCTCCATAGAGTTTAGTTACCAGCAATTATTGCTGTTGTGATTTTTTGGAAGACTGACAACAGCCATTTAAGCCGAGCATAAAATTGTTATGTATGATCAATTCCAAATATAGAATTGTTATATATGATCACACACACACACACACACACACACACACACTCACACACATATATATATATAGGGTGAATGAAAAGTAACTCCCTGTTTTAAAATACTTATGGATTAAAATATAGGGAGTTACTTTTCAGTCACCCTGTACACATATCAGCCTTTTAAGCCATATATACTTTTCAATCACCCTCTTAAGCCGTGTGTGTGTGTGTGTGTGTGTGTGTGTGTGTGTGTGTGTTATATGAAGCAGGCTCCGTCAGTCTTGAGAGACTATGGTATCATGCTCCGCGCTGCATACACTGCATGCGAAGCACGAAAGCCTGGGTTGGATTGTTATGGAGGATAGGCTGTTACCCAACAGCAAATCCCCCCTCTCCACACCACTGAATTAGTCCACTGAATTAGTCCAATGGAAAGGCAGAGCCGATACGATGTTATATAACATATGTTATAAATGTTAAGGGCTCCACTACTTAAATCTGAATGACTGCCTCAGCCCAAGTGTGTCAGGAACAAGCAAGAGGGAGGCATCCAAGTCTTCTTCCCTCCCTTCCAAAGCCTTGTTGATAAGATCAGCTGTGTTCAATGAATGGCTCAGCAAAGGCAATGGAGGGAAGCAAAGGCCCAGCATCCGCTCTGACCCCAGCATATTAAATGAGCAGCTGCCTCTAGCCGGGTTTGCAACAACCTAATTCAATGAAGAAGGACAGCTGTGAGTTACGCACTTGCCACCATCCCCAGTGCTCTGCGAAGGACTGAGGGGGAGTCGTGCAATGGCCTCAGTCCTTTATCTCAGCCTTTTAAAGAGCAGCTTTTTAGTGCTTGGCAATCGCTGGTCAGCACAGCAGAGGTGATGGAGGCAGCAGCCCAGTGGTGGGATTCAAATAAATTAACAATAGGTTCTATGTCCTAATGACCTAGGTTCTATGTCCCATTGGTAACTGGTTCTCAGAACCAGGCGCTCATTAGCAAAGTGTTCTATAGAACCTATGAGAACCCCCTGAAGCCCACCACTGCAGCAGCCCCCCTTCCAGCATCCAGGATCACAAGGCTGCTTACATGGGTGTCCAACCTTTACTGGTCACAGCAGTTCACCACATCCTAGACCTAGATACTGGTTTGGTAGCTCTGGGCAGAAACATATAGGGAGTGAACACCTGTAGCTAGAAGGAATCTATCCTCTTTCTTTGCACCCCGTTTGGAGGGACTAGAAGCCCTTTCTTTTTTCCTGGGTGTCTCCTGAGCTGACTGGTCTTTGATGAATCTCTGATCCGAGTTACTTTTTGTCTTCATTATTTTGTTTTCCTTGTTTGCCTGTTTCCATGCTCGGAAGCAGCCTTGAAGATCCACATGTGCAGAATATAAATGCTTCAAAAAGGTTTATTGAAAATAAACAGACAACTGGATTCTGAAGTCTCATCCTGTGTTGGGAAAAGGGACAAGCTGCTCACTGTGCAGAAGGAGCAGAAGAAGGAAGGGGGGTGCCTGGAACTAAGAGGAACAAAGAGCTGTCCTGCCGCCTGCAAGACTGGATCTCACAGGTTCCAGGTGATAAAGGCAACAGTTTCCCCCAACTTCACCTGACCCACCTAGACTGGACAGAGGTAACCCTGCTAGGGTCAGATCTTCTAGCTTTGGCTCAGTCTGGCCTTGGGTTTAAGTTCTGAGACCATTCCAGCTGCCCGTCTTCATGGCCTCACTCTCCCCATGGTGTCAGCACAGCACAGTCCCAACCTCAGGCTGACAACCTCTGCCTGTTCCTATTTTGAGTGGGGGACGGAATCCCGCTCCACACCCCCTTCCCCAGATTGTTGCATCTCACTCCAGGTGGATCACCACAGGCTGCCTTCAGCTCCAGGGCTCCACTCGGAACAGATGTTGTCAATTCAAGCCCTTGTGCCTTTGGTTTAATCCCCATGAAACCCCCTGTGAGCAGCATACCAGGCTGGTTGAGTAGGTGCTCCTCACCATAACCCTCCAAAAGGCAAATGTGACCAGGACCCTCTTAGCAGAATTAAAGGATGGATCTGTTGGAGGGGGCTGTTTCTTTCAAGAAGATCTGGCTGCTCCATGGGCAAGGAGAGGGGCTGGTTGGACAGGGCGATACTTCGGGTTGACTGAGCACTGCTCCCAACTGCTGCATCTACACCTTCTACCCCCGCATTTGTCTTGGGGCAGGCAGAGAACAAACCAATAATGTCCTCACAGACCTCCCTAGACTTGGACTACCCTATGCCTCACATGCTCCACTTTCTGTCGCTCATACTGATGCTGTCGATGAAAAATGCATCTCACCCAGGAGTTCCAGGGTCTCCAGCATTCTACATGGATTCTCATTAAGGAGAAGATGGTGGCTCAATCTCCAAAATCCCAAAGTCTGAGAGAAGAAGCGCTGAACTCATCTCAGCCCATGTGGCAGGCCGTTCACAGCAGGAGGGCGCTCACAAAGAGGACTGGTTTTCCTCCCCAGAACCCAGAACCAACCAGTTTTTTCCCACCAACTCAGTCTCTGAAAGGTAGCCTGCAAAGAACAGTCATGTCCGATCAACTCCCTCCTCCTGCCTCGAACGAGAGACGGGAGTTTTTTTTCCTTCCACGGAATGGTTTGTTGCCTTTACATTTTGTCTCCTCTGATGTTTCTAGCACTCGCCTGATTTCCACCCAACAGATGAGGCAGGAAAATCTCCGCAAGCAGCCGGCGCAGTGATGGCTAAGTCAGCGGGGTAGCCATGTGTGTCCGGGTTGCAGGGAGAGGCAGAGGAGGAGGAGGCTCAGATTGCCAGCCAGAACCTGGTGGAACCAGCGCACTGTGCTCCAGCACGTGGCAGGAAAGAGTTGTCCAGTCCTACCACTGCACCCGCCTGTCAGCGCTGGTTTTCCATGCTTGAGAAACCCTGCAAGGAGCAAGCAAGTTTGCACAACTCTTGTGCTGCTTTCTGAACTAAGGCCCAACAGGCAGGCAGGCAGGCTACAGTGTGCTGGAAAGTGTCTGTCTGTATCACACGGTACTATCATTTGTGTCCTGCAATGCTCATTCCCAAACCTGGAGCAGGGGATCAGGGACTGACCATGTCATGTCATGTGCAACTGACCATGTCATGTGGCAAGAATGTCACAATGCACCTGAGAGCGTTGGCATAGCTAGAGGGAGTGACACAGTCAGTCTTGGAGGGAGCCTCACCCTTTCGGAGCCATTCGGAGCAAAAATGGAGCCATACTGACTGTGCCTCCCCCCTCTAGCTACGCCACTGCCTAAGAGACCCACACTGTTGCTGCCTTGCACCCCATGGAGCCATAGCAGTGTCCCACAACAGACCTCACATTGGATCCTTGTTCCTGTAGAAGTTCTCACCGACTTGCAGAGAGAACAGGCGGTTAAGCTCCCCATAACCAGCAAATCAGAGGGGGCATCAGAGGTCAGCACTGCCCAGAGCAGAGCCAAAGAGCAATGCCAGGTTTTGTCTATATGGAGGATCAATACCTGTCTCTGGAGAATTTGACGGATAGCAGTGCCATCCTCTCCTCCCTCCCCGCCTCAAGCGACAAAATCCTTCTCGATAATCTGGGGAGATATTGTGGGTGCTGAGGCCTCCTAGCAGGGCCTGCACATCTTCCATCACCTGGAGGGGGGAGTCCAGCCTGAAGGCTCAGGAGCCCTTCAGAGTCGTGATTGCTGGACTCTTTGCCCAGCGAGAGCCACTTCAGCAGGAATTAGCATGGAAATGAGGCATGTGCTGGGGAGAGGTGAAGGAGGTCTGGGATGCGCTGTGTCTCCTGCATTATTTCCTCTCTCGGGGTCATCGGTAAGGTGATGTGGAGGCTGACCTCCCTCACATCCATCCCAGCACAAGCAGCCTCCCAACTACTCACATCTTTAGCTTACAACACATGATTTTGTGCAAATGGCAGAAGTGTCTCTGGGCAGCTGAACTGTAAAGGGATCCCCCCAGCCCTTCCCTCGGCAACTTGAGATGCTTCCTTCTCCTTGGTGGTGCTCCCCAACAGATCTTTGCTTCTCCTACCTTTACTGGCCTTGCAACAGGAAGGCGAGGGAGGCAATGGCATCGCCAATGGGGAAAAATCACCAGCCTTCCTTGAAGCCTGAAGAAGCTGGACCCCTGGAAAATTTCAAGAATATTTGTAACCAAGCCCCCCCCCCCCCCACATGCAACAGCTCCCTGTGCCACACACACTCCCATGCAATGCACCCCCCATGCAGTGGTGGTCCACTAACCCCCATGCAATGCACCATCCTCCCATACAACATTCCCACCATGCAGCATTCCCCCTGTGCAACATCCCCCCTCTTGTACATCGTCCCCTCCTCCTGTGGGTTGTGATCTAGCCCAGGGAGCCTTGCAAGAAGCCTGACTGGTCTGTCCTGGCAGCCTTTGTGTGAGCAAAGCCACCCCCTCCATGTCTGCAGCACCAGTGCTATGTGCTGCCTGCTCACAAAGAAAAGGAGGACAGTGACGATTTTTCCCCCAGACACAAGCCTGAAAAAGAGGACATTTCCTCCAAAATAGGATATATGCTCACCTTGCCCTGTATTGAAGAGGGACAACAACTCCCCATGCCCAGATCCCCCACTTTAAAGTCTTTGGGTTTCACATAAGTGGTTATGGGGCACTGCAACGGTAGGGAGATGACACAGGGGATGTGTTGTCTTTGCAATGGGTTTGCTTGCTTAGTGGTTAAAGGCGCTGTGCCTACCCATCTTCAGATGGGCAGGTCACCAGTTCGAGACCTGAGCACTACAAGACAGGTGAGCTCCCATTCTTAGCCAAGCTCCATCCAATCTAGCAGTTCATGCCAGCCACATGACCAAAGAGCATCTTTGGACAACACTGGCTCTTTGGTTTAGAAATGGGGATGAGCACCGCACCCGAGAGTCGGTTACAACTAGCAGTGCAACCTGCAGATGATACCTTTACCATTAAGATGCCTCCTCCATAAAGCAGCACAACCAATAATCCTGCAATAGATCAATAAAGAGTCTGGGCTGGGATCAATCCCCGACAAGTCACACTCGAACTCAGTGCCCTTTCCTCTCGCCCACTGAAGGCAGGAGAGGACTTTCCAGCCCCAGAGGCATGTGGGATCAAGCTGGGCTCACAAAAGCAGCCTGCGATCCAGACTGGGAAGTGGCAGCAATGCAGAATTGGTGTGGCAGATGGAAACAGCAGGCATCCAGCGACCTTGGGGGTGCTTGGTGGAGGGCACTGCTTTGCCTACCAGTGACTCAGGGGGGGGGGGCCTTCCCCCTCCCTGGTGCTTCTGTGTGTGTAGCAGGTGGGCCCCTTGCAGGCAGACACACCTCACGCTCGCCCCCTCGCCTGCCATGTGTCGGGGGCCCATATGTTGTCACGTCTGCCACTATGTATATGAAAGCACACCCTGGCAATGGGCCCACTTGGGATGCCAAGCGCTGGCACCAGTTCTCTTTGCGTGGGCACCCCTTCCCCAGAGACAGATGCTGGCAGGGGGACCCCTGCAGCACAAGCACTCCTGATACACCCACTGGCCTGCTGGAGCCACGAGACAGCAGAACTGGGGTCGGCCAGCACAGAGGAAGGGGACATGGCCAGCCTTTTGCCTGAACCCCACCCTCCACCCTTGCTTACTGCTAAGCTTGCACAAGCATGGAAAGTGCATGGTTCCTGATGGCTCTGCAAGTTTCTAAATCCTACTCCAGACAATCTAGGGCCAAGGTTGATGTTCTGGATCACTTCAGCAGGTCATGACCCAATATTTGGTGGCTCAGAAAACAGAAAGGGAAGGTTAGGCTAAATGGGTTAAACAAGCTGCTATTTGCGGGGGGGGGGGGGGGGGGAGGGAGCGGAGAAGCACTGTTGACCAATTTCCTATATAGCTATACCACTTGGCATTTATAAATCAGGCTGCATCCTCTAGGACCTCAAAGAAGTTTCATAGAATCATAGAGTTGGAAGGTACCCAAGAGGTCATCTAGTCCAACCCTCTGCCTGAAGCAGGAAATTCTCCTGGAGCATCTCCAACAGGTGCTAGTTGAGCCTCTGCTTGAAGGTCTCCAATGAAATAGAGTCCACCACATCCCTTGGAAATCTGTTCCACTGCCAAACCACCCTCACCACCAGGAATTTTTGCTAAGTTTGAGAAGCACTGACCTAGTGAAATCCATGGTTGTACTTTGGGATTCAGACGTGCCTGTCATTGCTGCCTGGAAGACCTCTTGATGATTCTGCCTTCTGGCAAAATGTTTGTGGCTTTCATGGCAGATCGACAGCAGTCCTGGGAGACGCTTGTCGCAGTTATCTCCAATAACCTCCCTCCTGCAAGGGGCAAAATCCATGGGCCTGACAGTCACAGAGAGACTCTGGAAACAGCATCTGAGGCTCAAAACCCTGACAGCAGATAAATATCAGCACCTCGGATAATCCTGCCAGTTCGGGTCCAGCATCTCTCTTCTTCCCACAGTGGCCCATCAACTACCCCAGGAAGCCCACAGTTCTGAAGGGAATGCCAGTTCCCCACCACACCAGGGTCTCTCCTGCACCAAGCCCCACCATAATGCCAGTTCTGATGGCCATCGGTGTGGCCATTCTCATTCTCCTTACATAGCTCCAGTCCCCATCTCAGGCCATGCAAACCAGTGGCCATTGCCTGATCATGTGGCAATGAATTCCACAGCCTATTTAGGGATATCTCCCACTGATCCGACAGGTCAGAGACTGGAGCTGTGATGAAAAGCGGAAATAGTTGAAAAGTGGAACCCTTTCTTTTTCATTTTACAAATGTTGCTTCTGATACACTTTTAGTTCCCTTTTAATCTTGCAAATTCCTGCTGTCATGCAAAGATTTCTGCAGATGCTCATTAATTCCTTTAGGAATGAGAACAGACCAGCAGGCCACATGCAGACGTGGCTGGCAAGCTTTTTTTCTCATACATACCCATGCCAAACAGTCTGAATCACCATGTATACACAAATCAACAGGGAGGAGGGCAATTTTACCCTTTAGAACAGCAGAGAGCGGTTGAAAGAGCGGAATATGCATTGAATGAATGATTTCTGGGAATCGTTGAAAGAGCAGATTGTCAGAAAACAAACCATCAGGAAGCAGGGGGCACCTATGTATTTGGAAGGGAACTGTCTGGAGTTTGAGAGGCAGATGGATCTTGTGTTGACATCCACTCCTTGGACTTGGAGGGGAGACCCATCCGCCCATCTGCCTGTTTTGCTGCTACCTCCATGGATGTGCTGGGCAACGATGCATCTCTATGTCTTAGCTGCAGACAGAGGAAAAGGTATAGAAGATTTTTATGTCACTTTTCAGTTTACGTAAGGAAATAAATAATAATAAATAGGGAAATAATAATAAATAAGGAAATAAATAATAAGAAGAAAAGTAGTAAGGAAATAAATCATTACTGGGGAGGGGTTAAAATTGTAGTGTTTTGACAACCTCTGTCGTAAGAACAGGTGTGGTTAGACAAGGGGGGCTTAAAAAAATTGGTCCCTGATTTTGGGAAAGGGATTTTCCTGTTTTAAACAGTCACTGCAAGAGCCCCAGTAAAATCCCAGTCAGGACTGGGACACCTCCGCAAATGTGCTGTCACAGAGAGGGCTGTTAAAGGTCCAGCCAAGGGTTTGAGGTCCCCTCCATAGGCTTGACTGTGGGACTGGACAGGGATTGGATGCACCCAGCCCTCCATAGGCTTGAATCTGGGACTGGACAGGGAATGGCTGCACCCAGCCCTCCATAGGCTTGAATCTGGGACTGGACAGGGAATGGATGCACCCAGCCCTCCATAGGCTTGAATCTGGGACTGGACAGGGAATGGATGCACCCAGCCCTCCATAGGCTTGAATCTGGGACTGGACAGGGAATGGATGCACCCAGCCCTCCATAGGCTTGAATCTGGGACTGGACAGGGAATGGATGCACCCAGCCCTCCATAGGCTTGACTGTGGGACTGGACAGGGACTGGATGTACCCAGCCCTGAGGTTCCCTGGGATGTCCCTGATGGATTCAAAATCTTAAACCAGTTTTCCAGGCCTTTAGAGAAAATGAGATGGGTTGCAGAACAGCCCGGTGGTCACATTGGAGGATGGAGGTGAGGCTGGGGTGCATCAAGTCTGCTCTAGCACAGTGAGCCGGCCAGAGACCTTCCTTCCTGCCCCCTTTTCACAGTCCCTGGGGAAATCTTCCCAATGCTTCAGGTACGGAGCAGTTCCATCTCTGGGCCCAGCAACTGCTGGGAAGCTGCCAGACTTCCAAGCAGCATCAGCCACTGCCAGGCCCATCTGCTTTTGTGGCACAGTGTTCAGGAGAGCATGACTGATGTCTTCCTTCTGCCTGCCTGGTCTTTCCATTTCAGCCCTGGAGAGACTGACGGATCAATGGCGGTCCCGTCTCCACATGACCACATCTCCACACCTGTCCTGGCAGTGTGAGATGCCTCGTGCTGCCTCTGAGATCCAGGAGATCGGCAGACAGGGAGGGGTTGGCCTTGCCCACTCCTAGGATGCCAAACGGAAAAAGCCAGGCTTCTTGCAAAGGATGCAAGTAATAAGTTGCATGTAATAGTTTTAAATTTAATAATAAGCAATATAGTTTTTAATTAAGCTTATGAAAGCAATATTGAATCTAATATTGAATCTATTTACTTGAATCTAATGTGCACCTTTCCCAGCCAAATTTACCCTGCAAACTCCGGATGCGCATCAGATTTGATGGCACATTCGATTCAATGGCCCGTTAGATTTAATATGGAATTTTTATTATAAACATAGGTCAGTATTCAGTTTAACAGTTTACTATAGTGTAATAAAAATGTAACATAAGCTCACTGTTGTATAAAATAGTGCAGTCCTATATATTATTAATAATAATGTATATTAATAATAATATTAATAATAATAATGCAATTATATATATAGTCCTGTAATATATATTTGATTGTGGTTTTAACTGGTTTTTTTAAAAATTTGGATGTTTTTATTGAGTGTTTTTTTAAGACTGATGTTTTAATGTTGTTTTTAATTGATATTGATGTTTTAAAAGATGTTTTTAGTGGATTTTCTGTTGATTCTTGTGAGCCGTCTTGAGTCCTCTGGGATAAAAGTGGGATACAAATAAAGAATTCTATTCTAATTAGGTGAAAATCATAACATAAACCAATTGTAATACTATTATTATCATATACCCCATTGTTGCATGCAGTAAAATTAAATTTTGCACCTGCTTTGCAGCTGCACATTACAATTGCCTGTAAACTTTTTCTATTTCAAACCTTTTAAAATCAGGATGCAGATTAGATTCGACTAAATACCGTATATGAGAGTTTTTAGCTTTTATTTTGTCATGTCTACATTTTTCTTGGATGTCCTACATGTCCTCTTTTTTAAATTAGGATATATGGTCACACTGAGCGGGTAGGCACCGTGATTTGCAGGACTGGTAGGGCCTTTGGCCTGATCCAACAGAGGCTCTTACATTCTTATGTTCACTCTGCTACCTATCCTATACCACCCTAAATACATTCATGGAGCCCCACACTAGACAGATAGCTATTCTATGGGGAATCACACCCATGAGCAAACCAGCACTTGAGTTTCAGCCCCTGTGGGTTGTGCAGTCTACAAACCTCTGACCTCTATGGTGGGTTTTGTGCCACTGATCCAAAATTCTGCATCACAGACACTGAAGGAAGACACCTCCTTTGTTCCAAACCCCAGATGTTCCCTCCAGCAGCCCTTTACTCATGTGGGGCAAAGACCCTGTGGCAAATCTGGAGTGAGCAGAGTGAGCAAATCTGGAGTGAGCTGGCAGACCTCATCATCAGGAATGGGATGGCACAGACTTGGGCCAGCAAGACCTGGAGGAAGGGCAGCATCATCAACAGCTGGCTCGGTCATCCTTAGAACTACCCTCCTCTCTCCCCACACAAAATGTGAACATCCTTCCTTTTGTACAAAGGACCTTCTGAGGCCACCCTGCCTGGCACAGGAGGCACCTTTGAAACGGACGCCTCCCTTGGTGACCCAGAAGCAGCATATCTAATCACCGTTGCAAGAGCTGCCACATTGATCCTGGCAGCCGCGTGCCCAAACTTTGGTGCCTCTACCAGAGGAGAGATATTCGATCCAAATGACGCTTGTCTCGTTGAGGGCATCTCAAAGTCAAGGAGGAAGAGCACCCTCCCCACACTGGCTGGGCAGCAAAGGGCCTTCACCGAGCCCCAGCAAAGCAATCCTGGGCAGATGCCTTCCTAGGCTCCCCAGCACCGTGAGTTTTCTGATCAGCCCCAAGCAAGGGGAAGACCAACTTGAGCAAGGCCTTCTAAGCATGGAAGAAAAAGCTGCCTGTGCGGAAGAGGGAAATGGAAGATGTCAGAAAGGGGGGTGACATCTTCCTATTTCCCTTCCTTCATGGCCATCCCTTCACCCAGAGGACAAAGCTGGAGGTGGGCAGTTGCTGCTGATCCCCGCAGTAAGGTGGCACTCAAAACCAATTCATAATTCAGAACTGCCTGGGAAGGAGGGCCAAAGGGGGCTTCACTGCCAAGCGAGGCTCCCCAACAATGGGTGGCATTTGTGTTCTGGATGCCACATGCCCCGACAGTGGGGCCAGACGCTGTTCACTCAAGAGCAGGTCTCCCTCCAAATATTTGTCCCAGGAAGTGTCGACAGCCAGGATTGGGCTTGTGCACAGAGTGTGCAACTCACTCTGAGGTTAGCATGATTGAACTGTCAAGAGTCCAACCCCAAGGTTGGCAGGTGGGATCCTGTTTCAGAGACCCCCTTACGCCTGACTCCAGAGAGTAGGTGGGGGGACAGAGACACTCTACTAGGTGGTCTTGGACAATGAAGTTGATTTTTGGTATGTTTGTTGGCATTTATGCCTTCAACTCGACTGCTGTCACTGCTGATGATGATTACCGTGTGGCTTCTTAGTATGACCTGGGGCTGCTTTTCTTGGCCGACTACAGGGACTTCTTCGTTGTTTTGTAAGCTGTTGTGTGAAGAGGGGCACAAAAATAGTTTGAAATGAAATGCAAAGATGCTCCAAAGCAGAATTATCTCCCTAGCAGAGGAAAGGAGTTCCATCCCAGGCTGCCCCCATAAGTGGGTCCAACAGAGAGGGAGCTACCTGCCTTTCCTGCCTTGTCTCTCCAAATCAGATGGCTCTTTAAGGTGATGCTAGTAGATCCCCCCACCAGGCAGAGCAGGCATCCTATTTCTGACTCATGATTAGTGGGTCTCTGGCTAAATCTTGAACGGCAGCATCTAAGGGGTGCAGTGAGTGGGAAACAGCTCAGGCGTGCAAACAGGAGGCTCTTCCGTCTCTCGCAACCAGCCAGCCTTCCTGCTTCTTGTTTGCCTCTGGCAAACTGTCCAAATTCACATCCTACACGCCGCAACAAACTGTAATTAAGTACTTTGGTTTAGTTGGCAGGCAAATATTTTCCGGGGTTTCTCGATATAAACAGCCTGAGCAGCAGAGTGGAGACCACAGCCGTTTGTGGGTTGAAGCAAAGGTGGCAGTAGTAGAGGTGCAGAAGTGGCAGGGCAAAAACAACAGCCCATGGAGCAGCACACGGCAGAGGGAAGCACCACCAAGAGCATGAAGAGCAACCCAGGCCAGGTAGTGTCCAGAACTCTTGGACTCCTCTGATCTGACAGGCTTGGTTTCCTCGTTGCCATTTTGGACAACAGCACCACCAACTTTGGTTTTCTTAGGTGGGATCTGGAATAAACCTTCCTACAAATGGTGAAAGAACATAGACAGGCTAGCAAGTCCATCAAAGGCCAGGAGCTCAGTTGCTCTCTGGCAGGATAAATGGAGGAGGGGGTAACATCTGCAAGAGGAGAGACCCAGGTCAATCCAGATGGGGGAAACACAGAGTACGTAGGAGCAAGTGAGACCAGTGAGGATCAAACCCAGTTCTTCAAAGATTTGCCCAGCCCTACTGAGCCCACGCCTGCTAAAATATGGATCCTACAAAATATAGAAGGTAGACAAAATATAGAGGACAGCAGAGGCTGAAACACTCACAGGGCAGAAAGGTGGGCTTTCCATAAGGGATTCATTCACCACTCACCTCACCACTGGGCAGAGGTAGATTTCTGCTGCACTCCTAAACACACTTCCCTGGGAATAAGACCCATTGAACACAATGGGGTTTACTTTTGAGTAAGCATGGTTAGGCTTGTGCCTTGCACCTAGGGTTGCCATATATCCCAGCTGGGAAGGCAGGAAGGAAGGGAGCTAGGCCTGGTGTGCCAGCCTCATGCGGGTGATGCAATGGGATGGGGAACAGCTTGCAGGGGTGCGCGTAGATGTGCCTGGCCCACTGCCCTGCTGCTGCCTTTCGAGTCCAGGCAGCCACACTGGCAAGTCGGGGCTGCAGCTGATTCTGATCTTAGGTGAGGGATTCCTCTTGATACCAAACTGTCCAAGTAGTAAAACTGATCTTCCTTCCCTGCAGCCAGCGCAGTGCTTTTCCACTTTGTACTTCCATCTGCCTAGATAGCAGTTCCCTTCCTTCGTTTGCAGGGCTCGTCCTCGACTATTTAATGGGGCTTTTCGAGGGCACGGTGACCGCAGCAGACACAAGAGCGATAGATAGCACAGGAGAAATTGGGGCGCGAGAGAGAGCAATGCTTTTCCAAGAGGGAGGAAGAACAAAAGGATAAACCAGGCCCTTCAGACCTCCTGCATTTCTGATGCCCGAGCGAGAGAAAATGGCATTTGATGATATCTATAATAGAGGGGCAGAGCCTGGAATCAGGGCTGGGTTAATGGCCACTCCATTCTGGGGACGATCGTGCTGCTATCATCTGCTTCTCCCCCTTGGGATCAATTATTTGAATTTGGTCGTATTTTGTGTCTTTGGATTTTCTTCGCTCAAGGAACATGCTCTGCTTGCTCAGCCTGTCCCGGACTATTCATTGCCATTATTTTAATTAGAAAACAATTTACAACAAAAAGGAGGCTCGAAAGCAGGGCCTGCTTTGTGTCAAGAGCAAGGCACACTCAGGCAGGGGCACAAATGGCAAGCTGAGCCCAGGTCCTTCGGGGCTTTACCAACTACAGCAGGCAATGTCAACGGGACCCACAAACCCTTAACACTGGAGCAGCTCAGTCTGTCCAACCACACAATTCAGTTCCTTGGCACCTGGCCTGACACCAGACTTCCTTGCCAGCCAGAACCCAGGCAGAGAGTGCCAGTGTCTGGTGCCCAGTGCCATGAAGCAACCTCCAGAAAAGCCGGCTTGCAAGACTGTGACTCGGGGGTTCTGCTTGTGGATTTCTCAGGGGCATCTCATTGGATGCAGAACTTGGGGCTTCTGTTCTGATCCCGCAGGACTCCTAGGATGTTGTTATCTTTGAATGGGGGGACCCCACAGCCAAAGCTGGGGGCGGCTGCTGGCAAGAAAAGAGAACCTCACTCCAGAGGGAGCCAGTCTTCTCAGAAGTCAAGATCAGCAACACTCACCTTGGAGAAGGTCTTCTGGGCGACCTCTGTCAACATTTGGATGGATGAGGAAAAATAATATAATTGTGGAGTCTCATTTTAATTAAACTGTCTAAGATGAATAACGGAATCACAGAAAGCTGGCTGAGATTAGCAGGGGAAAATCTAATGATGAAAAAGATCAGGAGAACCGGACAGAAATGAAGAGTGCCTCGTTTTTGCTCCAGTTGGATTATAAGTAGATCTCCAAATAATATCCCACCATAGTTATCACTGTGCCGGAGCCAGAAGAGGGAAGCTCCCATGCAAACATACCTGTGGATCAGATTGGAGCCAATCTCTATCATGGTGCCTGACCGGACCAACATCCAAGCCAAAGCTGAATCCAGGGGATTCTAGGCTATAAAAACTTCTGAGAACTGAGGAAGGACCTGCCAGACTTTCTGGCTGAACTTCTGATCTGTGCAGCCACTGCAAATGCAACATCTGAAGCTGTATCCCCAATGTGCTAGTTCAGAGCCGGCCCTACTGGGAGGCCAGGTTAAGTGGTTGCATCAGGAGGAATACTGGTGGGAGTGCCCAACCTCCACCTGCCTGTTCACCTGCTCCTCCTCGTCTTCCCTACGGTAAAAAGGGGGGGGGGGGGCGAGAAGAGCCTTCCATTCCACAGGGTGCCAATGGAGGACTAGCACCAGCTTTGCTGCTCTGCCATCTCCTGCATCCGTCTCCTCTGAAGATACCATAGAGGCATCAATTCCTTCCATGCCAGGGCAGTTCAGTTCCCTGAGCCTGCAGATATTTCCCTGCTCAGGGCTGGAACCTGAACCTGAATCATATGTATTTCCATGTACAGCCATGGATGGGACTTCCAAAGAGCAACGGGGCAGCAACAGGCTGCCTGGGGCTCGGCAGGCTGAGATCAAACTCTGGCAAAATTTGGAGGAAGAAGGCAAGGAGTGCAGTACAGCACAACAACCACATGCCATAACCAAAAAAAAAGGTCAAGGCTCCCCAAATGTATATATAGCACCAGGTGCTTTGGGGTAAACTAACACCCCACTCAACTGCCTGTAAGGGATGATGTACCCACAGCTTCCATGCCACATTGAAAGGTCAGACTGCTGTTTGAATGGCATCTTTATAACAGCAGCAAACATTCGGCTTGGGAGGGGGCACTCGGTAGCCACAATATTGGGCACTTTCATTTTCTCATAGAGCTCAATGCATATTTTTAGTTTTGGGGCCATAACTTTTGACAGGAAGGAAATATTTCAAAACAGATTTGTGCATTGGATTCTGCCCTTGAACACAAATCTAACGACATATGACATGATGGGGTACTGCACACCGTTGCAAAGTTCCAAAATGAAGCCAAAATGGAGGACAATGAACCCCTTTCAGAGGACACCCGGACAGGAAGCTAAAATAGAGGACAAATCCGGAAATTTCCAGTCATATGATCACTCTGGCTTTACCATCCTGCAGTGCATGCTCTATTGAAGGATCTTCAAACCCCAGTCCGGGATCTCAAATGCAGCCCATAGTTCTATCTCTAATCTGTTTATTTAAATGTTGTATTTTAAAAAAATTTCCAGACCTCCACATTGTACTAGGTATTCGATGTGGCTCTTTGGCCAAAAGGTTTAGGGCAAAATCCAGAGTAACTACAGGGAGTCCAGGGAGTAAGAAAAACTTATTCTGGATTCCAATATGAATTTTCCATAGGTTTTCACTAGGTGGTGCAGTAACTACAGGTGCACATAAAGTCTCTTACGTGCTCCTGTAGTTACTCTGGATTTGGGGGCATGTGACCCCAGCTCTATTGGAATTGGTGCCCCCTCCCAACAGTAAAACGTCCCCCAAGCCACTCTAGAGGGTTTCTCAATAGGCCATCTGGGGCAGGGGGTGTCTTTTTTGGAGTCTCCTTGGTACAGCCTTGTATTTAATATAGTTGGGAAGATGGCCAAAGAAAGGGAAGTGGAAATTTTCTGCTCTTCTAGCCCTGTATTTAACTGGCATTTGGCTGCTGAGCTAAAAGCACTATATTGAAAATCAATAAGCATAAACTGTTTCAAAGCCAAGCGAAATCAAATATTACAATGTGGTTGAGTTCATCATCCGAAATTAACATCCTATAAGTGCCAGGATCAACACTGGTCTGTAAAGAAATGAAAATCAATGCAGATTATTTCAGACCCTGCCTGAAGCTCCCTTTCTATTGGGGGGGAGGGAGGGAGGGTCATGAAAATCAGAAGGAGGGAATTCCCCAAACACGCACCCTAAATATTTGTGGGCAATGATCATTTGACAACTGAACAGGAGCAGAAATTGTCATAGGGGTGGGCAGATGTTCACCAGTGGAACTCCTTGCCTCTAGGCATAAAAAACCAAGCATGACCAGACTGGCTGGACCATTTCTTTGGGCAGCCACAGGGCTTGAGACTCAGAACACAATCCTAACCATGTCTGCTCAGAAGTAAGCCCTATTGTGTTCAATAGGTCTTACTCCCAGGAAAATGTTTTTAGGATTGCAGCCTAAGAGGGCCTTTTCAGGTTCACAAATGAAAATGCCTTCCAATCTCCACTTCTCCATACATTGACTTTGTGATATACAGATTAATTGGAATATCGATAGCCTGGCCTTTGGTCCTCCAAGGGGCTTTTAGGGCAGCTAATAAAGTGGAAAACAAACCACAACTATTCAATGAAACAGGATCAGAACAAAAAGAGTTCCCAGGCAAATTGATGTACAGCAGAGCAACGCAAACTGAAGTGCTGGAAAGGCCAGAGTCACCATAAGAGGCTGAAATGTCATCCGAGGCAGGAGAAGGTGCATCTCCTGGAGTGGGGCAAGGAGTCTAGTGGCTTCGGATCCTATGAGACGAGAAGATGGCTTAAGACCATTCCTTTATTTATCTATGATTGGAAGATCTGCAGCTTGGCTGCTCTTCCCCATCCCCAAAGGGCCCACCCTGGACAGCAATACTTTTGATTCTGGTCCAGCACATGTGGATCATCTCAAGAGCACCCGACACTTGTGTCCAACTGATGCTGAATGCCCAGATACAGGCAAATACTTAGAATACCGTACACAAAAGGTGCAGGGTTTTGACCTACCTGGCCAGCATCGATCTACTCTGAATTGGATCCATACCCGACATGGTGTCTTCCTGTTTAAATGGTGTCTAGTATCTACCTCTTGGTGTGGCTGTGGTGCCCCCGACAAAATATTCATCGCATTGTGTCTGAGTGTCCATCCCAGTGTCTGATTTTATACCAGCCCAGTGTCTGATTTTTTTTCAGTACAGACCACTTTATCCTTGAATGGCTGGGTGGTAAATAAACAAACAAACAAACAAACAAATAAAGTTGTGTCCAACAGGGAAAACAGAAAGAATGTTTCTTTCACACTCCCAATGTGCAAGGATCTTGCCAAACCCCTCAATCCCCAGCCCTGATCCACCTCCCCGCCAGTGGCCTGGCAGCGCACCCTTTGCAACTTCCATGAAGCACTGTACTGAACGCCCTGCTTGGGAGAGATCTGTCCTTCCGTCCTCTGTCAAGTGCTGTACATTCAATGCTGGGGTGTGTGAGTGACATGAATCAACACATCCATGACCTCCAAGTGGAAGGGATCTGATCCCTGAGTGCACCCCCGTGCATCACACAATGTTTACCCCGGCCCGTGGGGCAAGACTCTCTCGGCACAGAGCGGTGACATCCAGCCCTGACTGGATTGAGTCGTCTTCTTGAGGCCTGGCACTCCATCTGCACCTGAAGGTTAATCTCTGCCTCTTCCCCACAAGCGCATCCATCACAGGGAAGTGGACTCTTGTGGGAATATTGATCACCGGCCCGTCCTGCTGCTTGGCAGGCTGGAAATGGAGTGCTCCGTGTTGCTGCCAATTGCTTGGCCTTTCTCGCTCCGCAAGGCAGCCCAGACGGAGAGCGCAGGCAGTCTGGAGAGGCTGAAGGGACAGTGCTGCTGCTTTGGGCCTGGGATGTCGGAGGTCAGAAGACCTTCTTTGTCCTGCCCCTCACCGTTCTTCAATATGACCCCCTTGAAGGAGAATAGAGATGCTTCGCCAGCTCTGTCCTTGCAGGGTCCTGAGCAAAAGGAAGGGGCTTATACGAGCCAGAAGGGGGAAAGCGAGTGGAGTGGAACACAAAGCCCTGCTTGTAGGTACAAAAATAGGGTTGCCGTATGTTCCCAAAAAAAAGGACAATCCCAATTTGGGGGGATTATGTTCAGACATTGGCAAATGAAACAGAGGGTCCTGTCCCAACTTTGTGGAAGAGAATTATGGCAACCCTATACAAAAAGCACATCCACAGGTGTGACCTTCCAGCTCTAACAGGCTGTGATGTTATAGTAGAGGTCTTTAAACATTTCAGCTAGAGGGCCACATCAAATATCTGGGGCAGTGTCGGCGGCCAGAGAATAAATCTATATATTTATATATAAATATATATATATATATATATATATATATATATATATATATATAAATGAAAAGTCACTCACTCACTCATCAACAGCCAGCCAAAACCGCTGAACCTAGAAGCATGAAATTTGGGGAGGGTATTCCTTCTGTGGCATCAACACCCACTAAGAACCGATGTTGAGAACTTTAACCCTTAAGGAGCTGAAAAGACATGCAACGTGTTTTTGTCGTATACTTAACATGGAAGATTGCTTAAGGTCCAGCAATTTGGTGCTTGGTGCCTGACGCACAGGGAAGGAGGGCGCACTGGGGGATGGTGTGCATGAGAGAATATTGTGCATGGGGGTTCATGCGCATGGGAGATGTTGCACATGAGAGGGTTGATGTGCATGGGAAGGTGCTGCACATGGGAGAGTTTTGCGCATGGGTGTTGACGTGCATGGGTGTTGATGCTCATAGGTGTTGATGCGCATGGGTGTTGATGCACATGGGAGGGTGTTTCACATGGGAGGGTGTTGCGCAATGGCAGTATTGTATGGAGAGTATTGTACTCCCGCAACATGGGTCCATTTCACTAGTATAAATATAAAACTTAATACATTAAGATGATACTTTAGATAAATGAATAAATTGGATAAAGAATGGGCTCAAATTTTAAGGATTTCTCCAAGCACCAAAGCACATTCCAAAAATAAAGCACATACTCAAATGGACCCCCATTCCCTCCACCTTCTGAACCCCTTTTAAGGCCTACAGGGAATTAAAAATTAGTTTTGGGTTTGGGGAAAATCAAAAACCCTCCAGACCTTACCAGAGCACAACTCCAGTTGTGTTCAGTCAAGCGGGCCAGAAGCTTCTAGGGGTGCAGAGTCTGGGCGTGGGCCAGATACAGACTTGCTGAGGGCCACATCTGACCCCAGGATAGGTTTGGATACCCATGTTCTATAGGAGTCCATTGTATGCAAGGTGGTGCCTGAGAAGCAAAGGAGAGAAGTGAGATTATGGCTGCAATCCTAAAGACACTTTAGGGAGTAAGACCCATTGAATACAATGGTACTTACTTTTGAGGAGACATGGTCAAGATTGTATGCTTTGACAAGAGGCTGTGACCAATGGGGTCTGCGGAAATTTATTCCCTCCATGGCTGGAAGTAACTCATCAGAGAGAACTCTGTGGCTTCTCCCCGCGGTTTTTGCCACTCATTAAGGGGGAGGGGGGGAAGAAGCTAGAAGGACATTTTTAACCACTGCTGGAGCCAATTACAGAAACTTTCGGGCCCAGATTCATTTCAGGATCTCAGATGAACATGCACACTGGACTCCAAAGCAAGTGCTGCACTGCCAGCTCCGTCTCGCCCTCCTCTGTGCCCCGTCCCCGGAAGCTGCCCCTCAAGAGTTCCTCTTCAAAGCCCCATAGCCTGGTGAGGCTGTGCTCCAGCCTGGCTCTGTTGCAGCCAAGCAAGAATGTGCATAGGTTGGAGAATCCCTTGGGATTAGAGCTGGCAGCTGGGAAGAGGGGCAAGCTGCAGATGGCAGCCCCTGGGGACAGCTCTTGATGCTGCTGAGCAGAGCGTCACTCTCCCCGGGGGCACTTCCAGCCTCTGTGGAATGGAGCTTCAATTTCTCCAACTTCAATTTCTCCCATTGGAATGAAGGCTACAGGTAAGCAGGATCTTCCCAGATCTCAACAGTGGCCATGATTGCTGCCCCCACAATACAACAATCAGGCTTTCTTCCCACCTCCAGGTCACCAGGCAGTGGGGTTGCAGCCCAAAGACCTCACCCCTCTCATTCCTTGCAAGCCCCACATGGAAATGTGCCTTTGAAACCAATGAGTGGCAACAATACATCAGGGGTGACAGGCTCTGGCTTCCAGCAAGCCTCCCAACACACCCCACTGGGATCAGAGAGCACTGGCAGTGATTGAATCCAGGAGAGCAGCCTCATCCATCTTGCAGGCCAGCCACTGCCTCTGAAAGTGGGGCTGTTTGCTAATGAATCTGGAGAGAAAGAGAGAGAGAGAAAGAGACAGAGAGAGAAATTTCCTTGGTAAGCCCAATATCGCATTCAGGAGCCTGGTGCTAGAGAGCAGCATCTCATGGCCTGAACCTTCTGAAGGTGTCCCTTCTCCTCTCACTCCCCCCTAACTTTTCCATTTCCAAGGGAGCAGCTCAATCAATCCGTGATAGGCCAGGAGGAGCCACCTTATTGAGTGTTGGCAGTTAACAAGGTGTAGATCAGTTTCCATCATGGATCACACACCACATCTGGCCCAACAGTCCACCATGATTTGACACACCTACAACATTCCCACCCCCAGCATGAGAAATTTTGACTCCCATCTCCCAACAGTGGACTTTTAATCTCTATATATAAAGTTGAAGAGTCATTGATTGACTCACTCATCAACACCCAGCCAAAACGCCCAGTCCTAGAAACATGAAATTTGGGGAGTGTTTTCATTCCATGATGTGAGCACTCACTAAGAAGTGATTTTTTAGAAATTTAACCCCTAGTGGGGTGAAAAGGGATACAACATGCCCAGTACCCAGCTGTGCCCACTGCCTACAAATATTCTTCAAATCTAGATCATCATGGCCCAGAAACACTGCCCCTGGTCCCCACACACCGTATCAGCATAGGCGATCTAATAACATAGAGCAGTGAGTTTCAAGAGCAGTGCCTTGCTTTCCGAAGGAACCACCCAGTCCAGAGACTCCCATAAGAGGGGAGCTACAGGCACTAGTAATACATTTCCTATATCTCACCCTATTTCCCTCCCCTGATTCAGAAGACTTGCCCACAGGAGAGACCAGCCTTGTCAGGGCAGGCATCTCAGAAAGAGGAGCTGCTGGAGTGACTTGCTCTCTGGCCTCCAGCTTAGCCGCAGGTGCCAGTCTCAAGGGATCCTGCCTGTGGTCCTAAAGGGGCTTCCCCTTCATGAAGAGAGCTCTGCAGGCCTCGGGCTGAACTGAGCGCATCTGGGCATTGAATGCCAAGAGTGCCAGCAATTTGTGAAAAATGCAAGGGGTAGGAGGGAATGCATCACAGGAAGGAGCAGCCCCTCTGGCTGCTGTGGCCAGTCAGAGAGCCACATCTGGCCCCCAGACCAGGGTTTGGAGACCCCCTAATGTAGCTGATGCTCTCATTTGCATCTCACTTTCTTTTCCTCCTCCTTCAGTGCATTCTCTCCCCTCCCAATTCTATCCAGCAAAGAAGTATGCTTTGAATTAAACTACCAGCATGTTTTATTGCACTCATCCTTAACTTTCCCTCCGCTTCTCATTCATCTGCCCAGTAAACACTCCAGTAAACAGCTCTGGCCCCACTGGGATCCTTGTCTCTCTCTGGCCTTTGCTCTCAACACCAAGGTCCAGGGAGGGCAGCCCTGAGACACTGTTGCAGGATAGTCCTTGCAGCACATTGCATTCCCTCCTCTTGTGTGCATGTTGCATGTGCAAGTAAGAGAGCACAATCCTAACCATGTCTATTCAAAAGTAAGTCCCATTGGGTCTTACTCCCAGGAAAGTGTCTTAAAGATTACAGCCTAACATTGGTGAATTGCACCCTTCAAGGAGAGGCAACTGAGTGTGGGTCTCTCCCAGCACGTCCAGGGCATGAAACCCTCTTTACCAGAGGCCATCCTGAGCAGCCACCCCATTGGAGCCTGACAGTCCACATCATGCCAGCGCTGCCCTTTACAGCACCTGCAGGAGCAGGCAGGCCAGGGGCCATAGAAGCCAGCCAATAACCTGGGGCAGCCATCTGTGTCTCTGCAGTCGGTCACCCAACAGATAGCCATCCAATTACACCTGCTCCGGGACAGCCCCATCCACCTTCCCCCAATGGGAGCCAATTCCCACCCCTTCCTTGACTCATTGCAGTGGGACCCCTTGGCACGGCTCAAGCTGTGGGTGGAAATGTTTAATCAACTCTGGGATATGAATAACTTGCCGGCGCCCCAGACGTTCATTTCAGTCACAGTTGGCCACACTATCTCACCCTATAAACACCTCTCTGGTTTCAATTAACATTTCTCTATCTCCTGTCTCGGGGAATATTATATTTAACTAATTTAAGGGGATTGGTAAAGAGAGTTTTCACACTTCACAGGAAAGCGTAATGAAATAATTATGCCTCTATACCTGCCACGCGCATGAGGGCATTGCAAAAGCGGCTCTAAAGTCGTTCAAAGTGGAAACTTCTCCCGGATGCCCTCAGCACACCCCCCCCCCCCATGATCTGCTTGAGACTGGCCGGGGTGCACAGTCAAGTGCCTATAGCACAGGTGACCAGATATTTCCCTGCCAGGTCTGGGTTCCTTTACCACACATATTCACTGTGCATGGTGGGTGGCACAGATGTTGCCACCCACCATACATCCCAGAAAACCAGGGATTGTCCCGGATTTGAGCATTCAAAAAAATGTCCCCTCCAGCTGAGTAAAATCCCAATTTTTCAAAAGTTGCTCATTTGGATCGGGGTAGTACTTGAAGTGGCTCTTGGATTCTAGATTACAGTGATGGCTGACAAGGTGGAGGCAGTGGCAGAAAAAGGGAGGAGGAAAGGAATAGGACCTCCTTCTCCCTTGCCTAGACCTGCTGCAGCAGCAGTGCATGTGGCTCTCCCTTCCCTGCACGCAGTGCCACCCCCCAGCATCATTTCCCACACCTATGCCACAGCTCCACTGTGGATGATGACTGGAAAGTGTTATGGCTGCCTTCCCTTTGGCCAGAAGTTGTTTCATCCCCATAAGGGATCACCCAGAAACCCCCATACAGGGGTGCCACTGACCACTTCTGCACCTTTTCCTGGCCTTGAGACTATCTTCTGTCTTCTCCAATTGCCAGGTTGGAAGGAAAAGTGACAGGCAGCATCTGCAGAAAGGAGCCTGGGTGTGTTGCAACATCTGAGTCTGAGGAGGACCCAAATGATGGACCTACATGGCCTATAGGCAAGAAGTCCTGGGGAGGAATCCTGGCCAAGATCCCACCATGCTCAGAACGCACAGGTTGCAAAGGCAGCTTCAATCAAACAGCAACTAGTGATGGAGCCAAGTCTGGACAAAGGCCCTTCAGCTCCACACTTTCTCCTCTTTCCTTGCAAAGGGCCCGGAGCAGCACATGGGAGACAAAACGTCTCCCTCATCTGAATTTCTCTTGCACCTTGAGATCCTTTGCAGAGGTCATGGAGAAAGTGACAGGTGAAAAATGGGCCTTGTGATCCGCAAGCTGGAGCCAGTGGGGAACGGAGATCCCCACGGCAGGAATGAACAGTGCATTACGGGAGAAGAATTAGAAGTCCTGCGGAGCTGAGCAGAAGAAAAGCAGCTACCTGGCTGGCTGGGATGGGGTGGCCAACAGTCCTCCTGGGGACCTTCAATAATCAATCAATCAATTGACTTCCCTTCACTACAATCAATCACTACACCAATACGTCAATAGTATTTATATCAATCAATACAATACATCAACAGTACTGTATTTATATACTGCTTTTCAAGGAAAAATTCACAGTTTGCTGAGGAAATAAAAAACTATTGGCTCCCTGTCCCAAAAAGGTTCACAATCTAATAAAAGGGAAGGGGGGGAAACCATCAGAGGCCACAATAAAAGACATTGCTGGGCTGAGAAGGGCCTGTTATAGTTACAGGGTTCCTCTAAACAGGGTTCCTCTGCTAAATAAAAGAGGAGCACCCATAAAAGAGGAGCACCACTTGAAAAAGTGCCTCTTGCCCAATTAGCAGGGAGATTAACTTAGGCTGCAAACCTCAAGACACTTTTTTGGGACTAAGACCCACTGAACACTATGGGGCTTACTTTTGAGTAGAGATGGTTTGGATTGTGCTCTTATGGACCTTCCACCAAGATCACTCTCATTATTGGTGGATGTCTAAACCTACAGCAAAGGTCCAAACCAGCTTGTCAAGATCTTAAACTGAGCTTGGAAACAAGATAGGATAGCACAGGATATGGGGGTCTCCATAGGGCCGGCATCAGTTCATGGTCCAGTGGTCAGGGTGACCAGATGCCAAACCCAAAATTCCTGAACCCCAAGGCCAAAATTCCTAATCCCAGGCCAAAATTCCTACCCGCTGAAAAAAATTGCCAAAAAATGTATTTTTGTTTTTGTTTTTCGGTTTTTTGACCATAACTTTTGATAGGAAGGAGATAACTCAAAACTGATTTTTGCATTGGATTCTGCTCTTCAGTACAAATCCAACAACATATGGCATGATGGGATACTGTGCACTATCACGAAGTTTCAAAATGAAGCCAAAATGTAGGACACCCAAACAGGAGGCTAAAAATCCAGACAAATCTGGGTTTTTCCGGTCATCTGGTCACCCTGTCCAGTGACTGAATCTATGGAACCAGCTGACATCTACAGATCCTCTTCAAACCTCCACAGAAAGCATTGATTGCAATCTAACCTCACTTACTTGGGAGTAAGACCCATTGACTATAATGGGACATATGTCTGAGTAGAAAGGGATAGGATTGCGCTCATAGTAATCTAAATTGAGCAACAGTTTGGACACATGCATGCATGTGACTTGGCCTGGCATCTGAGTCCCTGCCCCCAAAGAGCTTCCAGCCTAGATTTCAGCAGTAAGGAAGACAACAATTAAGAAGGATTTTGATGAAGGATTCACTGCAATTTATGAATTATAGTTATTTTTACAGATTTCCCCCGCCTTCCTTCACAGTTCAAGGCAGCTTTCAAAATATGAGAAATACAAAAAAATTAGTGAGAAAAAGACAATTTTTTTTAAATAAAGCTTTTAATCAGCAGCTTCCTATTGTAAGAAGGGGAAGATAAAAGCATCAGTCAGGAATACTTGGGGGGGCACCCAAAGCAGCCTGCCCCAAAATAAAGACTGCAGCAGAGCAAAGGGGTCCTCCTGCCTGAAGGGAGGGGGCCACCACCTGCGCACTGAGGGCCCTGCAGTTGCACCCCTTGCAGGGTCTCCATCCCCTTATGACGAGCCATGCTCAGCCTTGGTGACAGCTCGCCAGGCTCCGTTGCTCATTCTGCTGCCATCTGCAATTAGTACCACTGAAGGAGTCTCCTTAATTAGTGACAGGAGGGGGAACAAGATGGGGGGGGGGTTGGCATATTATAGTTCACCATACAGAGAGCTATAAATAGACTGGACTGATGGAGTCCATCACTGAGGATTTCAGGAGAAGCCTAATTGGAGAAATCTCATTCCCATGTCTAGCTGTGGGCATCGATACAGCCAGTGAGAGAGCGCAATGGAGACCACAGAGTAGCAGGAAGAGGGTGCCGTACTGGAGGACGGACTCAACCGTCAACTGATGTTCTGGATCCGACTGCAGACCCCCTTGCCAGGAAAAGGGGCCAGCCTGGCACACTGATGGGCCTAAGTGCAACTTTCAGGTCATTAATGATGGCTTACAGGGAGCAGGTAGTGGAATAACCCCCACCCAGACTGAACCTCTGACTCATGACACAGCACATGGCACCACAACAGGCCACCAGGAGGGCTTCTGTCAGAAAATTCGGGAAGACAATATCTCCAGTTCCTGCCCCAAACCTCTGACTGTGGTGCAAGTGTGACCCTCCTCTACAGAGCCACACGTGTCACCATCTACAGCTTAGCTAACCTGAACATTCATGCTGAAAGCTTGGAAGGCATTCTGAGGCCAGAAGTGATTAGAAGGAAGGGTCTCACCTGGAAGTTAAGAGTTCTACAAGCTGCCCATAGAACAATTGCCTACCTCACAAGATTGTAGTCAGGACAATTACCTACCTCACAGGGTTGTTGTTAAGGTCAAAAAGTTTAAAAAGCTATATAAGCCACCTTAAACCTTTGCGTTAGTGTGGGATATTTAAGGGATATGAATCAGGTAGGTAGGTAGGTAGGTAGGTAGGTAGATAGATAGATAGATAGATAGATAGATAGATAGATAGATAGATAGATAGATAGATAGATAGATAGATAGATAGATGGGAGGGGGGGTGGGTGGGAGGGTAGGGGGGGTGGATGGATGGGTGGGTGGGTGGGTGGATGGATTTCCAAGAAGTAGATTTCTCAGAAGACCAGGATGAGGCATGGCCCTCCCGCAGCCCATGACCAGAGCCGCATCCTGCACCCGCCTTCCTTGGCTCCTCCAGTGATGCCAAACTGCTCCTGAAGGATGAACTTTCCAAAGGCTGAAACTCCGACGCTGCCAAGCGAGGGTGAATTGTTGCTCAAACAATCCATTTAGAAATCCATCTCTCTCTCTTTCTCTCTCTTCTATTGTTATCAGTAAACTGCAGCTGTCTCTATAGTAACCCGGCACCAGGTTCCCAAAATGAAGATTCGGAGGTTTCCAATTCCTTGTGCTGAATCCCGGACTCTCCAAACGCATCCCTGCCCTTTAGTACATCTAACTGTACACTTCCCTCCCCCAATCAGCCTTTGGGGAGGGTATTCCTTCCATGATGTAGGCACCCACTAAGAACCCATTTTTAAGATATTTAACCCCTAAGAAGGTGAAAAGGGGTGCAACGTAACATCAAAGACCGACCGATCAATACCCAGCCCCAACCCCTGGGCCAAGAAGCATAAATTTGGGAAGTGTATTCCTTTTGAGATATAAGCACCCACTAAGAACAGATTTAGTGCCTGGTGGTGCCCACTGGTGCCTGCTTCCCCCTGCTGCCCCCGTTTCACTGGTACCCAGTACTTGTTGGTGCCCAGTGGTGTCCATCAGTGCCTGCCCGCAGACACCAGTGCCTACTGGTGTCCAATGCCCAGTGATACCCACCAGTGCCCTGCCAAGCTTGAGGCCCACAAATATTCTTTAAATTTTATTCCCACTTATTTTGTTTAGTTGTTAAGACATGTCCATCTCTTGGTGGCCCCATGGACTGCAATGCACCAGGTCTTTCCTCCACTAGCTTCCAAAGTTTGTCCAAGTTCATGCTCTTTGCTTTGATGACACTATCTAACCACCACCTCCATCACCATCCATCGGCCAGCACCTCCTCCTTTTGCCTTCAGTTTTCCCCAGCATCAGTGTCTTTTCCAAGGAGTCCTCCCTTTGCGTGATGTTTCTTTGTTTGTTACTCCCACAACACTTTGTATATAGTATATTATATATACTGGTATATCAGCTAGTATATAAATATTCCTAATTATTTTTTTCTGCAAGACATTGGAGGAAATTCCTGTCTTGAAAATCCTGGAAGAGGCACCAAAAGTGCCAATACAATGAAAAAGTTAAATAAAATGTAATCACAGGGGTCTCATGCCGCCTCTCGTGGTCTTATTGCAGAGACAGTCAGGCGTTGGAGGGAGGATGCCCTACTGGAGAGCTCCAGCATAAAAGTAGAAACTGACAGCCTGAGCTCCACCAGAAAATTGAATATTAGGAGATTTGGGACAGACAAAATATTTCTTTACCCAGCGTGTAATTAGTCTGTGGAACTCCTTGCTACAAGATGTGGTGATGGCATCAGCTTCAATATCTAGAAGAAATTACCCTCATAGATTACAAGCCATGATGGCTGTGTGTGTGCGTGTGTGTGTGTGTCTATGTATAGACAGAGAGACAGATGGAACAACCTGCAAACTAGCAGCACACAAGCACAGCACAGCCGAGCAAAGAGGATGACTTTAAGCACATGGCAAACATGGACAGCAGCGCCTGCCTCTGGCTGCTTCTCTAGGTTTCCTCCATCCCCAAGGCATGTGCTCCAGGACAGTCTTATCTTGGGTCCATTTTATTGGGCGGATGCAGACTCTGCTCTTTGGAACACAAACACTGACTTAAGGCGACCCACAGCGCGGCACGTGGCGGGGCGGACGGCTAGGGATCGATTATTGGGTCGTGCTGATGCATGTAATGGCCTGCAACAGATTGTGGAGATACTGGGTTAGCGAGGCCATTATGGATACTGAATGCAAAATAATGACTGGAGAACAAGGGAAGGTGCCATCTGGCCTCAGCCAGGCCACTGCCTTTACAGGGAGGGAGAGGAGAGTCTTTCTGTAAAGAGGGAGGCTTTCCAGAACCGATGCTCAAGAAGGCTGCTTCTTAGGGCACCTGAATGCCAACTGGCATCTTGCAATGCTGGGACCCTCTGGCCAGTGAGTCCCAAAGAATGGGGAGAGCCTGCCTTTGTCTTGCCCTGGCTTGGGTTTGCCCCCAATGTCTGGCCACCCAGCCTTTCTGGCTGGAGGGAAGAGGGGTTGCTCTGCACATCTCAGCTTGCCAGGTTTTTGCGCCTGCGCCAGGGGCAGTCCAGGATAGATCCGACATAACCATATCCCAGACATAGCCACGTCCAACCTTCCAGTTCCCATCAACTGTATAGGCACAAACTGACATGCCCATCAAACAGAACATGATGGGCTGGTATAAATGGTGAGCACGGCTACAGGATGGGTTCCAGACCAGGGTGACCAGATGCCCAAACTTCAAAAGGAGGACAAGCTTTTGGATTCCTCTCAGCCTGGCTTTTCCGGCAGACAATGGCACATTTGCCTACACACGAGTAAAGCCATGATATTGGGCACTTTCACTTTCCCATAGAGCTCAATGCATATTTTTTATTTTTAGTTTTTTGGCTATAACATTTGATAGGAAGGAGATATTTCAAAACCAATTTTTGCATTGGATTCTGCTTTTCCATACGAATCCAACAACACATGACATGATGGGGTACTGCAAAGTTCCAAAATGATGTCAAAATTGAGGACAAAGAAGCCCTTTTGGAGGACATGCGGACAGGAGGCTAAGAAAAGAGGACAAATACAGAAATTTCCTGTCATATGGTCACCCTGTTCCAGACTCCTTCTCCTCTCTTCTTCTATCACTGCCATGGGTGTTCCTGGCCGGTCATGCAAAACTTGCTAGGAGGGAAAATCACAGATCTGGGCCTGATCCCAATTTGCCCAGCTCCCAGCCTGTGCTTTTATACAGTGTCACAAATCTTGACTTCAGCAGAGCACTTGACAAGGACCCACATGAAATATTAATTAGCAAGTTGGTAAAATATGGGATGGATTATACAATCGTTAGATGGATCTGCAACTGGCTGGACGGCCACATTCAAAGGGTATTTGTACATTTTTCTGCATCAACCTGGAGGACAGTTTTAAGTGGGGTGCCCCAGGGATCTATCTTGGGCCCACTTCTCGTCAACGATTTGGTTGAAGGAATACAAGAGAGCCTCATCAAATTTGCAGATGACACCATGTTGGGAGGTGTAGCAAACACAACAGAAGACAGGAGAAACCTTCAGGAGGATCTGGACAAACGAATACTGGGCTGAAATGAATAGGATGAATTAAAACAGGGAGACATGCAAAGTTCTGCACTTAGGCAAAAAAAAAAAAACCAAAGACACAGGTATAAAATAGGAGATACCTGGCTTGGCAGCACAACATATGAGGGGATCTTGAAGTCGCTGTGGATCACAAGCTGAACCTGAGATTTGAGTGGGCTGAGGGTCTCCTAGCAGTTTGTTGCTTTGCTGCAGACTCATAAGGCATACTCTGTTGTGGAGGAAATGGCAGAGTGGTGTCTGGCAAAGTCCCGTTGAAGAGCTCTTCGCAAGAACACCCTGCAGGGCTCAGCAGAGGAAGGGGAGATCCGGCATCCTTAAAGATTTTTAATTGCCCTGTCAGAATGACAATCCTGAAACTAATTATTGAGAAGACAATACCAGATACACTGAAGAGCACATCAACACTGTTTTTATGTAATTATGCTATTTAATGAATTGAATGCTACAGTAATGGATGATTGCCGGTTAATTAGGGACTCCCTTTATGCTAATCATGTCATTTATTTTCAAGTCACGATAATTTCTAGTTTAACCCCTCTCTCTCTCTCTCTCTCTCTCTCTCTCTCTCTCTCTCTCTCTCTCTCTCTCTCAATCTATCTATCTATCTATCTATCTATCTATCTCTCTGCTGGGGAGGGGCTGATTAGCATCAGAGTTTCAGCCCACCCTACATTCCAGAGAAAAGTCTTCAGGTTCATATCTGCAGAGCTGGAGCTGGAGGAAGTCTTTGCGGTCTGTCTTTCCTTCCTCAACCCAAGTTCACTTGGGTTGCCTCATCTTGATGTGTACAATTAAGAAAATTTGGAGTATAAGAGATGATGTCCTCTCTCTGTCAAGCCTGGCTGGGCCCAGGAATGGTCTCTGGCAGGTGGACACCTGGCTCACAGCTGCTGCCACACATTCCACAGATGAACCTGGGTGCGGACAAGGGGTCTCTCACTCTCATGCTCTCCCAGACCCAGAATTTTGGGGTCACAGAGGAACCTTTCCACATGGCTTCTGCAGGTGCCCGCTCTTTCACCAACCCCCTCTTCCAGCACTGACTGAGAATTTCTGGTGCTGGCAAGGATCATGGCACAGCTGCACTAAAAGGGATGAACTGATCCCAGCTGACATACTCCTGAGTCCATGGATTGTGGTGGAGAAGTTGGTCTCGGCTGGCAGAAGGCAGTGGAAGTCATAGAATTTCCTCCCTTTCTGGTCCATTCCTTGTGCATTCCACCCTGCAGAGCAGAAGGAAGAACACAGAAGCTGTGACAGGAGGCAGAGATGGGGCCTTCTCCTCCTCACCATGTACAGCTCCTGATCCAGATTCTGAGATGCTGCACATACAGGAAGAGCCAAGTTCTTTCCCCCAAACAGACTTACATGTTCCCTATTTTTTTCCAAGACTCCAACGCAGAAGATTCTTACCAGGCAACATCACATCAAACTCTGCCCGAATCCACTCCAAATGCCACCCATGCATAATGGAAAAGGGAGATCAGGCATTTCCACTGACCCTCTGACCACTCTTTCTGACTACAGCAGCTCCCTACTTTGCCTGCCTTTGCTCCCCTCCTCCCACCCTCTGCACCTTAGGGTGCAATCCTAACCAATTCAGGCTGGCATAACTTCCCTTCTCCGCATTCCTGTAGTGATGCAGGGAGGCAGGCACAATGTCTATGCACTGGCCTAACCTCTCCCCAGGACTGGTACAGAAGTGCCTTATGGCACTTTTATGACACCCCCAGGCCAACACAGGACTTATGCCAGCCTTCCTAAGTGTTAGAATTGCAGCGCCAGTTCCTCTGCAGCACAGGTCCAGTGGCTTTTTCCCAGATCCAAAGCCTGTCACCAGTTAGCAGGGCAACCCCTGGGCAGCAGAGGGGAACCAAGGCCTTACACAGCTGATCTCAGGAACAGAGGGTCAGTCCACCCTCTCAGCAGCCACTCTTTGGTTCCAGAGCTCCCCTTGCTCAGTATTGATTTGGACTGACAAGATCAGAGTGCAGCTTGTTCTGGTGGAGCAGCTCTTGGGGGGAGGGAAGAGAGACACCAGCCCTCCTTCAAAGAAGCTTGGTGCTTGCTATGTTTGAAAGGCTCTCAGTTGATCTCCAGGATGAGAAGGGGACATGGCGTGGTGGAGGTTGGGCTTTGGGAGTTTATAAGTAATAGGAGAGAGATGCAGTCACTCCTATTCATCACAACGATGCTGAAAAGGCATCTGGTGGTGATCTGCATGCAAGAGAAACAGGCAGGTTTGCCTAATGGGTAAGGAGCCAGGCTTGGCAAGGGTGACCCTGGCCTTTGTACCATTGCGGGCACAATCCTAACCAATTTAGGTCAGCACAGCTCACCTGCTCCTCATTCCTATGGCGGAACAGGGAAGCCCACACATGTCTGTGCACTGGCCTAACCCCAGGGACTTGTGCCAGGGCTCATGCCAACCTAACTGGGGATTTGGATTGGAGTCCCAATCTGGTCTGCACCATGCGCTCTGCATCGACATCATGCATTCCTGAATTGCTCAACAGGGATGCAGGAGAAAGTCCTCTGTGTAGCTGCACCACAGCAGATGCACCTGAGTGCACAGAAGATGTACCTTCTTCACACCTGTGTCACACTTTTGATTTCAGCAAACCTTTGGCCTGGCCAAGCTCCCCCCGGCTGGGTTTTTTTTTATTGTGGCTTCTTTTTTGTGTATTTTTCTGGCACTGCTCCATGAGATCTCTCTCCTCCTTCCCATAGCAAACTCAGCTCTTGCACATCCAGATAATTGCCACCAAAACAGGACCACCCACAGAGAAAAGAGAATTCTCGGCGTGCTCACTGAACGCCAGATGTTTGCAGTTTTGGAATATATACTGCATATATTTTTCTCATGTAGAGAACAGAAAAGCACCCCAGATCCATGTCAGCCAAGTGCTTCCTCTACCAGACCATTCAAGATTCGGCATGCAGAGTCAGGAGGGCACAAACTTCACAGACCTTCGGACATTCCTCGGGCACAACTTCAGAGGAAGGAAGAAAGTACAGATCTCCAAAAGACAGAGAGAAAACAAAAATCGGGAATGTCCCTGTTTTTCGGGGCATATGGCAACCCTACTGATGTGAGTCAAGGGTGGTGGCATAGCCAATTCCATGCCCAGGTCACTTGCCTGTAACAGAAGCTCTGTGACATGTCCTGCATAGCTACAGACTCTGTGCTGTAAGATTCCGGAGCATGTGTGACATACACTTCATTCTGTCAAATGCCAGGAGAGCCAGGCAACCCAGTAAGGAGAGGGGCATTGCATATGGGCATCTACTTGGGGCATAGCACCTTCTGCCCATGGGAGGAGAGTGCTGAGCAGAGGTGGGGACCCTCCCCAAGAATCCTTCTTCTCCTCTGCTTCTGACACCCATCATTGCATCAAGAGTCCTGACAAGTTCCCACGCTCCTTGCCCGAAACCAGGCAAGACTGGCAGCTCCTGCTGCCCTTTCTGGGGGCTGTCAGATCAAATTGCAGCTAATTGACCAACATGCCTGTCCTCTTGCTCAGCTATTAGCAAAGGCAGAGTGACAAGCAGCTGATGCTAATTGCCTGGGACTTGGTGGCACTGCCTGGTACAAGCAACACGTGGTCCCTTGGGGAGGGTGGGTGCACCAAAGGAAGGGTTGCTGCAGGCTTTGGCCATTTATGTCCCTTGCTTCAGTCCTATTCATTTGCCAATGGTCCGTTATGCTGCTACAAACATCCCCCCATTTGTAGTTAATAATGCCACACATTCCCCCCTCCCCATTTTTGTGACAAGGGGGTGGAAGTTTATCTCGCAGTGGAACAAAAAACCAGCTATTTAGCTTTTCCTTCCAACACGGGGTGACCAGATGACCTCTTTTTCGAGGACATGTCCTTTTTTCCCTTGAGTCATGGGGGAAAAAAATCTTCATTGTCCCCCATCTCCTTGTGATCATACAGCATGTCACCTTCTTGTAATTAATAAATTATATGTAATAGTTTTAAATTGAATAATGAGTAATAATAGGCTGCAATCCTAAAGACACTTTCTTTGGAGTAATACCCATTGAACACAATGGGACCCTTGACACCCAAAGGGGTAATAGAGGAAGTGAAGAAGAAGAGGAGGAGGAGGAGGAAGAAGAAGAAGAACACCAAAACAACAATGGGACTTACTTTTGAGTAGACATGGTTAAGATTCTGCTCCAAGTGTTTAAATTAGCCACATGAAAACAATATCTATGCAAATTTTTAGCTTTTATTTTATGTCCCACATTTTTCTTGCGTGTCCTACATTCCCGGGGACCTTGTCCTCTTTTGTGGTTATGACATACTGCAACCCTGTTCCAACTGTCCAGCGTCCCAGAGCTCCTGCACTGCCATGTTTTTTCCCACCATGCCAAATGTTACGCATGAACACACCCACACCCACACACCCACACACACACACACACACAAACACAACCATTCCACATAGATTTTATTTGACTGCCGTCTAGTTTTATTGCTGGATTTGCAGTTGTTTTTTATGGGTTTTCTCACTTCAATTGATTGCATTCTCAGCTGGGGGAGCAGCCTGGCTTTTAGAGGGAGGTTTGGGTTGTTCTGATGTGGGCACATGCTTGGATGGAGAGGGTATATCATCAGTGTGGCTGTTGGACTGCATGGCCGTGCAAGGGGCAGAGGGCACAGTCCAGAAGATGCAAGCAAAAGGACTGGGCAAAGGACACTGGCAGCTTCACAGATCTTCTGAAGCACCTTCTCCAAGGCACCAGGCCAGGGCAGGGCAATCCTCCCCTCCCAAAAATCTGGCTGCAGGAGTGCCTGTTGCTCAATGTCCTGAGCAGAGCTCCCCATACAGGAATGGCACCAGGCCTGCCCTGCTGCGCCTCTGCCAATGCTCATACCGCACTGCCACCAGTTTGGAGAGGAGGCGTGACAGATGCCCGTATCAAGCACCAAGATGGCTTTTCGGCTGTCCCCCGCTTTGTTTCAGTGGGAGCAGAAAATCCGACCAGAGCGAACACAACCAGCCAGCGCGTGATCAATTCCTCCCAAACACCATGAAATTGCCTGAAAGGCTGGATCCGCCTCCAATTGGCGCGGCGACTGCCTGTGCTTTGCTCAAACAGGGTTTTAATTTTATGTTTATAATTTGGAGGCCAGCCGAGGCAAGGACCGGCTCCTCTGCTGCGGTCTGGGTTTTCTCCGCATTCGTGCTGGGAAGACACAGGCAGCCCGTGAAATATTATGGGGTGGCTTCCTTTTGGCTCAGCGCCTCCTCAGGCTTCGCAGCAGAGATTGAACTTAATTAAAATCAATGGAGAGAGAGAATGGAATAAATCAGGCAATATGAATATTCCTGACACCTTCGCAGCCAGGAAGGGCTCCAGATCCCCCCTCCTCCCAGAGCAACAGGGACCTCGCTGCACAGATGGGCCAGTGGCACTTGGAAGAGGGGCTGATGCCATTAGAGGTTGGCATTCCCTCTTTCCTCTGATCCACTTCTATGGGCCAGGAGTCTGAAGGAAGAGGAGCCACACAAAGACTGGTGGCTATAAGGGAGGGGGGAAGAGCTCCTGTCTAGCAGGCAGCAGGTCCCAGGCTCAGTCGTAGCCACGTCCAGCTCCAGACAGCCCAAGAATTAAATGAGGCAGTGGACAAAGCTACACCCAGTCAGAGGAGAACAAGCCAGTCTAGCTGGACCTTTAGCCCAACTCTGCATGGTGGGACCCAGTGACTCAAGAAGCCAAACATGAGTGCTGGCTACCCTGAGACAAGACCTTCCCAGCACATTGATGGCTTTGGGGGATTTGCTCCTGACTACAGCAGGGTGCTTGGAACCCGAAAATGAGGAGATAAGTCAACAGGGTTGGATGCTGAAGAAGGTATTTTTCAGTAGGGGCCACCACCAGCAGTCTGTCCCCTATTCCTCTGGAGCCCTGTCAGTCTGGGATGAATTAATGGTCTGTGAAGAACTCCATTAGTCTCCTGATGGATCAGGCTAAAGGGAGCTCATCTGGTCCAGCACAGTGGCCCACCAGATGTCTCTGGGAGCACACACGACAACAACACCTGCATCCTGGTGCCTTCCCCTGCATATGGAAAGTCAGACATACTCTACTTCTAAAACTAGGAGGTTGCACATACCCGTCACATCTTGTAACCTGTGGTGAACATTTTCTCTATCAAGCTGCCTAATCCCCTTCTCAAGACATGTAGGTCAGATACCATCAATATATCCTGTGGCAAGGAGTTCCATAGTGCACACATGATGCACATCACTGTTCCTTTCCCACCAAAGTAGTACCTACCTATCTACTTGCATGCTTTTGAATTGCTCAGTGGGCAAAAGCTTGGGATGGGAGCTCGGTACTAAACTCAGAACTAAGTATTCAGTTCTTGAAGCACTTCTAACCAAGTCAAGGACTTGGACACTGGCCAAGAATTTGGGAACTAGTCAAGCACTATTGGTCAGCGTTCTAACCACTGAGCACTTCTGCCTCATTCATGGCTCGTATCAGCAGTGTGTTGCTGGAAGTACCCAGGAAGCATGTCTGCTGTGACCCTTCCCATGCTCTCCTTCCAGACCTTGCCGGTCACATTGCCTTGGTGTGCCTGCGGAGTTGCCATTCATGTATCTTGCTTAAGAGGGTAGGTGGCCTTTAATGGGATTAAACAAAACAGCCTTCTGTGGAGACCTGAAGTTCAGTGTTGCTCATTGGCAGCAGTTTGCCAGGATTTCAGCCAGAACTCTCAATTTGTGGTGCTCTCCATGGAGCTCACCATCTCTCCCTTTTGCCCCAGACAGTGACCAGCAACCCAGATCTCCTCCCTGACCATCAGGCTGCACTGTAGGATTGCCATAATTCTCTTCCACAAAATCAAGACAGGACCCTCTGTCACATTTGCCAGTATGTGAACACAATCCCGCCAAAATCGGGACTGTCCCTGTTTGGGGGGACATATGGCAACCCCGCAGCAACCCCAGGATCTTGTCTGCAGCTGATGAAAAGTCTTTCCATTCCTATTTGGAACTCTGTGCCAGTTGATCTCTTTTCAGATCAATTAATTTCATAATCAGCCTTTTAACAGTGGCATGTACAGAGGCCATATGGGAGTGGTTAACATTAGTGGTATTTAACTGGCAAAAGAATTGTGGATCGTAAACCACTCACAGAGACAAGCCATAAAATGCCGCTTAATTGGTGGGCAAAAGGCCTCCAGGCGCTCCTGCCTGATTAACGCTGACAGCAGCGGTAGCGGCGGCGGCAGTGGTGCCTCCTGCATGTCCCTGATGGGCGTTGTGAGCTGCACAGCGCAAGGCTGCTGAGATGTGCATATCATGCACAAATGTCCAGCTCTCTCTCTCTCTCTCTCTCTCTCTCTCTCTCTCTCTCTCTCTCTCTCTCTCTCTGTGCGTGCGTGTGTGCGTGTGCGTGTGTGTGTGTGTGCCAGCCAGCTCCACCAACTCCTCCTTCACGTGCCATGACATAGAACTGAAAGGCAGGAGGAGCCATAATCAGGAAAAGGGGAGGCCTTCATAGGTGCATCTTCTTGCCACACAGAGTGGTTGAAAGTTCATCCTCCAAATGAGACCCTGCCCTCCTTCTTTTCTCCTTTCTCTTTCCTCTGCTTCTCTCTTTTTCCTTGAACCAAAGGAAAATGGTGCCTCCCCTCTGCTCCGTGGGCCCTGCAGTCAGAATTCCAATATACACATTTTGATGGTTCCGCTCTTTCAACACCTTTAATTATTCCCAGGACTCATTCATTCAACACATGCTTCACTCTTTCAACCTCTCCTGATTTAAAAACTGAAACTGTCTTCCCTGATGTTGACTTGCACATGACGTGGTGATCAAACCATTTTTGGTATTTCCTTATGACTTTCATAGAATCATAGAATCATAGAGTTGGAAGGAACCTAGTAGGTCATCTAGTCCAACCCCCTGCCTGTAGTAGGAAATCCTCCTAGAGCATTCAATTGCCCTCACCGTCAGGAATTTTTCCTAATACGCAACCAGAATCTCCTTTCTTGCTATCTATCTTGATATTTGTACCCATTCGTTCTAGTTCTGCTTTCAGAAGCAGCTATGAACAAATGAGCACCATCCTCATATGACGGCCCTTTCTTCAGTAAATAACCATCATTCAAATATAGAAGCTATTCATTGCGGACACATGCTTTGATTCATTTTAATGTAATTTGATAGGTATTTTGGCTATTTGTTAATAAACGTGTGTTATTTAGGCTTTTGCAAGTGATATTTCTATTGGTTTTGGTGGCAATTTTGGATTTGCAAGCTGAAAAATACTGGGTTCCACTTTTTAAGGATTTTCACTTTTGGATGGTGCTGCAGTCCCTAACCTGTCCAATAAGCAGGGGATGCCTGGTTCAAGGATCATAGGCAGCAGGTGGTTCAAGAGACCCCTTGCATAGCCCCAGGAGATCTGCCAGCCAGAGGAGGACTTGCTGGAGGCTTGGAAATACCACAGGCTGGACTGCAGACCATCCTGCAGCTTCTGCAAAAGTTGGAGGAAATTTCCTGTGGACGCCAAGGCCTTTTTTGGCAAGACTGGCATCATCATCATCAACCTGGAATTGAATGAGCAGAGGTGGGAGGAGGAGAATGCATTCTTTGGGAGGAACTCAGCAGATCTCAATCCAGCTCAGGTAGCCCAGCTGGTTCGGGGGCAGATTGTGTTGTCTCACAAAGGCGCTGATGCTATCAGTGCGTGTTTGGGGAAGAAGGTCTTGAAGTGGAATTTCTTTTTAATAGAAAAGAAGGCAGCCCTTTCTGCGGCGGGAATGCAAAGCGCGCCGTCTCCCTGATATCATCCCCAAGTTATTAAAAGATAACAAGAGCTACAAAGAGTCAATGGGAAATTATTTCAGGTGCGCGGCGCAGAAGGAGGAAATCACAGCCACTAAAATACAGTAGATTATTGTGGGGAGGGATCGGGAGATGATTAATGCCGGGGGAGAGGCCTGGCCTGGATTCTGACTCCTGCAAATATAACGTCGGTGGATATTTTGCTTGCATAGATTCCTGATGCTTAACCTGCTCGATGCTTTTTATTTGCATTGATCACACTTTATGGTATGATTAAATTTGTATGGAACAGACCCAATTACTTTTGTTTTACATTTATTGAATGTACTTTACAGGGAGACAAATTAACTGGCAGCAGTTAGTTTGATTAATATGGCATTGAGGAGCTTGAAGGGATACAAGCGCCAGGAATCCGCGTCTCTGGAATTCACCTGCCTCTCCAGGTTTGGATAGAAGCATCCTCCTTGCGCCTTCATTCTCCATCCCCCCACCACCCCAGTGAGTCCCACCAACAGCCTGTCACCCTCCTAGCAGGGAGTCAATTGTATTGGCACCTGAGTGGATTTCTCAGGGTCAGGCCTCCATAAGGGCCAAGCTCTGACAGTTGGGGTCTAGGGCAGCTGGGGATCCTAGAAGATCCATGTCAGGACTGAGTGGAGTTCCAGGGCAAGAGTCAATGCTAAGGGAGGGCCAGGCAGGTGGGCAGTCAGAGCCAAGGAAGGAAGGACCTAGACAACATGGTGGGCAGAAGTTAACCCCTGCTAACTGGGCAAGAGGCACACTTTCAAGTGGGTGTTCCTCCTTTATTTAGCAGGGGTGGAGTAATTGGCCTTCCTCACCCCAGCAATGTCTTGTTCAAGTAGTTCCTGCTGGTGTTGTTTTTTGCATTTTAGATTCTGAACCCTTTTGGGACTGGGACCCATTAGCTATTAATTTAGCTAATATTTTGTTCATTTTCTTTGTAAACCGCTTTGTGAACATTGTTGAAAAGTGATAGATAGATAGATAGATAGATAGATAGATAGATAGATAGATAGATAGATAGATAGAAAGAAAGAAAGAAAGAAAGAAAGAAAGAAAGAAAGAAAGAAAGAAAGAAAGAAAGAAAGAAAGAAAGAAAGAAGCAGGCACCTCTTGCTGAGCCACTGAAGAGCAGTCAGGGTGATCATATGACTGGAAATTTCCAGATTTGTCCTCTTATTTCATGTCCTGTCTGGGTGTCCTCCAAAAGGGCTTCATTGTCCTCCATTTTGACTTCATTTTGGAACATTGAAATGGTGTGCAGTACCCCATCATGTCATATGTCGTTGGATTCGTATTGAAGAGCAGAATCCAGTGCAGAAATCAGTTTTGAAATATCTCCTTCCTATCAAAAGTTATGGCCAAAATACTAAAAATAAAAAAATATGCATTGAGCTCTATGGGAAAGTGAAAGTGCCCAATATTGCAACTTTACTTGTTAGTAGGCAAACGTGCCATTGTCCACTGGAAAGGCCAGGCTGAGAGGAATCCAAGACCTTTTGAAGTTTAGGCATCTGGCTGCTCTGATCCTGGTAACAACTTTGCCATCTTTCCTACAAGGCTATCCAGCAGGAAAGGGAAGGCACAGCACATTCTTCTCCATGGCCTGGGAATGCTACCCCTTTGCAAGCATGAGGAGGCTCCTGGTGATCTCAACCCCAGTATGGGTTGCTAGAGCTGAAGCCAAAGCAGAACAGGCAGGGAAGCCGGTGAGCAGCAGGTAGGCTCAGAGGGCACAGCAGGTGGGCAGAGGCCAAGCAAAACAGGCAGGTCTCTCTCCCAGCACAGCTGGAGTGCTGCTTGCTTGGCAGCATCCCCAGTACTTGGAGCCTGCTGAGTGCAAATTCCATGGAGGGGCCGCTGTGCAAGCAGAGATCAAGCCTGCCCTTGTTGCACTCACGTCCCCGTAAGAGGACAGGCGAACACTGCTGCCAAGGAACAACGGACAGCGTGTTGGGACATCAAAGCCCTTCCCCAGAGAGAGTACCTTCTCTCTCTCTCTCTCTCACCCTAATGTTCAGGCACTGAATTTCAACTTCAGTGATTCTGCCTATCCAACAATGAAGTATCTTCATCTCAGAATACTTGGAATCGCTGGCCTGTGATATATGGAGTCTGCTCAGGAATGGGTTACTGTCAGCCAGCCCCAGCCCTACCCAGTGGGGCCTGGCTGGCACCCCTTCTGGACTTCTAGCAACTGGCACTGAACTAGTAGACAGACATGCTTTTGCAGCAGGTCTGCCAACCATAGACTTGGGGCGCAATCCAGAGTAACTATGGGGAGTCCTTGCTCCGGTATAAGAACAATTTGCTCTGGATTGCAATATGAATTTCCCATAGGTTTTCACTAGGTGGTCCTGTAGCTACGGGTACACATAATGCCTCTTACGTTCTCCCGTAGTTACTCTGGATTGTAGGGTTACTCAAAGTGGGTTGATGATACCTGGGACATGTTCTAGACCAGTGATATTCAAAGTGGGGGTCAAAGTGTCCCAATTTGTGGAAGAGAATTATGGCAACCCTAACTAAAAACCAACTTGATGACACACAACTGAATGAAGGTTGAATTTCCAATGATTCACTCTAAGGGTGCAATCCTATCCATGTCTACTAAGAAGTAAGCCCCATTGTGGTCAATGGTTCTTACTCCCAGGAAAGTATGCTTAGGACTGCAGCCTAAGACATGGAAATAAGAGCTGGCTTGTACTTGTATCTGATTGATTCCCAGATGAGTCTTAATAATCCCTCAATGAGACTCAGAAGAATCAATCTCATTGGCCAGTTTTGAGTTCAAGAAATTGACTTTTTGTTCCATAAGACAGTTGTGTTTTTCTTTTCTGGGTATCTGGCCTGGACTTATGATAGAATGCAAATATTTCAACACAGTTTAGCTGTAGATGGCACAAGTGGTTAAGACACTGTACCTGTTAACCAGCAGGCCAAGGTTTGAGACCCAGGTCCCCACAAGACAGGGTGAGATCCTGTCCTTAGCCCAGCTCTGTGATGCAGCTGGAACCAATCTTATTGGCTCTGCCTTTCCATTGGACTAATTCAGTGGCGTGGAGAGGGGGGATTTGCTGCTTGGGTAACAGCCTATCCTCCATATTAATCTACCCAGGCCTTTGTGCTTCGCATGCAGCATCGAGCACGATACCATAGTCTTTCAACACAGATGGATGCCAAATTTGTTTCATTAACATACTCATCAAATGAAGATGGTATTATTCAACATAATATGATGATATTATTCAAACCTATCAAGATTTTCACAATATTGGCCAGTTGTTGTCCCGAGTACACACCCTGGCCTGACCCCAGCAATGCCACTGTCTGCATGGATAGGAAAATACATTGATTTGTGTTCAAGGAAGACCAGCAGACAAGCCCTGCCAAGAAGATGTCTCCTCTCCAAGCTTCCTTGGCATGTCTATGTTCTTGAATGCCCCTACAAAGCCATCCCCACACCCCTCACCGCACAATGTTGCCTGGAGAGCATAGTAATGCTTCAATGGCTTTCCAAGGAGAGAGCGGCGCAGACTTAGAGAGGCTTTAGAGCAGCGGCCCAAGAGTTCTGCTAACAAGCTGAATGTCAATTTTGGAAAGAGAAGGGAGGAAACTGCGCTCCTTCAGCTGTCAGAGCCTAAGTGGCAACCTTTTTGTTTGCCAAGCAGAAAGGCCAGTTTGGGGGGAGGGAGCAGAAATTTGTGGAGCTTGTTGAACTCGGCAGGCCGGAATGACGAGCTGCAGGGGCCAGGTGGAAAACCGTTCTGGATACGCACAGTACGCACAAACCACTTTAGGATCCCAGCACTTTGATGGGGTGTTCATTTTGTCACTCAAAAGCATACTTAGGACAGGTTAAAGCAGCAGGGGGGCTCTCATGGGTCTCTGTGTCATGGCAGCTGGCAGCATGTTTCGGTGGTTGAGTGAAGGGTTGCCAAAAAAAGTGAAGGAGGAATAGACCTGGATAACACTTGGATGGGAGACCTGAATGCTGATAAAAGCTATCATGAGGCAAGAGAGCCAGAGATGTCACTGTTTACAGCTTGGCTGAACAGAAAATTACTGGAAGCTTGGAAGCAGAGGAATATATATCACAATCTGTGTCCATGACACACCATCAGGTCATGAAGTCATGTGTTGTCTTATGATGTCATGATGTTTCATCACGTGATGTGTTGTCACATGATGTCATGTGATGCCGTCATAATGCACATGCAACATGGGGGGAGCCAATGGAGGAGCCAAGCCTCTCTTGACTTCCAAGAGGCACAGGAGGGTCTGTGCCTTCCCCAGTGGGAGACCTAGCAGGTGAAGTAGAGACACAAACACTCACACCTCTCAGAGCTGAGAGACATAGGTATGCCTTCCTCACTGGGAGGCCTCTCCCATCATGGAGAGCATGCAGAAGCACTCCAGAGTTGGCTGGGCAACGTTTCAGGGTACACAGCCACAGGGACACACCTGTGCTGCCCATGGTCTGCTGGGGGTTGCTTCCGGCTGGCTGTGGACAGTGCATGTACATGTGCCCTCCACAGTCAACCAGGCAGCAGTCTCCTGGCCAGTTGCAGAGGCCACCTGAGAGCTCTCTGGGCTTCCCCAGGTGGATGGGCACACTGGCACCCCCGCTCACTGTGGCGCCCATGGCTCTAGCAATGACAGCCTATAGGGACTGTACACCACTGCTTGGAAGGCATTCCCTGACACCAGATATGATGATTGCCACACTATTAAGGAGTCCACCTGGAAGAGAAGAGTTTTATGGTATGCCCATAGAACGATTACCTATCTCATAGGGTTGTTGTGAGGACAAAAAGGACAAAAAATAGGTAAGCCACTTTGGATGTACAATATGCATTAGCATGGGAATAAAGGCAGGGTATGAATGAATGAATGAATGAATGAATGAATGAATGAATGAATGAATGAATGAATGACATATCTGTGAAAGGTTTTCATGACTTGGCCCACAGCAGACATTTCCCAGATGCTGATTCTGCTGCCCTAAGGCAAATTCCATCCCGAGTGCCAAGAAACCACAATTCCAAGGGATGACCTTGACTGGGAAAGAAAAGCAGTTTTCCCTGAGTTTCCTCCTCTGCCGATTGACCAGACTTCCCTGCTCCTCCAGATTTCAAAAGCGAGCCTGAACTGATGCTGCGTTATTATTCCAATCATGGCCAAGGGATTGTGGCCGGGGCGGAGGCGGCATCGACAAGTGCAGATCAAGTGGAGATGGAGGGCAGCAGCTGCTAATTCTCAGCTGGAGCTCTGGGGCATGGAGGAACTGATGGATTGCAGGCTGTAGAAAATGATAAGTAAACAAGGAGGTCACCCAGCTCTCTATTCTTGATCCCCCACAAGGGAAGGGGAGAGCGTGGATGGTCGGACATGGACAGGCTGTTGGTGACAGCCTTTGTCTGTCCCATGGATGGGGCTGCAACAACAGAGCTCTTGGCCCCCTTGTATTCCTGCCCCAAGGCAGGTTCAGGCAAATGCATCCTGTTGTGATGGTGGGAGAAGTGGGAGCTGCCAAAATTCTTTCCGCCATGCAGTTTGTGAAACCAGGGGAGCTCTATCTCATAGTGGACTGAGGGTGCAATCCGAACCAATTTAGGCTGGCATAACTCACCTGGCATATTGTCCCATGGTGGTGTGGGGAGGTCAGCGTATGCCTCGGCACTGGCCTGGCAGCACTTCTGTGTTACTGCTAGGTCAGAACAAGACTTGTGCCAGGACTTATGCCAGCCTAACTGGAGGTTAGGATTACAGCCTCAATAACTGAAGGTTGAGATTACAAGTTCAACTCCCCCCTTGTTCAGTTCAATCTCTCCAAGGCTGGCCTGCATGCTATTGCTCCATCATGAGCAGGAGGCCTCCTCCTTTCAGTGAAATGCATGCATAGAGGCCTCTCAAGGCAGGACCCACCCATCACAGGAGGGTAGTTACTGTCCCTCTGTCCCAAATACCCCATCATCTGAGTGATGCTTGGAGCTCAGCATGGACCACGAAGACCATATTTTGCCTTTGGAGCTGAAGACCAGGTTTGATCTGCTGTCCTCTTGCATCCTTCACAAGAAAGCTCCAGGGAAGGAGGAAGAAGAAACAGTTTTGTGATTCCAATGGAGACTTAATGCAGCAAATGGATCAATAGCACTTTATCAGCAAAGTTCATGGGATCAATTCACAGCATGGTAGCCCAGGAGCGGAGGTGGTGTCTCATTCTCCCTGCAGGATTAGATGGACAACAGAAGCACAAATCACCCCCAACCCAGGGTGCCACCCACCCAGCCCCCACAGCAGGTCCTCCTACAGCTGTTATGTGGAGATACTGGGTCACTGGGATCCTGATCTGCCGGGACTGGCATGTTCTGCATCACATCCCTGGCTGGCTTGCAAAGTTCCCCTCCCAGCCAACTGGGATCTTGCTCCTAAATTCTACAATCCCGCTGGGATCTGCAGTTCTTGGTCCAAGACTGATGAAGGCAAGACTATATTTGAAGGACTCAGGGCAGAGGACTTGGCTGTCTGGCATCAAAAGAGAGTGGACAAGTCCGGCCCTGTGTTGTTGCCTGGCTCCAGCAGGTGCCAAGGTTGAATCCTCACCATCATGCCCCAATGTAGGAAACTCCCCCCTCCCAAAGCCTTGTCAGGTAAAGCCACCTCTTTCAACCTGTTGATGCTGTTTTCTTGCTGTCCACAGAGCTTGCCAGGCTGCTCTTCCTCCACCATTTACGAGGGCGAGAGAGGAATTGATTGTGGGTGAAAGATCCTTCCTGGAATAAAATGAGCCTCTCAATTATTGCCGAGCAAATGCATCTTTTTTTCTTCTCCCCTGAGATGCCCTCGGGTAGCGTCACATGGCCCAGGCAGACGGCAGCAGGTATTTCCAGCCAGCGAACAGTCAGGGCAGGCGACTGGACACAGAGGTCCTGCTCACTGCTCTTTTGCGGGTGCAGAAACACTTCAGGCCGGATCAAGACAGGACGGCCAGAGTGGGTTCCTTCCACCCCTTTTGCCCAAGGAAAAGGAAGCGTGCAGCATGTCGATGGGCTGGTGGGGAGATTAATGGACCTTTCAGGGAGCAGCAGCTCCCATCTCTTCCTCAGTGCAGAATAAGTTTTCAGCAAAGGATAATTTAATGGCCAGCTATAACCTATTAGAACCATGCTGAGCAATTGCTGGGCCACAACCATTATTTATGGCTTCCCAGAAGGATAAAGGTGGGAGGGGAAGGTGCAGATATGCAGCTCAGAAAGGAGATGCCCACTCCTCTCCCCCCATCCCTGGCAAGACTGGAGTGGAGGGCTTGGTTGCAGAACGGAAGCTGGTGTTCTGCCTTGTCTTTGCACAACTCACATCAGGCTAGAAAACCAGGATCCCCTCTTGTGACTTTATCACCCTATTTGCGCTTCGCAGTACAAACACTAAGTAGCGTGTTCAAAGTTCAGGTCTGTCACATTTCCCCAAATGCACTCACATATCAAGTCTTATATATTAAAAGACATGTCAAAATGAATGGGTCCCACCTGAAATTGGCTCATGATTCATGAAGCACATGGATCAGCTGGAAGCACATGGCAGTGGGAACCAGGCTACGTGAAGCACCTCCGGCAGGTTGATCCAATGCAGGCTGCAAAGCTTCCCCCAAATCCAAGACAGTCCTGGTTTTCCAGGATATATAGCAACTCTATACTAGCAGAATTGCAGCACCCAAGCCCCAAGGGTCTTCCCATCTGTGCAGACATTGTGGGGAGGCAGTAGTCGCACTTTGCACCATCATCTCTGCATCATTTGCTACAGGGGCAGGAGTTACTTGTCTGCCTCAGTTTGAGCTGGGCTTGATAGGGGCATCCCTGTGTGTGCTGCATGGGGCTCTGCATGGACAGATAAGGCCATCACCGTCCCGAGGGAGGCATGTTCTCCTCTGTTGTCTGTTTGCAGTTCTGGGTAAACACATGTCTTTTGGCCTCCCTAGACATGTCCACAGAGGCCTCTTGGGAAGAGCTTTGGCTGGGCTAGCAAATGACAGGCAATCATGCCAATGGAAAAGGGCAGCGGAGAAGCCGCAAATCCAGGCACTGAGCACTAAACTCTTGTAATCTGCCCTGACACGTCAGTTCTGCAGCTATAAATCCTGTAAATACCAGGCTCAACAAGAGCCTCTGGTTCTACTGCCCTCCCAGGCTGCTTCTTGCACACTATGGAGATAATAGCATGGCCTTGCATGGGTCGACTGAGCTGAGCTCAACCTTGGGTAGTGCCCTGTGTGGTTCAGGTTGGGCCCTGCCACTGGTTAAGCTGTTATGAAGCTGCTCTGCACTGGAGCAGCACCAAAAACAACTGTGGCCTCCTGGGTCGGTCATAGATTTTCATATAGCCATGGGTCGGTCATAGATTTTCCAGGAGGAATTACATCTATTAGTTATTTGATTTTCTTTGTAAACCAATTTGAGAACTTTTTTAAGCAGTATATAAATACGACTGATCGATCGATCGATCGATCGATCGATTGATTGATCATGAACAACAAGACACCCACTGATCATGAAAGAGCAATTCCTCTAGGGGATTCACTGCCTGCAACAATGTCTGAAGAAAGGATGCTCTGATCAAGCCCCTTCTGAACATCAGAGCAGACTTCAGGTGGTTGTTCACATTGTGTGACATGATGATGGAGGAGGACCAGAGGGCAAAGCAGCCACAGCACCCAGCAGTTGGCAGCTGACTGCCCCTTCTCTGTTGCTCACTGTTGTATTCCTCTTACTGGCCAGACTGGGATTTACTTAGAAACAGAGTGTCTTCCTGATGCCCAAAAGGAGGTTTGTTTGAAGAGTCTCTCTTGGAGGCTGTGAGGGTCCAACTACCCCGCAGACCCAGCCCCTGAAGCACCAGGCCACAGCTTGAGCAACTGCCACAGATTTCCAAAATGGGACTTGTGGATAAATGCTTCCTCCCCCTGGCACATGTATTGGCTGACAGTGTTGAGGCCGAGGGAACTGGGTGCCAAGGTAAACTCCATACTGCACACAAGGCTTGGGGACACACACACCAGGGGCAGAGCCTCTCATCTCTCTGCTCCAAGCAAGGTCTGCAAACAGACCCATCACAGCCACAGAAGGCTGTGCCTGAACAGTCCTGAAGCAATATTTCCCAGCACTGGTAATTTACTCCCTTGTGCTCCTGAGACAACACTGGCAACTCCTATAATGATGAATGCTGGGGGCCTGCTGGGAGTCAGTCCTTATCCGCTCCAGCCTCTAATTGCTTTGGCATTTGGTGCCTGTCTTGGTGCTGGGTGTTTATTAGCTGGCTGGCCAGCCTGCCTGCCTGGGCAGGGGCTGACTCTGAGCATCAATGCTCAATGCTCACAACCAGGCCAGAGTGGCAGCAACCTCATGCTCACCTCCCCTGCCCCAGTCTTGTAGCAGCTTCCCTGTGTATTTGATCAGCGAGATCCCCTCGTCTTTTCTCTAAGGACCTTCTGGATGTCCTTGGCCAGTGGACAAGGTGGCATGAGCCTGATCCACCTTTGCAAGTCCCCCTCAAACAGAAGACCTGAAGGGTCAAGAGTGGCAGGTTGGGGGTGAAGACTGTATGGTCAGGAGGGGAGCCCCCCAAAAGTCTGTGCTTGGGCTTGCCGAACACTCCACAGTCCACCAGGATCTTAACACCAAAGTCTGGATGGGAGACACATAGATAGACTCTATCTTTCCCCCCCTCCCATGTCTTTCTGAGTCTTCCCCAGTTTTCTCTCCAAGTCCACCTCCCTCCTCCTGCTTTAGAAGGAAGGCATGTGGTGACCCTGGAGAGGGAGGGACCCTGCCTGGCTACCTCCTCTCCCTCCCTAAAAACATCTGAGCACCAAGAGAAATACCTCCTGATCAGGAGGTCCTTGGAAACATTCATCTAACCTTATGGTGCTGTGCTTCTCATCATCCTCCAACCCCCAGCTTGCTGCTATCTACAGCTTTCCTTGCAATTTGATTTTCTTTAATGACCTGGTTTTCTTTTGCAATGGGAAACTGCCCTGAGAACTCCAACTGAGCTGGCGGGTGAGACGTGGCATTGGATACAGGAGGAGATGAAATTCACGGGCAGTAAGAGTGAGGAGTGAGGACTCATGTCATCCAGTCCAGCACCCAGACCAACACCCCTCCTCCTCCTCTTCCTCTCCTCTCTTCCAAAGGGAAAGACTCTCTGGAATCCAGTGTCAAGAATGACACTGAACGGCAAAGGTGGCCCTTTAAGGCACATTTGTTTGGAGGCCACATTTAGGATTGTGGGCATTACTGGCAATCTCTAGGCACCCCAGCTTGACCAGTCTGGGCCTTGGGTTACAAGGGTCACAGACTGGCTGAATAACGCTTCCTTCTTTCTGTCTGTGGCATTTGGGCAGATGCAAAGCAGATGCACAGCTTCCACTTGGCAGCATTGCTGGCAGCGCCTTAATTAGATTGGTGGAACTCCTTGCCACATGCCGCAGTGACGGCATCTGACCCACACTGGCTCCCCATTCACTTCCAGCCCTGCAATTTAGGGTGTCTTCTTTTCGCCTGGCTGCATCTCAATCTCCCCATTAAGGCAGCTCTTGCTCCCCCTTCCCATTCAGTCCCAGGAGGAGCCCTTCCAATGACGGAGCCGGCAAGGCAGGAGAGGCGGCCCACCAGCCTCGACCATCTCACTGTGCCGAGGCAGCAACTGTGAGACACGGAAGGGCTGATATTTCTTGACATTTTCCAAATATTTTAATAGGAATTTCAGATCTTGTTTCTAATCTGACATTTATCTTCTACTTAGCAATGAAAATAAACCCAGGTACACAAATCAGGCTCCATCTCCTAAATGGCTCCATTGTTGCCTTTATTACTTTTTCCATTAAGCTGTCACCATCTGGGCTGTGCACGGCATCTCCGCCATGACCGGCTGGCGGAAGCTGTCATCTCCGCGGGGTGATTGAGGAGGGCCCGGCGATAACTCCATTCCTCTCAGAGGATAATTATCAGCTCCATTATTAATGCCTCTCACTTGCCCTCAGGGCCACACGTCAAGGAGGTTAACATATCGACACGCAATAAAACATGCCTCACAATTATGCCGACACCTGCAACCTGCAAAGGCCTTGGGATCGACACGGCACATCTGTGTGAGTCTCCCTCAGTCGGGCTCTCCCAGGTCCTTCTGCAAAAGCCGCCTCAGTAACAGGTGGGAGAAGGGTTGGGGGTTCCTGCTATAGCCCCCTTTCGACAGTCTGGTTTCTCCCCAGACTTTGAGTGCTCAGACTGGAAGACTATCACCTAAAGGTGCAAATTTTTTGTCTCCAAACTAAAAGGAGGCATCACTGGTAGCCTCAGCTGACCTGATGGCCTGATGTTGGGTCACTGCCACTGCCTCCGCGATCCCTTCGATTCAGCTGCTGATGGAGCCCTGAGGGCACCGCAGCATCTTAAAGGTTCATTCATTCACAGGCAACCTCTCCTGGCACAGGGAGAGAAGCCTGCAGACAAAGTCTTCTGAAGCAGAGATCAGAGATGCTTCCCTTTGCAATTTCTGCAGAAAGGGTGTGTGTGTGTAACCCTCCCTTTGTAATCCTCCCTTGCAAAGAAAGGCTGCAGCATTTCAGGCTCTTCTGTTTGGAACAAGGGTGCTCTCCAAATGCATCAAACACCTGACACAGTGTCAAGGGCCAGAAAATATTTTTATATATAAAATTTAAATAAATACATACGCATAAAACTGAAGACTCACTGACTCATCAACGCCCAGCCAAAACCACTGGTCTAATGGTGCCCGGTGCCCGGTAGGGATGCTCAGTGCCTGGTAGGCATGCCCACCAATTCCTGCTGCTATCCACCTCTGTCCCCTGGTACTCTCAGGTGCCCAGTACCTGTTGTTGCACAGCAATGCCCAGCAGTGCCCAGCTGTGCCCAGGGTCCACAAATATTCTTGAAATTTTACTTCCGCAATGACAGGTTAATTCTTCTAGTTAGAGATCACAGAAATACAACACATACTCAAATGGACCCCATTCCCCAATCTCCCAAGCACCTTTTAAGGTGTCAGAGAGCATAAAAAATTACTTCGTGATTTTGGAAAAACGAGGAAGTGATTGGGGGGGGGGCCTCACAACATCCCCCAGACCTAACCAGAGCACAACTCCAGTTGTGTTCAGACAAACAGGCTAACAGCTTGCATGTGTCCAGAGGCTGGCCGGAGGCTGGACAGAGGCTTGCCAAGGGTCGCATCTGGTCTAGAAAAGGAGCACCTGAGGGGGGACATGATGGAGATATACAATATTATGCAGGGGATGAGTAAGGTGGATAGAGGGATTTCCTATTTGAATAACACCCAGACCAGGGAACAACCACTCAAATTAACTGGTGGGCAATTCAGAACAGGCAAAGGAAAATCTTCACCCAAAACCTAATTAATCTGTGGAACTCCTTGCCACTGGATGCAGTGATGGCATCTGCCCTAGATGCCTTTGAAAGAGGACTGGACAGATCAATGGAGGAAATGTCTGTTGCAAGCCACTAGTACTAACAGGGTGACCATATGAACAGATTTTTCCGAATTTGTCCTCTTTTTCAGTCTCCTGTCTGGGTGTCCTCGAAAAGGGCTTCATTCTCCTTCATTTTGTGCACAACCTTCAGGTTTTAAAGGTAGCTTAGCTCCTAATGCCACATCAAAGGGAGCAGCAAAAAGCTGTGGTCTTGGGGCTCCCTGAAACATCTGGTGGGCTAAAGCTGGACCGGACTGGAAGGGCACTGGGCCAGATCCAGCCAAATGGGCTTGATGAAATTCAGGCTTTCTCCTTTTCCAGAAACTGAGACTCCCATAATTTCTCTGTTCTCCCCAACTGAGGAACTGGCAGGAGGTGGCAGCTCTACCTAGCTAGCCCGGTGATGCACTGAGTTTTTTTACCAATGAAACTTTCTTTTGAAGTGACGAGCGCTGCCTGAGACATCTGGTGATTTCTGCTTGCCATTGGAGGACCTGCAAGGGCCTGGCATGGGCTGAAAAGTGCTCCATCCCTGCAGATTAGGACTTTGGGAAGGAGGATGTGGAGCTCCCACCCTAGGACTTGCCTGCACGTTCCAAAAATGAACTTAATTCTCAAACAAAGGACATTCTTGGTGGAAACAGCAGCAGCAGTACTCATACTCACACAGACACACACACACATCTTTTCCCCTTCATAAAGCAGCATCACACAGACGCACACACAAACACGCACGCATCGATCGGACTCCACCTTGATTGGAGAGGGGCAGAGAAGGCGGCAGCGCAGCCAAGCCATCAACCTCATTTCTGCTTAGCCGAGCTTTTCTGCACACGCTGCTCTCTTAAAAGGAGCCAATTTATTTTTATTCAAAATCTATAAGGAAACAATTGACCAGTAAACCTGTCAGGGCAGCTCCTCCTCCTCCTCGGGGGGGGGGGGGGGGCTGACCCGAAATATGTTTGCCTCGGCATGAGCGCCAAAGAACGGCTCTCATCAGTGCCGCCTCATTGCCTGCTTGGTGGGAAGCTGCTAGCTGGGGCTAGATGTACCTGGATCAGAAGACAGAGTGGGAGCCACTGCCTGGATCTCCCAAGGTGCCAACAAGCATAGGAGATCCTCTCCCTTGACCAGGCACAGGGTGGGACCCCTCCAGAGGCACACACACACACACACACACACACAGAGAGAGAGAGAGAGAGAGAGAGAGAGAGAGAGAGAGAGACCACTCTGATTTGGAAAAGAGGAGGGTAATGAGGAAGGTAAGAAGGAATATCTTATAGGAATATCAGGAATCTTAGGAACGTATTATATCAGGAATATCAGGCCCATCTAATTCAGCTTCTGCATCTCCCCCACCCATGGGGTTTTGAGTGACCTCAGAGGACATACGGAAGGAGGTGATCACTCAACCCCCTACCCCCCCCCCCCCGGTCCTGTCCTATCAAGTCAAGAATAGCACCCAGAAAGGAATTGAACATGAACATTGGAAGGAGGGAACACACGTGTGAATGGGAAAGGGAAGCATGAATGGGGTGGAATCCCACAGCTGTAGTCACTGCCAGCCCCTCTGTAGGGCAGCCTGAGCAACAGCAATGGGTCTGCAGGCACCTAGGCAAACAGAAGCCTTTCCCAGCCCTCCTAACTGGAGGCATCAGGGAGAGATGCAAATCATGCAAGGCAGGCACAGTGGGATGGATTCTCTCTTCCACCGCCCCCAAGACACCCTCCAAGTCCCCAGTGTGGAACCTGCTGTGATGGTTCCAGCCTCTGAGCACACACATGTGCGTGTCTACACATGCATGCATGCATGCACATGTGTGCACACACAGAGACGGAGAGGGCTGATGGGGCTAGCCTCCCACAGCTGTCTTCAGTTACATGAAGGAATGAAGGAAAATGTCTTCAAAGACCAGATCCCTTCATCAGACCTGTTTGTTTTCCGCTCCCGCTGCCGCCTCAAATGCCAGGCCTCTGGAGGAAACAAAGCACACGGATCAGGCTTTAATTTACAGAACGCTACTTTTTCTTCCTGTAATTCCAGCAAAGTTTCCGATGTGCCTTGAAAACTCCAGCTGGGAGTCCCTCTGCAATGCTCGTCTGATTCCTTCCCTGTGGACCAAATTTCCTCTTGGAGGGGTGGGAGGACCACCCCATCCCCACACATCCAGCCAGAGTCCCATCACTGACAACCAGCACATGCCTGAGAAGCTGAATAATTCAGGGGACTGAGGAATCTCAAACTGGCAGGAGTTGGATTCCTCTCAATCTTTCCTTTCCAACAGACAGAGGGCACAATCCAGAGTACCTACAGGACCTTTTACAGTGCCACCTATGGGAAACCTTTAGGAAATGCATGGAACAATCCAGAGTAAGTGCCTTTTACATCTTCCCGTAATTACTCTGGATTGTAGGGTCAGTCACATTTGTCTACTCACAAGTAAAGGTGGCATACAGCTCACTTTCACTTTCCATAGGGCTCCATGCATTTTTTGGTTTTGGCCATAACTTTTCATAGGAATGAAATATTTCAAAGCTGGAATATACGCATCCAATGGTATATGACATGATGGGGGTATTCCAAAAAAATCTCTAGTGTTTTAACATTTTTGGTTATTTTTGGCACCCTCCCCCAGTGTGTCACCCCCTAAGGGTGATACCTGGAGCCCAGGGCCCCTATGAGCTCTCCTAGGTATGCTGCTGCAAACAGGGATTCTCCACTGAGGAACTTCACTGCTTCTCTCTGCAGTGGTGGGCAATGTGCTGCGGACAGATCCAGCTGATGAGAGCTGCAGGGCTGGGGTCTGTCTGTCTGTCTGCCTGCCTGCCTTGCAGTGCCTTCTAAGTCAGCAAAAGGCTTCCTGGGTGCAGGTGAATCCCAGGAACCTTACTTTTTCTGGAGAAAGACATAGATCAAAGGTGGGCAGCCTTTTCACTGAGGCTGGGGCAGAGTTTCCTGCGGTTTCTTGGGGCTGTGATGGCAGCACTTTCATCTCCGCAACATCCACCTCTCTTGCCTGGCCTTTTGCCTTCCTTCCTCTTTGATGAAACTGGAGGCTTACAAACCCCAGGCTGGCCAGCGTAGATCCCCTGTTTGCTTTCGTGCTGCGACTACTGCTCTTCCCAGGACAGGGCAGAGGAAGCCTCGCCACGCTTCACCTCCTGGTGAGCAGGTTGAGGTGCTTCAGGGGTCCAGCCCTCCCAGCTTCTGAAGGAGCTCACCCAGGCACATGCTCTTGTGGCTGGGGTGGTTCCCCTCCATGGGACCAGGTTCCCAGCTTGGCAGTACCCTGTGACCTGCTTGTGCTGTTGGGTGTCCAGCTGCCCATGTACCTCAGCTGGGCTCTTGTGGATGAAGACTATAAGTCACTCCATCATGCCATCGTACGTCATGTGGTCACTGGTCAGGCCCTGGAGAACTGCATCCAATCAGTGCTGGACTGTATGGCCAAGCGCTGCTCTGAATGTCCTCAGCTGGAGTTCTCCTTCCTACATCCCCCCAGAGTACAGCATGCCAAGAAACACTGTCCTCCTCCCTGAGGCCCTCCCAACCTCCGTTTCCCACCTGGGGGAAGGAAGGCCAGCATCCCATGGAGGTGGTGGAATGTGTAGTTCCAGGAATGTCCCCGCCAAGCTGCCCCATTCATCCCAGAGTGGGTAGATGCCTCTCCAAAGTTGACATTGATAAAGGAGGCACCCTGGCACCCTCCCTGAAGGAGGCACCATAACAGAGCACCAGGCACCCCGCCTCATTAGCTTGGTTCTCAAACTCCAGCTTTCCCTGGTGCAGAATCCAGGGAGATATATAGATCCCCAGGACCCTGTACTGCCTGCAGGGAGCAGAGGGGAGAAGAATGCTTAGCCCCAAGTTAAAGACTGGCCTCAAACTGGTGATTTCTAATGGATCTCCAGAGCCTCCTGCAGCTGCTCAGCATCTGAAGAGAGATTCATTAACTAGCTAGGCAGCTTGCAATCCAAAACAAGAACGACCAAGTTTGCCCTGCTGCCACAGATGGATGGATGGCTGGGAACACAGGAGGGTCCTGATGAGTCACTCTGCTAATTTAATTTGGGAGGACGGATGGTGCGAAGTTCAATTGTGGAAGCCATGACACGGCCCACATCTCTTTTCTTAATTTCCAGCCCTGAGCAAGAAGAAAGAGAGCTGGGTTGCACACAGCCTCATCCTTTTCCAACAAGCTGCCTGTTTGGAATTGGCCAACCTGGCTGTTGCAGAGCGACTCTGAGACCATCAAGGGAAGGTAACAATAAATCCTTAATTATTTCCAAAGGGCTGAGCAGATGCACTCCAGACCACGCAAATATTGGGCTAAGTGTCACTCTAGGGCTCACTGCTCCTTCAATGAGGCATTACAGATGCTCTAACAAGGGCATTTGTGTCGCCATGTCTTGTAAAGCGGAAAAAGGATACAAGGCAGGAGTGGTAGCCCTTCCTCATGCCAGTCTTGCCACAAGATTGCCCGCCTGTCCCCTCCTGTCCCGTACCAGGGTCACCACACAACCTATTTGGAGGATTCAAGAAAATTCCCCTGACTAAATGTGCTGCAAAAGCAACATCAAGTCCTAGTGTGCTTGGACTCCAGAGGCCACATTTAGACATAGAATTTAGATGGGAGATCAAAGGAAGGATCGTAGCCATGTCCAATTGAAAACAATTGGAGGAATGTGGTGTAAATGTGTGAACAATATATTTAGGAGGTCCCTCAAAGCTGATTTCCAAAACTCCAAAATTCCAAATTTCCAAAATTTCAAAAGAGTTCAACTGTAGATTTTCAAATGTGTGCCGCTTTTGCCACAACTGCAGTTGCTCTTTTCTTGACACACTGGAAGATCATACATCCATCCCAATCAGCAGACTTGCACTCAGGATCTTGAGGCACCCAGATCCATGCCATAATCTGACAAGAACCAGATGAGACATCTCCATATCCAAAGTTACATGGAAATGCCACATTGTGCAGGACACTTCTAGCAATGCCATCAGCAGCACCTTCTTTGCCCAAGAGTCTTGGAGATGAGTGGGAACTTTGACATAGGCCAATCTCTTCCAAGGCAGCCATCCTCAGGTGTCCATACTCGGAACAAAGCAAGGAAGTGCCCAGGACCGATTGAATCTCATCTGCCTGCTCCACTTTAATTTTACCAACCGGTACTCAGGGTGCAATCCTAACCAATTTAGGCCACCACAATTGCTGGAGCAAGTCCAGAGGAGAGCGACAAGAATGATCAGTGGGATGGAAGGGAAACCCTACGAGGAAAGGTTGGGGGAACTTGGGATGTTCAGCCTGGAGAAGAGGAGGCTGAGAGGAGACATGATTGCCCTCTTCAGATACTTGAAGGGCTGTCATAGGGAGGAAGGGGCTCATTTGTTCATAGCTGCTTCTGAAAGCAGAACTAGAACCAATGGGTACAAACTGCAAGAGAGGAGATTCCAGTTGGATATCTGGAAAAAATTCCTGACAGTGAGGGCGGTTCGGCAGTGGAACAGATTGCCAAGGGAGGTGGTGGACTCTCCCTCACTGGGGATCTTCAAGCAGAGGCTCAACGACCACCTGTCGAGGATGCTCTAGGGGGAATTCCTGCTGCAGGCAGGGGGTTGGACTAGATGACCTACTAGGTCCCTTCCAACTCTATGATTCTATGATTTTATGAATTCACCCATTCCCTGTTCCCATGGTGGTGGTGGGAGGCCGGCACATGTCTGTGCACTGGCCTGACACTCCTAGGAGTGGCACAGAAGTGCCTAATGGCATTTTTGTGACACCTCAGCTTGGTGTCATGGGATTAGCATGGGATTTGTTAGCATGGGATTTGGGCCAGCCTAACTGGAGGTTAGTATTGCACAGTTGGATAAAGAGCTGTGCAGGATGCGGCCTCTCCTTCTCGCCACCAAGCCTGTCAAATCCGAATCAAACAGCTTTGCCACCTGTTTCCACTTTGCAGGCAACCAATCACTGTTTTCAAAGTAACAAAGCTGTTTCCAATTTGAACACAGCAAATCAAAGTTTAATTATTTTGTCCTTCAGAGCATGCAACTATCACTCCGCCGAAGCTGTTTCTGATACAAGAGCCTCTCTCTGGCCAGCTTAGGATGAGAAGAGCAGGCTGACAGCTGAAGGCAATACTTGGAGGACAAGAGCATTTGTCAGTTGGGGGCTCTCAGTCGGGAGAAAAAACAATGTGTGTTTTATCCATCTTCCCCCAATGGAAGAGGTCACTTGTTTCCCCAAAGTGCATCCTTTCCAGGGCCAAATCTCAAGCTTTTGACAAAGAGCCTCCTGACAATTTAAAAGCCATTTTCTGCCAGTTCAATTCATCTTTTTACAGAAATTAAATTCCCATTTTAAAGTGTGATGTAAAAGGGGAGGGTCTGCAGCCCCCATATGTACAGTCAACTTCAGTGTCTGCTTCCAGGCAGTGCTACAGAACAAAAGGAATGAAGTCTCCATCAGTGGTAAAGGACGTCCACAAAGATCTCGGTTGAAGGGAAACGTTTGTCAAGGCGTAATGAACTGTCAATCAATCAGTCAGGTGTCAGTGATTGAGTCCCATTCAAGAATCACTTAGTCTAAGAAGGCCAGGGGAGAATTTAAGTTTCTTGCTTAGACCTCTCCAGAATTCAAAACTGTTGGACCCATATTTGGCCATATTTAATCCGGGTTCGCTGGACTGTGGGAAGACAGACACCAGGCTTGTCTTTGAGAGAGGCAGTGGCCACAGGGTGTAGGTCCCTTGTGGCCTTGAATGCTTCAAGAAGCATCTGCAGGGCCACTGAGATGTGCAAGAAACTGGGCCATGGAGGCCCTGATCTGGCAGGGGTCTTTTGATGTTCTTATTCTCTGCAGGAACTGCAAAGGCCACTCAGCTTGGCCGCTCGCCTTCCAGTCTTCTTTGCTGTCCCAGGAATGTGGCCATCCTGTAGGTCAGTGGTTCTCAATCTTCCTAACACTGTGACCCCTTTATAAGGTCCTCATGTTGTGGGGATCCCCAACCATAAAATTATTTTCGTTGCAACTTTATAACTGTAATTTTGCTACTGTTATGAATCGTAATGTAAATATCCAATATGCAGGATGTATTTTCATTGTTACAAATGAAATGTGTGTTCTATGCACACATTGAACACAATGGGATTTATTTCAGAGTAGGCATGCATAGGATTGGGCCCTGAGGCTGTCAGTCAGCCCCAGTGCGCGTGCAGCTACAGCCGGAGGTCTGGCAAGCCTGACCTGGCCCCCTGCACCAGGGGTCTTTAGGCGACCCCCAGGAAACCTCTAGACAACCCCTAAAGGGGTCCCGACCCCCAGTTTGAGAAACGCTGCTGTAGGTACAGAAGAAGACACCTTCTCTTCTCTGCCCCTCACCTCTCTAGCTTCCCTGCTGATTCAACAGGTTAGCCCAGAGCAAGTGGGAAGGCACAGAGATCAGTGGATGCCACCCAAAAAGAGGAAGGGGCAGGATGACTCCAGAGCATTTGCCCCATGCTGCTCCTTGCCCCTCTGTCTGCCTGCTCTGTTGCTTCCCTAAGTAGTCTAAGGTTGCCATAATTCTCTTCCACAAAATCGGGACAGAATCCTCTCTCCCATTTGCCAGTATGTGGACACAATCTCCAAAAATTGGGATTGTCCCAGTTTTGCTGGACATATGGCAACCCTAAAGTAGCCCCTTCTGGATGCCAGCAGGAGCCAAAAGGACCTCATATGTGGAATGCCAGCAGACTATGGGAGGCATCTGGCACTGTGGGAATCTGTGCAACACCCCAGATGTGGATGTGCTGCTCCGAGGCAGTGAGGCTTCCTCATAGATGGAGCTGTCGCGCCTGTCTGCTTCTCATGGTGCAGGAGCTTTCACACCCAGAACTCAGCTGAGCCAGGCTGGAGTCGTCCCTGGTGGCCTCCCGCTGCATATTGATTCAGCCCAGGCATGACAGCTGGAGATTGAATCCAGCCTCCAATGAGGTGAGATAGTTAATATCAGGGGTCTGTATGCACCAGCAATTACCGAAGATTTATGAGCAGGCAGGAAAACAGTAATTATCACTTTCAAAGTTTCCGTACAGTCTGAAATTCCAGCAGAAAAGCCTGAAGAGCCACTTACAAACCCCCTGCGGTACGTGAATTTATCACAGGGCTGTCGACACCAACGGTGCTGCTCTGGGAAACAGAAGGAAGCCTGTGGGAAGGGAAGACTGCAGCCCCAGAAGCTACGGGAATCTGGCCTGGGTCGGTGTGGGCCAGTGGCCCCTTTGAAGCAGGTCCTCATCAGTCCTTCTCCATGCCCAGCATCCCTGAGCCTGGGCCTGCTTAAAGAAGATGCTCACCTCACCATGCAGCTGAAGTACCAGGGTCCCCAAGGAGGCCCTGGGCTCGTTTCCTTGTCCATCTGTTTTCCATGTTCCCACTAAAAAGCAGTTCTTGCAGGCAGGGCACGACACAAACTCAGACGCCTGGCCCTAAATCACCTTCACACTCCCCACTTCACAGGTGCTCTGGAGCTGGATCCTTGGATGAGATTCAGCACCTTTGTGGATGGGCCACATCCTGAGATACGCCATAGCCAGGACTATGAGATGTGCCATAGCCAGAACTGAGCAAGCTCTGGAAGACCCAAGGAAGGAGTATCCCTGGCCACTGGCAACTTCAGAGTCGCACAAGCCCTACTAAACAAATAATTGTTGGGTGGGTAGCCAAATGAAGATGGCAGGCAAAGTGGTCCACATCAGGAGAACTTTTTGATTTGCTGATGGTTTCCCAAAGGAATTATTACTTTTTGTACCTGGGAGACTTCAGGGCAGAGCAACCTCTTTTTTGCTTGCCATGGTTCTTCATTCTCCACCTTAGAGCTGAAAAGGGCCTGCACCAGTGGCATAGCTATAGGAGGTGCAACTGCACCAGGCTGCATGCTTAGGGGGGTTACAAGCTGAGCTTGACACTAGCTGTTAAATTGTGAAAAATGTGGTATGTAGGAATGATAAAACTATTGTGTTATATATCCTTGGAAAGGTAATTTAATGCTGAATGGAATGAAACTGCATTGGAATATCTATATTATATCAAAAGATGTGGCCATTTAATGAGAAAATGCAAACACAAAAGCCTATGGAACAAAAAGTAGATTTTTTTAAACTCAAAACCTTCCTATGACACTGATTGCTCTGAGAGCCAAGGAAATGTAATTTTGATACTGTATGGAACTAATAAAGTGTTATCCCTACATGCCTATATCAATGCCACCTTGGTGTCTTCTTTTCCAACTACCCTGTTCAATGGGCTCCAATCCTCCTCCACACAGTGTGCTGGCACATTCCACTACCCGGCGCCCATCCTTCACTTCCAACCAAAAATTCTCCAGTGTTTGAAAAAAAAACAAAAGAGCTTTCGGGTGGATTTGGTGACTCCCTGAAAAATGGGTTTAATTAGGTCAGCAAATGGGGAGCCGTCCCTTCCTGCAATTCAGTAGCCAGAGTTGGGGGGGGGCTGCAATTCCAATATTTCCAGTTATATCTTTGGAGCCTTCTTCACTTTTGCCTTAATTATCAAAATCCATCTTTATAAGTCCCATTTAGCCTTGAGCTAAGTGGAGCAAAACGGGGGAAAGGCACCCTACCCTTCTCACCTAATATGTTACTTAAAGCCGTTGATTTTACATTCTCATTAATGACTTGGAGGAAGGGATACAGGGGAGCCTGATCAAATTTGCGGACAACACCAAACTGGGAGGAGTAGCAAACACAACAGAAGGCAGGAGAAACCTCCAGGAGGATCTGGATAAACTGGAATACTGGGCTGTAACAAATAGAATGAACTTCAACAGGGAGAAGTGCAAGGTTCTGCACTTAGGCAATAATAACTAAAGACACAGGTGTAAAATGGGGGATACTTGGCTTAGCAGCACAATGTGTGAGCGAGATCTTGGAGTTGCTGAACATGAGACAACAGTGTGATGCATCTGCAAAGAAGGCAAATGCCATTTTAGGCTGCATTAAGAGGACTGTCGCTTCCAAGTCACGAGAAGTTTCAGTTCCTCTTTATTCTGCATTGGTTAGACCTCACCTTGAGTACAGTTCTGGGCATCTCAGTTCAAAAAAGAATCAGCCAAACTGGAGCAAGTCCAGAGGAGAGGGACAAGAATGATCATTGGGATGGAAGGGAAGCCCTACAAGGAAAGGTTGGGAGAACTTGGGATGTTCAGCCTGGAGAAGAGAAGGCTGAGAGGAGACATGATTGCCCTCTTCAGATACCTGAAGGGCTGTCATAGGGAGGAAGGGGCTCATTTGTTCATAGCTGCCTCAGAAAGCAGAACTAGAACCAATGGGTACAAACTACAAGAAAGGAGATTCTGGCTGGATATCCAGAAAAAATTCCTGATGGTGAGGGTGGTTCAGCAGTGGAACAGATTGCCAGGGGAGGTGGTGGACTCTCCCTCACTGGAGATCTTCAAGCAGAGGCTCAATGAGCACCTGTCGGGGATGCTCTAGGAGGATTTCCTGCTGCAGGCAGGGGGTTGGACTAGATGACCTACTAGGTCCCTTCCAACTCTAGGATTCTATGATTGCAGATGATGGGGAGGGGGGATCTCAGCAGCAAGCAGTTCTGCTGTGGGACTGAAGGTGCCCCTCCTCATGTTCAGCCAGGACAGGGAGGTGAATGCTGCAGCACCACCCACCCCAAGCCAGATGAAGATGCCAGAGATCTAGGCAGAGAGATGTGGGCTGGGGGCCTTTGCTTTTGGCTGAGGAATGGCCATATCTTGGCAGCTGAATTGCTCTTGGAAAGCCTCTGGCTTGCATACAAGTCCTCCAGAGGGACAGGTGATGCCATCAGTAGAGCTGCTTTGTCCTCCCCACCACCCCCCGCCCAAGTTCTGCCATTCACCAGCCTCTGACCTGCAAGCCCGGCTCAGGGCCCTTGGTGCTGTCAAACACAGATGAAATGAATAATGCACTGCAAAGGGGACTGATGAGAAAGCTCACCAGGCAGGCAGGCGCTTAGTCTGTCCCTCCTCCTCCTCCTCCTAGACCAGAACAGGATCAGTGCAGCCCCACTTTCTGTGGGCAGAAGCAGGCCCTGGCTTGCCTTGTCCATGTTCATCCCTTGAAACATTTGATAGCCCGTGCAGCACGCCAGCCTCTGGGTGACGGTCCATTTTGTCACTAGCAGAGAGAAGAGAACACTCCATGCAGTGACAAACTGCCCTGCCCGGGGCTTCCGGCTGGCCATGGCGAGGGTTGGGCAATCCATCCAAATGAAAGATTTGCCACCCCAGCTCAAATTAAACTAGTGAACTTGAATCCTGTATTATTTAAAACAAGTCAGGCTGCCGGATGCTGTGGGGGGCCTGCCTGGGAGGGGACACACTCTGGGGAGTCATCGCTCCATGTCGGCTTGAATAATTCCTTCTCATCAAAAATGGAGGAGCCTGGTGCCGATGGAGAAGCCAACCCTGGGCCTTCCTCTCCCTCCTCCTCCTCTCATAGGCTGGGTTGCCCACTCACATTCACATTCACAGTGCTGAGAGTCCTGCCAGGGAAAGGGCTGCAGAATTGCCTCTTCTCCACTGGAGGAGGGATGTTGGCCCCAGGCATGGTCTAAATTCACTCCAGTAGGGATGGTGTCTTGAAGCCTGCTGGATGGCTGACTTCATGCCACAAGCAGGGTGACCATACGTCCTCTTTTTCCAGGATATGTCCTCTGTTTTAGCCTTGCATCCTGGAAAAAAAACTTTGTTGTGAGCAGGCAGTATGAAGCCTTCTTGTAATTAATAAATTGTAATAAGTTTTATATAATAGTTTTAAATTTAATAATAATAATAATAATAATTATAATTATAATAATTATAATTATAATTATAATTATAATTATAATTATAATTATAATTATAATTATATAACAGGCCCAAGAACAGGCAATCGGGACAAATGCCATCAAGGTCAGAATTGAAAAATCAGCCGATGACCCAAAATGCTGGCTCTGCAAAGAAGTGGATGAAACCATTGACCACATTCTAAGTGGCTGCAAGAAGATCGCGCAGACTGACTACAAACTGAGGCACAATCTGTTGCCCAGAAGATCCACTGGAATCTATACCAAAAGTATCATCTGCCAGTGGCAATAAACTGGTGGGACCACAAGGCTGAAAAGGTGGCTGCAAATGAGCAGGTCAAGCTTCTGTGGGACTTCAGGATACAGACGGACAAAGTCTTGGATCACAATACTCCAGATATCACCATCAGAGAAAGCAGTCAGGTGTGGCTTGCTGACACTGCCATACCAGGTGACAGCAGAATTGAGGAGAAACAACTGGAAAAGATCTCCCGCTACCAAGACCTAAGAATCGAATGACAGCGTATCTGGTGTAAGCCAGTGCAGGTGGTTCCAGTGGTAATTGGCACACTGGCTGCAGTGCCCAAAGACCTTGGCAGGCACCTGAAAACTATTGGCATTGACAAAATATCACTCTGCCAACTGCAGAAAGCCGCTCTTCTGGGATCAGCACGAATTATACGCCGCTACATCACACAGTCCTAGACTCTTGGGAAGGGTCCGACTGGTGATGTGAATGAAACCAGCATGAAATTGTTCGCTGTGTATTTATGGATAATAATAATAATAATAATAATAATAATAATAATAATAATAATAATAATAATAATAATAATAATATAGCATTTGAAAGCAATATACATGACTTTTTCAGCTTTTCTTTTGTCATGTCCTACATTTTTCATGGGTGTCCTACATTTCAGAAGGGCCTTGTCTTGTCAGTGGCATAACTCAGGTAGCAGTTGCACCAGTGAGCTATAGATAAGGTTGCCATAATTTTCTTCCACAAAATCAGGACAGGACCTTCTGTCCCATATGACAGTATGTTAACACAAATCCAATATCAGAATTGTCCTGGTATTTTGGAACATATGGCAACCCTAGCTATAGGGGGCCAACAAACTGAGCTTGACACTAGTAACTAAAATTGTGAAAAAATTGAATATATATGAATAATTATACCATCATGTTATATGTCAGTGGAAAGGTAATTCAATGCAGAATGCCATGAAACTGCATTGGAATATCTGTATTCTATCAGTAGTTATAAAATTAACTAATTATCAGTAGTTATAATATTAAGTAGCCAATTAACCTGAAAATGAAAACACAACTGTCTATGGAACAAAAAGTGGATTTACTTAAAACTGATCCAAGATATTAATTGCTCTGAGAGACAATGTGATGTAATTATGATACAATATGGAATTAATATGAGTCAGCTCCTGTTTCCATATATTATAATACACTAGAGCAAGGACTCTCCATAGTTACTCTGGATTGCGTCCTACGTCTTGCTCCTATTATATTTAGCAGGGGAAGTATAACAATCCTTTTTGCCCTGACAGAATTACTTGAACCATAAGGGCTGTGGATGGTGCAAGTGGTTAAGGCACTGTGCCTGTTAACCAGCAGGCCAGGGTTCAAGACCCAGGTCAGCCCCACAAGACAGGGTGAGCGCCTGTCCTTAGCCCAGCTCTGCGATGCCAGCTGGATCCAATCGTATTGGCTCTGCCTTTCCGTTGGACTAATTCAGTGGAGAGGGGGGATTTGCTGCTTGGATAACAGCCTATTCTCCATAACAATTTAACCCAGGCTTTCGTGCTTCACATGCAGCGTATACAGCGCTGAGCACAATACCATAGTCTTTCAAGACTGACGGAGGCCTGCTTTTAAGGGGCACACTTTTTATTCATTTAAATTTGATTTTTGTTGGAGGGGGATAAAATCTTCTTCAACCTCAGATAGCAGGTTATATGGATGCATTCCGAAAGACACTTTCCTGATATTAAGACCCATTGAACATAATGGGAGTAGACATGGTTAGGATTGTGCTCTATGTCACTGGCTGGGGGAGGAGGCAGCAGAGCAAATAGGTGGTGAGCTTCTGAGGAGGAGGAGATGGGTTTTCCCCGATTCCCCCTGAAGTATGATATCAATTCCAGTTGTGACATCATTTACAGGGCAACATTACGAGCTGTGCGCTGGGCTACATGCTCACTAGCTACACCACTGTGTCTTCTTTTTTGGTTAAGACATATGTTCATTTTGTGCCACCCTCTGCCAGCAGCAGCCATCCAAACAGCATCACTATCATCAGATTGTGTTTCCAACAATGGATTTATTGTTCCCAACACATGATGCCAGGGTGACCAGATGCTTGAACCCCAAAAAGAAGACAAGGTCCTCCAAAATTCCTGACATCCAAGCAAAATTTCTGACATTTTTTATTAAAATGTTGGACACCCAATAAAATGTAGGACACATGTCGGACATATTAAAATAAACACTAAAAACACTCATATTGCTTTCCTATACTTAATTTCAACACTATATTACTTCTTTTTAAACTGAAAGCCTCTTTGCAAGACGTGTTTTCACCAACAATGCACATGTAAGTGGCTCAAAGCAGACATGATCCATGATGCCCCATCACGGCAGAATTACAGGCAACCAGTAGAAGCCCCCACACACCTGACACATGCTTTGCATTCATTCATTCATTGACTGAACTGGGAGGTGCTGACTGTTTTGAATAGGAGAAAATCAGATCCCTGCCGCAAGATGCTTACAGTGTAGGCATTGGGAAAATCCCCTGCTTTGGGGTGGGGGTGAAGCCAGGCTGGTCCCCAAATGAAACCAAACTCTGTGAGCAAAGAAATTCCAGTTCAAAGAGGCAGCCCCCTCCCCAAGTCCAAGGTGCACTGTCCGGGGTCTGCCGCACTAGCCTCCAGGCCTATCTTCCAACCACACTACCTCCTCCAGCTGGCAATAAATGCACAACAACTACTGCTCAGCACAGGAAATAATGAGTGCCAAAGTTCTGCCAGGCTGTCCCTCCCTCCCTCCTTCTGCGCTGCTTCTGATCTTGCTCACGCCTGGGCCGACCAGCTCTTCTCCCCGCTTGGTTAAATCAACTCCGACAGCTCCTCGGCCGGGCCTGGGTGTGGAATTCAATTCGCATAATCAATGCCTTTAAACAACAGTGAGACTCTCTCATCAGTGGGGGGAGGCCTGCTGGCTGGCTGAGCATGGGGAGTGAGAGGAGCAGCTCTCGGCAGGGAGAGAACTGCCAAGCAAAAGAAACCAGAGAAGTCTTTGCCAAACGAACAGCAGTGGAAGGGGAGGTGGAGGAGAGCCCCCCTCTGGTTTAGGGCCAAAGTACCAGGCAGCTTCCAACATGGCTCAACCAGGCACACAGCAGTGCCCCAAGGAAGGCAGGTACTCCAAATGAGAATCCAGCCAAAGCCTATAGATGTCCACCTGCTCTCGATGGTGACCCCAACAGCTGCATGACTCCTTGGGGACCCTGCTGGCCTCACTGCCTTGGGGCCTTGGGGCAGCAATGTCAACAGCAACAGGGTCCTACACCTCCTACACCTTGGTTTGCACCTCCCGCCTCCTGATTCCCCCCTTCTCTCCTCTAGGGCCAGAGTGAAGGACTCCCTCTGACATCTCAGAATAGCACTCTGGACATGGCCACCAGCAATGGCTCTCCTCTTCTTCTGCTCCATTCTCAGGATTGCATCACCTTCAAGGGGAAGTGCCAAGATGAGGGGATTCACAGAGGAGCTGTCCTGAGCACCACATTTGTACAAACTGGGACCTTCATTCCCCAGAAGACTTGCTGTCAGCCACATCTCATGTTCCTCTGCTGGCAAAAGCTCAGCCACTCCAGTGGAGAAGTATTTGTTTCCTCTGAATGCACTTCTGAAAACCTGATCCCATAACAAGCAGGCATTCTGGTGGGGAGCCATGTTTCCTCCCCTTCTTTTATCCTCACAACAACCCTGTGAGGTAGGTGAGGCCAGGAGATTCTGAGTTTGTATGCAAAGCTATTTCCATATAGACACACCACTTATTGTGTAAACTCATCATCTCAATGGTACTTGCTGGATGCAATTACACTGGTAATTGGGGATGCAGAGCCCATTTCCTCACCTACACCCCTCCAGTCACCCAAAGGAGCCTGGAGAACTCTGGCAGCCATGCTTTCTGAGTGGGAGGACCATTCTGATCTATTTTTCATCAGAAAGGAGCTGGGTCTCTTCAGACTTTGATGTTCCCCATGCAGAGGAGCCATTAGAACTGCCTGACGCCGATATGTGCGGCCTGCAGCTCATCTCCGCAGCTTTGATGCATGCGAGGATCATTAGCGTTATTACCAGTGTCATGGCACCATATCTCATACATGAGTCGTCATTGCGCGTTCAGGGCTAATGAGGGGAGGGCGCAGGCAGCTCCAGGCATGCTTCTGCCTGCTACAGAGGAAAGGCTTTATTCCACCCTGGTGCACACTATCCTGTTGTGGGCCCAAGCCTGTTCAGTCAGGTTCTGGGGGACTGGATCTTCCAATCCCTCTGCCGCTGGTGAGCCAGCAGCGGCAGGGGCCCCCAGAACCATGCGGACTGGTTCGGTGCTCTCCCAGCCTTTCTTGGCCAGCCAGGGAGGCTGAGAGGGATCCGCATGGCGCCACCACTCTCTCCCAGCCTCTTCCAGCCGGCTGGGGAGGCTGAGAGCCCCATGATCCTATGCAGCTTCAGAGCCCCATCCTATGCAGGTCTACTCAGAAGTAAGTCCCAGTATAGTCAATGGGACTTACTCCCAGGCTAGTGTGGAGAGGACTGCAGCCTCAGAGCCCCATCCTATGCAGGTCCACTCAGAAGTAAGTAATTTTATGTTTTTAAAAATTAAAATCCTCCCTGGCCCCGGCCCCTGACCCCGGCCCCTGACCCCACGCCCTGGCCCTGCCCCCTGGCCCTGCCCACTTCCGGAGAACCGGTTCTTGTGCCAGGCCGGGCCCGCCACTGTAAGAGTGTTGGGAACCTGTGCCAGGGAAAGAGGGCTCCTGGGTGCTGCCAAATGGTCAAGCCCAGGCATGGGGGGTATTATAGCCCCCAGGGGTCCACCTTAGTGTAGGGTACCCTAGCTAGCCCCCAGGACAAGCTCTGAGGACAAGCTCTGAGGACAAGAATGACTCTCTTTGATCCATTCCCACAAGCATAAAGAGAACACGGCCTCCTTTGGCCATTCACCGCATGTCCCATTCAGAGTCCCTGAAGGCAAGAAGCAGTGCCATGCTTTCAGCATGCTTTCAGCATGGGATCCTTTCAGCATGTCCAGGCACTTGCAGCAGACCAATTTGTTCCCCGAGAAGCCCTCTTTTCCTGGTTCCTCTCTGGAAAAGCTGGGCCAGTGTTATAGTTAAGGGTTCTGGCATGCAACAGCACCAATATTTTTGTAAAACCTGCAGGGAATGAAAAACCCCAAGGACCAGTTCCCCAAAACACACCTGAGGGGACATCTGGGCAATAGTCTGAGGTGAGGGGAGGTTGCAAGCAGCGCCCCTGAACTTTGGAAGGTGTCCTTGTAGACCTTAGAAAAGCTGGCAAACATCAAAGGTGAAAATATTCAACCCAACTCCACCCAATTCTGCCAGATCTGGTTCCTCTCCTAATCATAGAATCAGAGTGTTGGAAGGGACCCAGTAGGTCATCTAGTCCAACCCCCTGCCTGTAGCAGGAAATCCTCGAAGGGGCAGTGGTTCTCAATCTTCCTAACGCCGTGACCCCTTTATAAGTTCCTCATGTTGTGGGGACCCCCAACCATAAAATTATTTTTGTTGCTACTTTATAACTGTAATTTTGCGACTGTTATGAATCATAATGTAAATATCTTATATGCAGGACGTATTTTCATTGTTACAAATGAAATGTGTGTTCTATGCACACATTGAACACAATGGGATTTCTTTCAGAGTAGGCATGCATGGGATTGGGCCCTGAGGCTGTCAGTCAGCCCCAATGTGCGCGTAGCTACAGCCGGAGGTCTGGCAAGCCTGACCTGGCCCCCTGCACCAGGGGTCTTTAGGTGACCCCCAGGAAACCTCTAGGTGACCCCCAAAGGGGTCCCGACCCCCACTTTGAGAAACACTGTCCTAGAGCATCTCCAACAGGTGATCGTTGAAGCTCTGCTTGAAGATCCCCAGTGAGAGAGAGTCCACCACGTCCCTTTTCAGTCTGTTCCACTGCCGAACTGCCCTTCAGCATCACATAGAAGAGGGAAGAGGGACCCACACAGCTTACTTCCACACCTCTTTTGCAAGGGTGCTGCACAGCATATCTTGGGCAGCTTCCCAGCATGGGATACAATTGGAGCACAGCTTTATTAGTGCTTTACAGGTAAAGCAAGAGGTGTAGGTGACTGAGCGAACAGGGCGAGTGACAACAACACACAACAGGGATTTGGAGGAACGTTGGGAGTTTTTTGGAGTGGCCCTCCATACTTGGAAGGACTCTTCCCCACCCCTGTGACTGGGGACCAAAGATAGTTCCAGACATCAGTCCCCTCCCATCTCAGCTGATTCTTCCCAGACAAGAAAACCAGCAAAAGGGGTTCACCATGTGAAGCAGCCCTTAACAAGGGAGTAGAGTGAGATGGGCACAGAGAGGCTTCCCTGCAGTCTTGGATGGAGCGGCAGATCATTCACTGTTTGCCCAGACCAGGCACCTGTTCCCAGGGGGAGCCCCAAGTTTTCAGACCTGCCTCCCTTGGTGTTCTTTTATGTTTTGCCGGCTCTGACACTGCTGGAATGCCAAGTGTGGCTGTTCCATCGAGGCCACATCTATTGAACCATGCTGCCCTCTGCAGGAGCATAGAAGCCTCCTTCGCTGGGCGCCAGCAGCAAACGGCTACCCCGTCACAAAGCCTGGTTGGGGAGGCATCACTTGCCAAAATGGAAGGGAGTGCAGTGAAAGGGAGTGCCATAGTGAGTCCCCCTCCCCTCAGGGTCAGGCGCACTGTCCCCTAAGAACTCCAGCACCAGCCTTTTATAGGAAAAGTTTTGGGGGTTTTTGCAGTTGGATCTATTCAAGTGTCCCCCCCCCAAAATGCCACATCCAGGCTGGGTAGAAGAAGGCCTCTGCTGCAGAGATCCCTGCAAAGTTCTGTCTATAGTAGCCGCAGGGATGGCAACCTCACCAACAACGCAGGGAAGGATGCTCAGTGGCAATCAGAAGAGCTGACAGAAGACCAAGGAAATGCAGGGAAGGTGAAGCCCTCTCCCACTCACTTGGCACTCTCCAAAGAGTTGTGCCAATGTAATTGGTTTGCAGGAGAGTCAAGCTGGACATGAGAGACTCCCTCTTCACAAGCCACATAATGTAAGTTACTAGCTGGTAGAACACACCATCACATACCACACTCATATGAACTTGTGCATATCAGAAGAGCCCTACTGGACCAGGCCAGAGGCCCATCTAGTCCAGTTTCCTGCATCTCATAGTGATCCACCAAATGCCTCAGGGAGCACACAAGCAGGGTGACCATGTGTCCTCTTTTTCCAGGACATGTCCTCTTTTTCACCCACCTGTCCTGTAAAAAAGTCTTCATTGTTCTCCTTTTCCATGTGAGCAGACAGCTCACAAGTACCTGTAAGTATACACTGGATACACTGGATACATAAGAAATATATTTGGGTAGGAACTTATGGGCCACCCTGTATAATAAATGATATACAATAGCATTAAATTTAATAATAAGTAATTTAGAGCACAATCCTAACCATGGCTACTCATAAATAAGGCGCATTGTGTTCAATGGGTCTTACTCCCAGGAAAGTGTGTTTAGGATTGCAGCCATAGTATCTAAATTAACCACATGAAAGCAATAAACATGAGTGTTTTTAGTTTTTATTCTTTATGTCCTACATTTTTTGTGGGGGTCCTTTTATGGACCCACCTTTTAGATGGGTCTTCTTTTGTGTTTATGAAATATGGTCACCCTGTACATAAGACATCTGCTTCCTGGTGCCCTCCAATATTCATTTCCCTCCAATTCTGAGCAATACATTTCCTTCCAATTCTGAGGGGTTTTATTTCTCCTTCAATTCTGGGGGGATTCATTTCCCCACCAGTCCTGAAGGGATTCTTGTCCCATCCAATTCTGAGGGGTTTCTTTTCCCCTGCCTCCTGCCTGCCAGGGACACCATGGCATGTTCCTCCTCTTCATCAAGCCGGGGATTTATTACCCTCTAGTTCTGAGGGGATTCCTATCCCATCAGATTCTGAGGGGTTTCATTTCCCATCCAATTCTGGGGTGGGATTCATTACCCTCCAGTTATGAGGGGATTCCTATCCCATCTAATTCTGAGGGGTTTCATTTCCCATCCAATTCTGGGGGCGGGGGAGATTCATTACCCTCCAGTTCCGAGGGGATTCATTTCCCATCCAGTTCTGGGGGGATTCATTACTCTCCAGTTCTGAGGGGTTTCATTTCCCCTCCAATTCTGGGGGGAGATTCATTTCTGAAGGGATTCATTTCCTATCCAATTCTGAGAGGTTTCATTTCCCCTCCAATTCTGTGGGGGGATTCATTACTCTCCAGTTCTGAGGGGTTTCATTTCCCCTCCAATTCTGGGGGGTTTCATTTCCTATCCAATCCTGGGGGAAGATTCATTTCAGAGGGGGTTCATTTCCCATCCAATTCTGAGGGGTTTCATTTCCCCTCCAATTCTGGGGGGGGGATTCATTACTCTCCAGTTCTGAGTGGATTCATTTCCCTTCCAATTCTGGTGGGGGGATTCATTGGCAGTTCTGAGGCAGTTGCAAGCCAAGTTCTGGGAATAGGGACTACAGTAGGCAGTAGGCCTGCGGTAGGACTGCAGCCTTCATGTCTGAGCCCCCTTCCCACCTGCGCTCTGGGACAAGGAGACTGCATGTGTGAACAGGTGCTGTCTCCTGCCTGCCAGGGACACTGTGGCATGTCCTTCCTCTTCATCAAGCAGGCTCCCCCCACCCCACCCCACCCCACCCCACCCTCCAACACACACAATAACATATGGCTGCCGACAGGGTCTGGCTGGGCATATCAGTTCATTCCAGAGGCATTAAATGCACCAAACCCATTTGGCCCCAACGGCAGTAGAATTTCTCAAGGAATCCAGATGTGATTTAGAGCTAGTTCCCAATATCTAATTTGCCTTTTATTTGATCAGGGAATAGCTCCTGTAGGGACGACTGGTTGATGGCACGAATCCTGCAGGTGGCTGGGAGGGAGCTCCAGACAGAGACTGGTAGATTAAAGGAGTAATTACAGCTCTGAGAGGGAGCCTTAAATAAAAGAAATCTGCAGGAGACAGGAGAGGTGTCAATTGGAAGTGATACCGTTATCAGGCGGGGACTCCTGATCAGCCTGCTCTGAGCAACGGCAGCATCTGCCTGACATGGGCTGTGGCTCTCAAGGGCATCATGCAGGTGTCTTTCAAGGTGAGGTAAAGGTCTCTGGCAGGCACCAGCCCCTGCTGTTGGGTATGGCACTCATCCCTCATTCAGCCGAGAGCCAGCGTTGTCCAAAGACTCCTGGCTAGCATGGCTACATGGCTAGCATGACTGCATGGAACACTGTTTACCTTCCCACCAAGGTGGTACCTATTTATCAACTTGCATTTGCATGCTTTCAAACTGCTCAGTGGCCAGGAGCTGGGCTAAGGATGGTTGCTCACTCCATCTCGCAGCACCCACGTCTTGAACCCTGGCCTGCCAGATGAAAGACATGGTGTCTTAACCAGCTTGACAGCCCTACAGGTGTCTTTACTTGAACCGGGATCCTTCTGGTGCAACTCCTGACCTAGTTAATGTACTTTTCCCCATGGAAGCAGGATGTCCACCACCGGGAACAGCAGCTTCCCAAAACATCATGAAATTTCATTTGATGATGAAACATGATGAAATTTCAATTTTATCATGAATTTCATTTCATCATGAAATACATGCTGCTAGTAATGTATCTACTTGACCCTGTTTACAGATTAGTGGGGACATTGGGGGAATGTTTAAAGAGAGCTCAGACACACAGAGGGCCTGAAAGAAGCTCCATTTCCCCCCCATGGCAGTGACTTGAGGACTTGTTATGACTTGTTTTCGGCTTGAGTTGTGCGTGTGGTGCAGTGAATCTTAATCAGGGTGACCAGATGCCCAAACCTCAAAAGTAGGACAAGGTCTTGGATTCCTCTCAGGCTGGCCTTTCCAGAAGACAATGGCACATTTGCCTACTCAGAAGTAAAGCTGCGATATCGGAGCTGCATATTTTCCTGTTTTTAGTTTTTTGGCCATAACGTTTGATAGGAAGGAGATATTTCAAAACCGATTCTTGCATTGGATTCTGCTCTTCAGTTTGAGTCCAATGACATATGACATGATGGGGTACCACACACCATTGCAAAGTGCCAAAATGAAGCCAAAATGGAGGACAATGAAGCCCTTTTGGAGGATACTCAGACAGAAGGCTAAAAAAGAGGACAAATCCAGAAAAATCTGGTCATATGGTCGCCCTGATAAGGACCTACAAACAGAAATTCAAAGAAACTGGGCTTCTGCCGTTCATCTAATCCTGCAGGAAGAATGAGCCACCAGCTCCACTGCTCCTGGGCTACCACGCTGTGAACTGATCCCATGAACTTTGCTGATAAACTAAGTGTTATCATTTTGGTCATAAGGTCACCTGTTCTTAATTCAAGGCAAGCCCCACAAGACTCTTCCCAATACTTGCCTTCCATGCCTTCATCTGCTGCCAAAACAGCCCAAATCTACAACCTTGGATTCTGGGTCCTACTTCTTAGTAGACCTGCACAGAATCATGCTGCAAGTGTTCCACTTGGAGTTAAGAGCAAGTAAGAGAGCAAAAAGGAGTAGTAGGCCTCTTTTTTTCAACTACATGATAGTCATGAGCACTTTGTAATCCCCCCAAATGGATGCTGAGCAGGGTGGTCCCAGTCATTCAGTGGCTGCCAAAGAGTTAATCCTCTTCTTCAGGAAGTTCCAGTGTATAAGTCCCAGATGTGCCAAATTTGCCTGTGTCATTTGTCTGCTGCACTCCAGATCTCCCTGGTGCAGGAGACAGTCCTTCCACAGGGTGGGTCTGCAGGATGGCTCTCTTACTTCAAAGGAAGAGCCCTTATTAGAGGGCAGGCAAGTGTTGGACACTCTGCTCTGTATAGCCCACCCACTTGGGCAGAGAAAGCCCTTCTATCTTTGGCTCTAACCCTTGGTCTCTTTTAAGAATAGAGGGCACAACTACTTCTATAATTATCTTTTTTAATTCCGAATTGTTGCCATATATAACCAACAGAAACCTCTTGAATTCCCCCTTGCCATAGGATGCGATGATGGCACCTGGCCTGGATGCCTTTAAAAGGAGACTGACAGATTGATGAGGAACAATCCATCTCAGGTGACAAGAGACTCCATCCCGTCTCTATAAGCCTCTGACTCAGGGTACTAGAGACAGCCCATCTTGGAATGCCAGAGGCAAGGGAGAAGCAACAGGATACAGGTAGTCCTGCATTCCAGAAGCACCTGTTTGCCATACAAGCAAACATTTGGCAATCACCATCTGACCAGTGCAAGAGGCACAACAGGAATATGGTCAACATGGCAAAGGCAGGAGCAGCCTGGTTGTTATAGCTTCCTTGTTCAGGGATGCCCAAGCTCTTGTCTTGCCTTGGGTAGCCTCTAATACTGGCCAAGGGGCAGGGGTTGTGGTGCAGAGGGATACAGAAGGAAGAACCAGGGCATTGACAGGTTGCAAACCATGATGAGGACAAGAAGAGGGGCAGCATTTCTGGGCTGGCAGAGATCTCATAGGAAACTACAATGGCCAGTCTCTCTAATATTAAGGTGGTGAGGAACAGGTGGAGATGCCACTGCAGCTGGTTCCGAATCCCAGCCCATCCCCACATCCTCAGCCAGGGCCGTCTCATGTGATATTCTTGCCCCTGACGGTTCCTTCACAAATCCATTTTTGAAGTTGGAGTCTCTGATCATTTAATGGGAAATAAATTTTGAAATAATTGCGCCTTGAAACAAACAAATCCCCCCACAGTAGGGAATATCCATTATTTGCCCATAAGAAATATTTCAAGGGTTATTAGCATGTAAACTGTGATTAATTAAATTTATGGGAGTTGTTTCTGATGCATGTTAATGAGTTGATCGCTGCACAGAGACACCCTGGGAGCCTGGCTGGCCCCATCTGCAAGCCAGTTGAAGATGTGGCAAGAAATTCAGACAATGGCCCAAAGGCAGGCAGATCCACCTGTAGGAGAGTACTGGGGGAGCAAGATAGTAACCCCACAGCAGCACCTCAAACAACCCCATTTATTTATGAGAGACTGAACCTGCTAGCTTAAACCAGGAGCACTTTTTCAAATGATGCTCTTGGGTGGAGAGTCATGGTCCCCCCTCATTCACCCTGGTTTTTCTGGGTGCCTATTGCTGGTTTTCCTCCTCCACTTTTGAGTGCATGCACTTTGGAAAGATGGGCTCCTCTGCAAACTTTGTGGTGCACTTCTGCATCAAAGAATAACTTTTTTTCTGGGGGTACTCACCGGTATTCATTACCAGCACCTTTTTCCAATTGCCCCCCATAAGCTAATTAATAATTAGTCATATGGGGATGAACTGTTGTGAGTACTGACACCTCCTTCCCCCGCCCCCACCAGAAAAAGCACTGTCTACAAGTATTCATCAGCATAGCACCTCCACCAGGAATGCTCCGAAGGGCTTCAAATCAGGACGAAGAGAAACCAGAGCACTCCTTTTATCCCTGCCAATGACTACTCCAGGAAAGGGCAGATTTACCCCCTAACATAGAATGTTTCCAGAAGGAAACAGACGCCCACGGCAGCTGGGGAGGCAGCACAAAAACAAAGTGTTCTGATACTAGGCTGGGAGACTTGCACACACACAGAGCAGCAGAGTGTGCGATCCCACTGGGGGTGTGCATGTGAAGGAAGCCAAGTGCCACACGGTACTAGAACAATTTGTTTGTCGCTTCAGACTGATGCTGCCAATGTGCTGTTCAACCATTGACAAAGAAGCAGCAACACTTGTGGACAAGTTTGCTCTCCCTACAGCTGAGGCATTTTAAAAGGTGCACAGTTTCCCTACCTACTATGGAAAAGGTTAAGGTGTCCTCTGCATTTGCTTTGCTAATCGTGACCAACTCTAGGGAGTGGTGATCATCTCCGTTACAAAGCAGAAGAGCCAAAGAGCCAGCACAGTCCAGAGACACCTTTGTGGTCTTGTGGCCAGCATGACTAAATGCTAAAGTGCACTTTTAGGCAGTACTTGGGTCTCGAACCTCCAACCTTCACTTTGACAAGCACAACATCTTTAACCACTGAGCCACTGGAGTAGCACAACAACTAATCCATCCAGTGCATCCTGGTGTGTCTTGTGAGACCACCCACTGCCATAATCCAAGGGTACAAACACAATGGGCTTCTCCAAGAGGAATAGGTGCTTCTCTGAGCATGTGGCAAGGAAAGGTTAAGTCAGCAGGGGGAAGGGTCCCTTATCTCCATCTGTCCCAAGACAAGAAGAAGAGCAAGCAGGGAGTCAGGATGAGGTCCAGATAAGAAACTCAGTTTGTCTGCTGAAACAGGATGATGATGGGTGCACTTAAGGGCCGAGATATACTTTACAGGTAGTAATGGATATTGTTAAAGTAATACCAGGTATTTGGGTTACCAAAGGCAGAGTCTATCAATTTTTATTTTGATATTTAAGTTGTTTTTTTCCATCTGTCGAGAATGTCTCTTTGCGATTTCACAGGGCATTGCACTTTATGTGTCTCATTTGCTGTACCCAAAGGAATCACCACTCGCCTGCATTAACATGTACCCAGGGACGCTGGCAAAGCTTTTAGCTGAGCAGAACACGCTCCCGCTTCCCCTGCTTTGGAGGCATGAGAGGGGGGAGTGAGGGGGAGTTTTCTGGAGTGCTGAGGCAAGCAAGAGGAGGAAGGGATGAAGGCAGCTCTTAGGGTGCTGTGTGAGACTGGGCACCCCAATCATCCAGCCTAGAAGCACAAGTGGTGAGTGAGCCTTGTGCACAGGCTGTTGTGATGCTCCTGTTCGGCACCATGGCTTGGGATGCGCTGATGATGGATGCCTTCTGCACATTTACATGAAGATCTTTGTCAGCAGATAACTCAACCAGGGAGAACAAAACGTGTCTTGTCAAGCCTTCCCCGCCTCTGACTCCCTGGTCAAACTAATTGTGTGGGAAAGAAGTACACAGATCTTGAGCACTGATAACCCCCTCTTGGTAAATTGGACTTGTTGAACACATGCTCAGAAGTGCTCATGCAAAACAGGCCATGCTTTAGTCCAGAAGAAGCTTTACCACACTCTGGGATAGCAGCATCTACAGCAGAGAAAATGCTCCTCAAAATGTCCAAGTGAACTTCTCAGTCTGACAAAAGCTTCAGAGCTACCTGCAGTGGAAGAATGGTAGATATTAGATTTCATTGAAAGAGTCCAGCACATCAAGGTTGCATCTCTTTATGTGCTGGACCTATTTCTATTTCTAATTTTCTGAATTTGTATTTAATTTTTGGCATTTTAAAATAATTTTTTAAAAGGGTGTGGATTCTGAAGTGAAATTACAAGCACAAAGAAGGTCCTTTACTTTGTGCTGTCTCCCTGGCCTGAAGCCTCCAATGACCTTAGGAGGTGAGCCAGATGACACAGAAGAAGATAGTCCACTTGGTCCCATAATATCTGTGGCTCTAAAGCTCAAGACCACTGCCTAGAACTGTACTAAGGCTGAACAGGCAGCCATTGCAGCTCCCGAAGCATCAGTTCCACAAGGTTAACCTGCTGAGCCCAACCACCACATGGGCCGTTGCATTTCTGACATCAGCTGCAGTTTCAAGGGCAGTCCCATGCTAAGCGGGCACCAAGACTCTTCTGGTGGCCCCAGAAGCATGGGCCACACATGTACTACATGCAAGGTCCTCATCACGAGGTTCTCTTGGCAATGCTTGAATTGTGCTCAAGTCGTCCAACAAATGTGTAGCTATAATGTCGAGGAATTGGAAGGCTTGTGGTGGATGGAGGCATTGCCAAGGACAGGAAAATACTTCCTCCTCCACGGACTTCTCGATATGGAGCTGCCCTTCACAGTGGTCCTGCTTTGGGGGTGCTCCTGCCCTCCCATTGTCCAAAGAGCCTGGGCAGCCCATGACCTGAGAGAAGGCACAAAGCCCCAACAAGCAGCACTGCTGTCCTGATTATTTACATCTATTACAGGGAGCTTCAAAATGCTCCTTTCAAATTAAAATTCTTTTTTCGCCCGTCAACAGCTGGTTCACAGCTTGAAAGCAACAGTTAAGATAAATTAAATAAAAGGGGTAATAAAATCCAAACCTAATTTAATTTTGGTGCTGCATGCAGATGCTGGCCATGTTCTGAAAACACTGCAAAGAATGCCAAAGTCAACATGTCCCAGGACAGTGCAAGCGTAACAACAAGAGTGGGGGTGACATTCAGTTACAGGCCTGGAAGTAGAGCCATGGGGTGGGTGGAGGATCTGCCAAGGGGGGCTTCTGGAAGCCCAACAACTGATTTGGGCAACAAACCATAGCTACTCTGGAGAGAGAATGATTTGAATCCACAAATGCATATGGCTGACTGGAAATGGCATTTCAAGAGAGGTCAAAAGGAAGGATGGAAGTATATCCTGGAAGCTCTTGAGACAGTTGGACCTGCCCAAGGGCTTTTGGAGAGTCGGAAGAGTCCCTCAACAAGAGGAGAAAGGGTAGGGGCCACTACCACATGTGCCCTCCTGTGATGATGTCAAGCTGAAGTTCCTGGATGCTTGGGGGGGAAGTCTGGGTCCTGGAGCCGGAGGGCAGAGAAGCAAAGAGATGTGTACTCGATAGCTGGCTGGGATCTTGGTGGCCTCCATGGTTGATGAGTTCCTTTTTTTTCACCAGCTCCCCTTCCTAAAAAGCTTCCATGGAGCTGTCCATGGATCCCATCTGTCCTTGGCCAATTTCTCATTTTGTTTCTCATACTGCACTGATATGGTTGAACCTGTGAACATCCATGGTCTTGTTTTTGCCCCTCTTTTTTGTTCTTCTCCTCTTATTGTTGGACTCTTATTGGCAACACCTGTGCAAGAACCCTTTTGAGGCAGGGAAGCAGAGCTTCCACCTGGGCTTTTGTGCATGGGAGTCCTCCTGGGACAGAGTCTCTGTTGTCAGAATTTGGACCAAATAACTTGCCCAAAATGCTACAAGGGGCAGCAGACGGTTTAAAACATAAGAAGAGCCTCGACTGGATCAGGCCAAAGTCCTATCTAGTCCAGTTTCTTGGATCTCACAGCAGCTCATCATATGCCTCGAGGAGCACTCAAGACACCTGCATCCAGGTGCCTCCCCTGCAAGGTTTGTGCCTGGTTGTGCTCCATTTATGTGCCAAGTGCCCTTTCCCCAGAGTTTCCATTACTGTGACTTCTGTGTGAGCGCACTGTCAGATGCATGGCACGGCCAGAGACGGACAGCAGTCCATGGCAGCAAAGCCAACATTCTTTAATTTCACATGTGGGAAGGACATGTATTCCACCATATTTGGAGGACTGTAGAGAGGTGCTGAACAAGGCCTGTGTCAAAAGAAGGAAATTGGCCAAAAGGATCCCGATGTGGTCATGCATGCATCTTCCACCTGCTGCTGGTCCAGCTGAGATGGATCATGGAAGCCTTTGAAAGGACATGGTGGGTGGGGGGAGGAGACCTTCCCCACGCTGTTCCCCCTACCATCTTTAGAGTGGGATGCAGACAGTGATGGGCTTCAAAGAAATTAACAACCGGTTCTATGTCCATCTGGCAGCCACTTTTAAATGGCTATTTTTAAACTTTATATATCCTATCTCTTGTTAACAACCGGTTCTATAGAGTAGGTGCGAACCTGTTGGAGCCCACCACTGGATGCAGACCTAACCCAGAACAGTTTGTCATAGGAAGTGAGAAAGTGATTGTACCACATGCCCTGCAGGGGAGCTTTGGGAAAAGAAGGAAGGCAATTATCCTAGCTGGAGTGGAGACTCTTAGCTAATAGCAGGAAAGTGGTTTGGGTTTTTCATGTGGCTATAAAAACACTCTCTAATTCTCAAAATCTTGATTTCCAACACCATATATTTATCTCCATGTGGGCATCAATGTGCTCCACAGTCCCCTGGGGGTTTTGCTTCAATGGGGCTGTGACGCAGCTGGTGGAAAAAGCAAGTGATGAGCCAAGAGGGGGACAAGACAGCCTGAGAAGACCACCTCAGCTTTGTCCAGCCAGTGCTGGACTCTGAGGGTGTCACAGGGGTTCCCACAGCACTCCTTACCCTTATGACACAAAGGTCCAAAAGTCACAGGTGGGGGGCGTGAGTCAGAACAGCAGGGTTGTGCATGATTTTGGACCCTCCTATCACCAACAAATGAGCCCCTGCAGTACGTGATCTTGGCTTATACTCCAGTCCTAGTCCCGTTAACTCAGAAGTAAGGCATATTGTGTTCAAAAGTGCTCATCCCCAGAAAAGTGTGAGTTTTTAGCAATAATTCTGTAGTATCCTACATTTTTCTTGGATATCCTGCATTTTGGAGGGTCTTTTTTTGGTTATGGTATATGGTCACCCTGGTCTGTGTGCTGTTGGCGCAAGATCTGAACAGAGCCATGTATAGATGTGCCATGTATAGATGTGCCATGTATAGATGTGCCAGTGCCAAAATGCTTCAGATTCTCACTGAGAGACAGAGTTGCTGGATGGCAAAATAAAATGCATGGTGACCTGTATTGCACCTTTAAAGTGAGCTGTATTGCACCTTTACTCATGTGTAGGCAAATGTGCCCGAGTTCATTGGAAAGGGCAGATTGAGAGGAATCCAACATCCCAGAATGGCCCTGATCCAGTGAACACAGCCCCCACATATCAGCCCAAAAGGAAATCACTGATAATTGCATTAAGTCCTGTGGAAAGTGGGACTGAGCTACACAGCCATGTTTACCCGCATATATCCACACATGTCTTAGCTCATAGCATAGAGGATTGCAAGATCACCGGAAAGGTGACCAGTGAAATTGAAGCTCAACAGGTGCTACAGAAGGCAGCCTTTTCCTCTCCCAAGAGAGAATAAAACAAAAGCTTACACCACAATCCTAAACACTCTTTCCTGGGAGCAAGACCCATTTAACACATGTCTAGGATTATGCTGGCTACTGGTAAGGTGATTTTTTAAAATATGAAAATATTAATATCTAATTAATTGTATTAATACAGATAATATTTAAATAATTAATTAAATAATTATGGGGCGTCAAAACGTTTATGGGCTCCGGGTGCCAAATGACCTAAATACGCCACTGCCCTGTACCTCAACCTCTTGGACCTGCAGCATCAGCAAGCTTGGCTCTCCCCTTTGAAGGGAGCTGGAGAGCAAAAGCCTTGTGCTCAGTCCAGAAGAGGCAGCATCCCTAGCCCAGAATGCTCCATCTCCAGCACACACACTCCAAATGCAGAGTGCGGGGAGGGCTAATGTCACCTTATCCTGGTTAAAGTTATTCCAGCCAGTTATATCAGGGAAATGATAGCAATATGTTGTTCTCCACAAAAAGTACACAGCAGAGCTATTTGTGCGACCTGGCAGCTGCCACTCTCTGCAGAGCAGATGGCCGTGAAAAACACAATGCCGGGAACAGGTTGATGAAGACATCGCGGTCATTACACACACCCCCATCACGACAATCAGTGGCGATGGGGATGCGCAAAGCTGTCGCTCGCACCAAAGCAGCCTGCTTAGTGGCAGGAAAGCACCCTGGCGGAACAATGAACACTACGCACGTTCTTCAGCACATCATCCGACTCCTGTGCAGAAGACCAGGTGAGGCGGCATGGATGCAGGAGGATCTCCTGAGTGAGCCAGCCAAGGTGGGGACCAAAGGCCAGCAGGGCACATGGCTGCCTGGATGGGCTGGAGGACAGAGCACATGCCAGCCACAGCCAGATCCTGGCTGGGACAAGTGATTTATGGTGGATATGGGGGAGCCAGCACATGCCACAACTTTCTGGTGCTGCAGAAATCCAGGCTGCTAACAGAACCTGGCCATGTCCATGCCTGGGGGAGAGGTGAAGGGGCTTGTGCACAGCTAATGGGAGATTTGGGCATTGCCATGTGCCTGGAGAGAGGCCTTTTATCTGGAAGAACTTCCTTTGCTGCTGCCTGGGTGTTGCCACTCAACCACTCGCAATTTACAAGTCCCTTAGTGGGACCACAGAGAGGGGGCTGCATCTGTTGCATGTTCATTACCTCTGGCCACGGCTTCTGCCTCCCTTCACAGATCACATCCCAGCTTCCTCTCCCTGCTAATTCACACAGCTGGTTATTACTCACTGCGCTCGCACTATCATCGCCAGGGGAAGAATTATAAACAAATGTGTACAAGCAAACAGATGCTGTCATTTAAAAAAATCGATCCGTCTCGTAAAAATGCCCACTTAGGACTTGAGTGGTGAACGGCTGAGCAGGTGCCGGAGCCTCTTCCCAACCCCCCCAATGGCGGCATTGTTGGGAGATTGATTCAGATCAGATGGGCAACCAAAGGGAGTTTGGAAATGGGGGGGGGGAACTGCAGAGAAATGGGCAAGCCCTGGCGGAGCGGGACCCTCATGGAGCTTCTCAGGATGCTGGCATAGGGCAACAGCTTTCTCCAAGAGACTCTTCTTCACTTGTTCACACACCATGTGCAATAGGGTGGAAAGGGGCTTCACACCTGTGGGGACCAGCAGAGAGTGGGGCACCCAAGAGTAGAAATCAGTGCCCTCTGCCAACAGAATTGGGGTCGAGGATGGCTGCCAGCAAACAAGAATGGAGGTGGCACCCCTTTCAGAGGAGGTTGGCTGGTTACCCTGGCAAGCCCATCCATGCCCTTGAGAACCAGAACTGCACAGTCAGCATCCACAGCACATGTAGGGCCACCCCAAGATGGAAGGATCCTTTTTCCAGGGAAGGGCTTAGAATGAGTGCATGTGGAGTATCTCCACCTCTTTCTTGAAGGAGCCATTATTACAACCTTGCAAAGTGTGGGAGCAGCCACAAAGACTGAGGGAGAGCAGCTTGGTGGAAAGAGGTAGAGGACACAGCCTCTCCATGCTCAGCATTGCACAAATACAGGGCCAGGCACAGAACTGCTTGGTAGCTGCCTAAGGGATGCTGGTGAGAATCATGGGCTCCAGGAAATGCGATGGAGGCTCAGGTACCAGAAAACTTTGAACCTCCAGATGCAGGACACAACACAGCAAGGGCACGGCAAACACTCATGGCACAATCCAGGGCATAACTCACCTGATTCCCTGTTCCTGCAGTGGTGTGGAAGGTCTGTGCAGGTCTGTGCACTGGTCTAGCCCCCCATGAGTCATGCAAAAGTTCTTTATGCATGCACCAGTCATATGGCATGTGGCACTAACTGCCTTATGGCACTTTTGCAACGCTCCCAGACCAGCATGGAACTTGTGCCAAGTCTAGTACTGGCCTAACTGGGGTTTAGGATGACAGCCAGCATAGTTACATTACTTGCACCAGCTCACTGTCAGGGTTTTGAGGGTGAATTGCAGGGGTAGCAGAGGACTTCCCCTAACTGGGATCCAATCTAGTATGGAGAACATACCTTTAACCATTGCAAAGAAGAGGGAATTTAGGCAGGTGCTGCTTTTTAATCCCTTCTATAATGAGCTTAACCTGCTTCAATTCCCTAGTTAAAGGTAGAGACACACTCCTCCAATCCATATGGTCACTCTGCCCTCTAAACAAGTTTGCATCTCTTGATGTGCAGGACTCCCAGAAGATCTTTGTGGTGCATCTCTCAGGACAGATGTCTCCTGCTTTCTGCCACCCCATTTTCTGTTTTCACTCTTTCTTCACTCTCAAAATATACCCAGAAGTCTGTCTTCATCTGGGAGACACACTGATTCATTTGTTTAATTAAAAAAAGATGTAATTTGTGGGACCGATGGCACTGTTGAACACCCAGCACTCCATTCATTTCATTAGAAAGACTTGAAAACAAGCTTTCTATAGGGATGAGTTCCTCTTTTCCTTACCTGGTTTGCCCTTTCCTTAGATCTGTGCCAGTCTATATTTATAGGGGCAGCTGAAAGGTTGGTAAGACTATAAGAAGCTGTAAGTACATCAATTTACAAGAAAAATTATACAGGATTAAATTGTTTAATTAAATCCCTTAATTAAGCAGCCTAAATAATGTTATGAAAAAAACTTTTAAATGTGTTTTAAATACCAGATTAAGTAGAATCAGCCACATAATGCAGTTTTAAGGCCTGAGTTTCTTAATTGAATTATGAAGGCTGAAAGATATTTATTTAATTTATTTCCTTATGACTTTCTTCAATGAATCATTCCTATACAGCAGATAGTCATTGCCCACATATGTCTTTGTTTATTTTACTATTGTTATGTATTTTGCTATGTATTAATAAATATATGTTGTTTAGGCTATTGCAAGTGATATTTATGGTTTTTTGGTGGCTATTTCACATTTGCAAAATTAGTTCCTCATTTGATCGGGTTTCATTTTTTCTTGGTGATCCAGTCCCCAGCCTGTTGAATAAGTGGGGGGTGGCTGTACGAACCCAGCCACAGGGAACAAAATCCACCAATGACCCCAAAAAGCCCCCAAAGCCACTCCACATTTTTTGCCAAAGCTTGCACTCATGGAGAGCTGAGCACTCTTTGTTCCCAAATTACAGTTTGGCAGTCAGTGTCCTTCTACTGAGTCTGCACACCCACTGGCTTGATGCACAAACAGACTAATAGCCAATTTGAGGGCATTCAAAGGAAAGATACTCAGGCCTGGCGTGCGGCCAAAAACAACCCCTCCCTTCCCAAAGCTCATTACTTGTGCCTTTTCCCACCCCAAATTTTTGTAAAAATACAACTCAGTGCTGTGCAATTTCAAATGGTAACTACCTGTTTATGTTTTTCCACATCAAACTGCAGCTTTCAAAGATAATTTGTTAATGGCTAGATAGCATGGCTAATGGGCACAGAAAATGATGCACCCTGGAATACTTCCACATGTGCTTTTCCTGAAGAAGATGCCTACAATCAGCGAGGGTTGGCTGATGTTCCCCCATTTGGTGCCATCATCCAGCACTGGAGATGCAAAATATACCTTAGCACCAATCAGACCCATGTCACAGCAATCCTAATTACGTCCAGACCCAATTAAGAGAACTGCGATACCGTCTCCAGTTCCACTCTGTTGCAAGCAGAACTGGACTCAAGGTGCAATCCTAACAAGCATAACTTACGCCATTATGCTGTGGTGGTGTGCAGTGATGGGCATCAAAGAAATTAAGAACCGGTTCTCTGCCCATCTGGCAGCCACTTTTAAATGGCTATTTTTAAACTTTATATGTACTATCTCTTGTTAACAACCGGTTCTATAGAGTAGGTGCGAACCTGCTGGAGCCCACCACTGGTGGTGTGGGGAGGGCAGCACATGTCTGTGCACTCGCTTAACCGCCCCCCCTCCCCCTGCAGTGGTGCAGAAGAACCTTAGAGCACTTTTGTGACGCCCACAACTTGTGCTGGGACTTGGATGAGGATTGCAGCTTCAGTACTCCAGAGGTGACATCTCTTCTGGAGATCTCCAGTCCTGGTGACAGGACTGGATATGTTCATCTCTGGGCTGGCCAAGCCTTCCTCCACCAGCCCTCTTCCTGCTGACATGCACTGAACCAGTGGTTCTCAAAGTGAGGATCAGGACTCCCGGGGGGGGGGGGGTTGCAACGACATTTCATGGGGAAGGGGGTCACAAAAAGCTGGGTGCTGCCATCTGGAATTTGGTATCTGGGTGATGCGCCACTCAGATTTCAATCTATCTATTCCTGGGAATAATTTTCATTAAACCCAATGGGATTTACTTCTGAGTAGACATGGAGGAACGCTGGGATCACAGTGATGTCGCTTCCTTGTTAATGGCACTTCTGGCCATGACATCACTAACAGGGTGATGACATCACTCCCAGGGAGGGGGATCCTGGACAGATTGTCATTCTCAGAAGGGGGTCCCAGGTTGAAATGTGTTCGAAACCCTGGTCCCCACAAGACAGGGTGAGCTCCTGTCCTTAGCCCAGCTCTGCGACGCAGCTGGAACCAATCATATCGGCTCTGCTGTTCCATTCAAGTATTTCAGTGGGGTGGAAAGGGGGGATTTGCTGCTTGGGTAACAGCCTATCCTCCATATCAATCTACCCAGGCCTTCGTGCTTCACACTCAGCATAAAGCACGATACCATAGTCTTTCAAGACTGATGGATGCCAGTGTTTACTGCACTAAATGGTCACTGGCTGGGAACCCTTTCTTCCTTGATTATAAGGCGCAGGCAGAGAATTGACAGCCGGGTGTACCCAAAGCTTCCCATGTAATGCACTCCTGCATGCCCACAACTTCCACAAGGCTGTGACCAACCAGACCCCACCTCACCCTCAGAACAGCCCTGCGAGGGAGGCCGAGTTGGGATTGGGGACAGCTCGCCAAGGACTCAAAGGAAACCTTCCTGGTGCATCCTGAATGCTGCACCACCTGGACCTTGAATGCGCCAGGAGATGGCATCAGCGACCATATAGAATGAAGGACAAAGTGCCTGTACCTTTAAGCATTGCATAGAAGAGTGAATTATGGCATAAACCCTTCTATGCTGAGCTAAACCTGCCCAAATTCCCTTTTCTATGCAATGGTTAAAAATACAGGCACTGTTTTTCATTCTATATGGTCATCCTGGATGAAGTGCTACGTACAGGCGCTGCTGCTGCCCTTCAGGTGCACCAAGAGGAAAAGAGGGTGTTCTGGGGTTTGGACTGCTGCCTTTGGAGGGGGAAGGCACATGTCAGAACCAAAAAAAAAAGAGGACAACATCCCCCAAAATGTAGGACATTCAAGAAAAATGTAGCACATGACCAAATAAAAGCTAAAAACACTCATTCATATACAGATATCCCCTGCTTTCTGATGGTTCATTTTCTGATGATCCACTCTTTCAACGCCTTTCAATTATACCCAGAACTCATTAATTCAACGCATGCTCCACTTTTTCAACCTCTCTGTTGTTCTAAAGTTCTGGGGTTTGGACTGCTGCCTTTGGAAGGGGAAGGCACATGTCAGAACCAAAAAAAAGAGGACGTTCCCCAAAATGTAGGACATTCAAGAAAAATGTAGCACATGACCAAATAAAAGCTAAAAACACTCATATACAGATATCCCCTGCTTTCTGATGGTTCATTTTCTGATGATCCACTCTTTCAACACCTTTCAATTATACCCAGAACTCATGCTCACCCAGAACGCATGCTCCACTCTTTCAACCTCTTTGCCGTTCTAAAGTCCAAAATTGCCTTTCTCCATGTTGTTGTAGCGCCTGGTCTAATCCCATTCCCGAAATCCATTTGCAGAAATTTTTGTGTGGCAAAAGTAATTTGCAAGATAAAAGGGGCATTTGCAATTAGCTTACTTAAAAAAATTTATTATTTATTTATTTTTATTTATTTTATTTCTTTATAGAAATTTGCTTGCTATAAAGAACATTTATAAAGATGGGGTTCAATTTTTCAACTTTCATATGTTTTTACGTGTCTGATTCATTTAAATTAAATAAATTTTTAAAAATTAAATTTATTTAAAGTTTTATTAAATTTAAAATTGTTACACATAATTTACTGACTGCAAGAAGGCTTCATGCTGCCTGCATAGAAAGAAAAGGGAGACACTTAAGTTTTCCCCCAGGACATGTTTTGTGCAGCACAGCAGGAAGGGGGCGGGGCTACACTGTCAATCACACACCTAAGCTCCGCCTTTGACTCCGCCCCCTAGTCTTCTCGAGCCCGAAAAGATGAACTGCGCATGCTCAGAGGCGGAGTCCTGGCGGGCGACCCAAAAGCCGCACTGCGCATGCGTAGAGGAAAGTACTGTGGGGGCCCAGGAAGCGGCTCTGCGCATGCGCTAAGGAGGAATCCTGAAGGCGCTTGGAAATCCTGGTTCGAATCCGCGGTGCAGCAGGTGAGGGGACGGTGAATTCTTTGAGAAGAAGCAGAGCCTCCCTTCAGGAGGCCTTCTAAGGGGGAGGCGGATGAGGCAGGGGAGGCTTTCGGAAAGGGAGTGGGTGAGGCAGGGCCTCCCCTCAGGAGGCTTTCCAGGGGAGGCGAGTGAGGCAGTGCCTCCCCTCAGGAAGCCTTGGGAGGGGAGGCAGGGCCTCCCCTCAGGAAGCCTTGGGAGGTGGAGCGGGTGAGGCAGGGCCTCCCCTCAGGAAGCCTTGGGAGGTGGAGCGGGTGAGGCAGGGCCTCCCCTCAGGAAGCCTTGGGAGGTGGGGCGGGTGAGGCAGGGCCTCCCCTCAGGAAGCCTTGGGAGGTGGGGCGGGTGAGGCAGGGCCTCCCCTCAGGAGGCTTTCCAGGGGAGGCGAGTGAGGCAGTGCCTCCCCTCAGGAAGCCTTGGGGGGGGGGTGAGGCAGGGCCTCCCCTCAGGAAGCCTTGGGAGGTGGAGCGGGTGAGGCAGGGCCTCCCCTCAGGAGTCTTTCCAGGGGAGGCAAGTGAGGCAGCGCCTCCCTGTTCTGAGCAGGGGCTGAGCTTTGCTTTGCCTGGCCCCAGGGAAAAGGAGGACCCCAAAGTTCTTTTCCAGGACACGAAGCTAAAAAGAGGACATGATCAAGGAGAATGACTGGTCTCCCTGCCTGCAGAGGGATCCAGTTCCTTTCGCTCTCCAGAATTGCTCAGCAGCTCTTCTCCCTTCTCATAGGTGGATCAAGGAGCAGAGACAAATGACCTTCCAATGGCCAGCCCCAGCCCTCCTCCAGACACAACCACCAGAACTGGCCATCCCTGCTGGGCCTCTGCCCGTTCGCTGCTTCCCAGCACCAAGGAAGGTCTGAGGCTGGAGTTTGGTTCACAGGTGGAAAGGAGTGTCGTTCTCTTGCTCCAACAGGCAGCTGACCTCCTGTACGGTGAAGAGGGAGGCCTCCACTCCAAACCCTTACAGGACACCCTCCTGGGGCTGAGTGAGACAATCTGTGATTATTCATGGGAAAAGCTGAACATCGGGACCTGGCGTGATGTGGACCGGGAGTGGCGCCGGGTTTATGCATATGGCTGCCTCTTCAAGGCACTCTGCCTATGTCACAATGGGGGGGCCTCACCAGAGGCGCTGCGGGCCTGCGACATGGGCCTGCTGATGGGGGTGCCCATCTTGGATAACATCTTGGTCCGGTTCATCGGCATCCTCCAGCAGCACCTGCCAGGACCTAGAAGGCCCCCTATAGAAGAGCCAGCTCGAAAGGTATGTGGCTGTGTGCAGCTGCCAGCCCCTGAACCCTCCCTGGGAGCAAAGGCAGCTGGTCCTACATGCCTGCAGCTATGTACCATTCATGCTTGCAGAGCCTCTTGCTGATAGAGGCTCCGCTCCCTGCTTCTACAGGCACATACATTCCCAGTGGTTTCCATTCCATTTATGTCACTGTTGTGGTGGGTGCCTCTTCATGGTTTTGAGGACCTGCCACAAAGAATCTCTCTAAAATGTAAAATGGACCTGGCTTTTGTGTTGCAACCTTTCCTCATTACAGAAAATCCGGAAAGGCCTGCCGGCAGCCCCTCCTATAGATAAGGAAACAGCCTTGCCCCGGCTCCGCTGCCCATCGCTGGAACACTTTAGGGATCATTACCTGATTCCTCAGAAGCCTGTGATCCTGGAGGGTGTGGCTGACCACTGGCCATGCATGAAGAAGTGGAGGTGAGGGCCTGTCAGCAACTGGAAAGACATTTCTGCCATGAGTGAGAGCACTGAACATGTGTCATGGGCACAGGTAGCACTGTTTAAGCACCAGGCTGTGGAAGAGACTGCACTGGTATTCCCAAGCCTTTGCGCCAATGCTCTTGGGAAAGTGTCAGTAACTGGGAAGGGGTGAGCTTTTCCTTGAGGGGCTTTTTGAAGCAGCTGGAGACCATCTGGCCACAGCTTGCATCTGTTCCAGAAAAGAACAGCATCTCTGCTTAGGCAATTGTGGCATTTTGTGGCACTTATCAAGGCTCAGTCCCTTTGGAGAGCCACCCTTCTCTTGGTATCCTTCTCTCTGTTGCAGCGTGGATTATATCCGGCAGGTAGCAGGCACTCGCACAGTTCCCGTGGAGCTGGGCTCTCGCTACACAGATGAGGAGTGGTCCCAGACCCTCATGACGGTGGAGGAGTTTATCAGCTGCTACATTGAGAATGAGGTCTGGGCCTTTTGGGAGGAGGGGGTTCCTGGGAAAAGGTGGACCAAATGTGGTAGATAGTTCTTGATGTTGGAATATTGAGGCTTTACAGCTGCTAGAACATTCCTTCAGGTAGAGGAAGAAGCAGGATGCAAGGGCTGTGGTGTCCTACCCCTGGGGAAGAGTAAGGGTGACTGGGGATCCATCCTTCCTGCTCATTGCTTTGTGTGTACCAACTCAGACTTCTCAGCAAATTCTTCCTTCTCTGTCTTGTTGCTCCTACCAATCCAGAACCAGGTTGGCTACCTCGCCCAGCACCAGCTGTTTGACCAGGTATGTCCAGGAACAGCTATTGCAGTTTCTCAGTCATCATCTCCAAAGGGAAAGAAGTAATGCACTCTGGTGGTATCTCATCCCACACCTTGGGGGAGGGCCTATAGGAACTTCAAAGCCAGCTTTTCTCAGCAGTGCATGAGTAAAGCCTGAGCATGCAAACAGGGATGGCCCTGCTGGATTAAGGGTCCCCTTAATCCTGCCTCCCCCCATTTGCCTTAATGCCTACCTTCACGGCTTTGAATACAGTCTCACCCCAGTTGCTAAGTTTAAGAGGTCTTTTTCATGTCATCCTTGCCGTGGGGCTATTCACTGCAGGTCCCAATACCCACAGAAAGTTGGAAGTGGGGGGTCTTCCTGCCTCATTGTTGTAGGCCCAGGCTGTGGCAACAGAGAACCTATGCCAATTATCACAGATGCATGCTCTCCCATGCTGCAACTTGGGTTCTGCTCCTTCCCTGCTTCCACTTTAGAGGATGCCTGTATTGAAGGAGGGTCTCAACCTTCACATAGAGGTCCAAAGCCCCAAATAGTTGGCCAGAACCCAAGTAGGGTGGGTCTCCCTCTGCCAGATAGAGACCTGCACACTCCTATAGGGCTGTTTTCTGACCCTTGCCAGATCCCAGAACTGAAGCAGGACATTGGCCTCCCTGACTACTGTTGCCTGGGTGAGAGGGACGAGGACGAGATTACCCTCAATGCCTGGTTTGGGCCAGGAGGGACCGTGTCGCCACTTCATCACGACCCCCAGCAAAACTTCCTGGTGCAGGTCTGTCCTTTTGCACAATGGGCTGGCTGCCAAACCCACCTGGGAAGAGACAGGCCCAGCTGGGAATCGGCCTTGTTATAAGAGATGGGGATTTCCCTGGTGGCTGGAGCAGGTCCTGGCAAGTGTCTGGCACCAGGAGTACCCGCTGCTTGGATACAGCCCTTCTAGTGTTGCCTCCATCAGACCCAGCCTTGGGCAGGCCTCAAGAGCTTTTCCTCCTGTTTCAGTACTGGTCATGACAGAGATAGAGGGAGCTGGCACTAATGTATATTGGAAATGGACTTTTCCCCTTCTCTGCAAGATTTTGTTTGTCTTCCAAGACACAGGAGGGGCAGGGATCTTGCCTTCATATAGAGATGAAACAAAAATCCTGCAGCAAAAGGAAGGCCAAGGAGGGTTTTTCTGCCAAAGGAAAGAGCTGACCTTATCTCTGGTTCTCTGTTCCTCTCCCTGGTTGCAGGTGATGGGGCGAAAGTACCTCCGCCTGTACTCACCCCAGCACTCAGAGAAGCTGTATCCACACGAAGGACACCTCTTGCACAACACCAGCCAGGTGAGCAATAGCCAGCACTCAACAGGGTGGCCCAGGGATTCCTCCAAGGGTGCAGCAGCAGATTAACACCTTCTGCTTCTTTTCCAGGTGGATGTAGAGGAGCCAGACCTGATGAGATTCCCTGCATTTGAGAGGGCCCCGTTCCAGGCATGCATATTGAACCCCAGGGAGATGCTTTTCATCCCTGCTAAGCACTGGCATTATGTACGCGCTCTGGAGACCAGCTTTTCTGTCAGCTTCTGGTGGGCGTAGCTTTTGCTAGGATAATGTATCAACTCTGCCCAAGTTGGGTCTGAAAGAAGTTCTCATCCTTCCATGTGAGACTGAAAAAGGTAGGATACTAGAACGGCCCATGGGAAGGGAGCTGATGTTGCTGTTGCTGTCACTGTCACTCCTTGGCTCTAGAGTTCATACCTGCAACTGAGGCACTCCCACCCTTTTGCAGGTGGTGGCTCTGGCCTAGAAGGGTCACAACTGGCATGTGTAAAAGGCTATCCAATACCTCTACTGAACTGCAAGGAGCAAGCAATGCAACCAAGCAGCATAACTCCTTCAAAGAGGGACAAGCCTCTTCCATAAATTGCTCTGTATTGCGCGTAGCTGCCTGAGTCGGAATCCTGCCAAGGCCCAGCAAGCATTGAGATCAGCTGGACAGGAGCTCTGCCCATTGCCAAGGATGAAAATGGTAGGCTTTGCAACCCACACCCCCTTGAAAGACAGTCTCTGAAAGTTCCAACACAGAGAAGAGACTCCAAGAAGCTGGCTGACTCGAAAAGCATTGCAGGACTTGTATTTCAACCTTTTAAACAAAACACACCAAACCAGAGACACAGACCCTGAGGATGCAGATACTTCTCACAAGGCTTGCCTGCCTACCGCCGCCTGGTTTCCATCGAGGAGGCCCGTCTACTTTCCCTTGGGGTACCAGATGGCAGCTGAGAGTCTGGGGGTGGACAGAAGAAGCTGATGAGCTCAACAGGACTGTTTGCACTGCCCTCTCCTTTCTACTCTCCACCATGGCTTTGACTGGTCCCTGCTCTGCAGACAGGCTCCAGGGCCTGCTTCTGTTCACACCTGGTCCATGCAAGTGCTGCCCCTTCAACGTGTGCCTGGTCCAGTGTCCCATAAACACTGCTGAAATCTTACTTGATCTTGCTTACTGGTCTCTCATTCTACCTACCCCTAATTAGTGCCTGCAAGAGATTTCTTCCTGGAGATTTCCCCCACCCCCGCCTTACCGCAAGGCACTTTTAGTCTGTTTTATCACAGAGTGTCCACCCTTCTCAAAGACTATAAAGGAAAACAGACCCTGGCTCACCACCACCGACCCCCCAATAGTACATGTGATGAGCTCCAGGCAAGGGTTCCTAGAGAAAGCCTTTACCTGGAATCCTGTGAGGCCAAAACTGCTTGCACTGAGGGCAGCGAGGTTCTGTCTGGGCTCGGAAGTATTTGGTGAGGCAGGGCAGGTGCATCACCACCCCACAATCCTCACACGCCTGGTTCTGAAACGGTAGAGGCCACACAGAATGAGGACACCCTGGCTAGCTGGCTCTTTCATGACTTCCCCAGCCTGATTGGGGGAGGTTTCCAGGGCAAATTTTGTGGGGTGATGGGGGTCACCCCCACAAGGTGAGCAGCTGGATAGGAGGTAGTTAAAGCAAAAAGGGAGAGCTGCCAGTGGCTGGTCCAGATGACAAGCAGCACAGAAGCACAATCTTTCCCCAGGCTGAGCATAGCAATCTGCCTAGCTTGCCCTTTCCCTCTACCCCCACTCCCCCTAGCAGCTACTTAGGGTGCAAAGAGAGGCTGGTTGCACCATCCTGACCTGGATGGCGAGACTACAGCACATATGGCACTTGTGAGCTGAGTCTGGGTAGTGGCGGAGGATGTACTGCTCCAACTCCAGGATACCACGGGTATGCAGGGTATATTCACCTTCTTTCTGCAAGGGGAGAATGGAGGTTGTGTGGCACCATCCTGGTAGCCCACCCTGTGCCCTGAGTTGGAGAAGGGTTACGTGCCCAGCCATCAGTCACCTCAGCCAGCCACTGGCCCTGCACCAGGCTCTGGAGCACCTGCTCTGCCTCCCGCTTTTTCATTTTCTTGGGTTTCAGCTGGTCAGCCAAGTTTAAGATTTCTGTGGAGGACGCAAAGCCCGTCTCTGACATCACAATGAGGTCCAGCTGAAGGAAACAAAAGTCGTCGTCCCCAAGACTGGTGAGAGGAAGTGTGACTTTCCCCTTAAGAGCCTCCTAGTGGCAGGTGCCGCAGGATGTACCACTTAACAGCCACCCAGTCCCCAGATCACTGGTGGAGATCCAGCCAGGATATGTTTTTCCAGGACCATGCAGAGGCTGGAGGAATAGATAAAGCCACATCCAGCGGCCCCAGCACAGGCACTTCCCCCATCCATTCTGACCCCAAAGACACATGTCAAAAGGAACCTGTGGAAGGGGGAATCGTCCTGCACCCCTCCCACAGCAAAGCAGGACTCCTAAAAGTGGGCAAATCCCTTAGGCCCCCATCTGTCCCACAAGAGAGGAGAGAGCCATATCCTTCCCACTGCTATCTTCCAAGAGCGGCTCTCCCTTCTTCCAGGCAAGGTGGGGGTCCTGGGCACAGGCCTGGTACTCCCATCCAGCTCACAGTCTTCTTGAAGAGTTCCAGCTCGTTCTCTGAGTAGTCGTTGGCCAGCTTGGTCACGTCTGTTTCTGCCAGGTTCACCTGGGGGAGGAAGGAAGCCAGCCTGAGCCCCAGCTGAAGAGCTGTCCTCTGGCAGGAGGGCCCAGCTTGATCCCTTGTGATGGGGAAGCAGCTTACAAGCTTTACCACTGTCCTTTGGGTGCTCAAGGCCAGGCATGACCCCAGCCTGATCCCATGCTCAGCCCATTCATGATGCCAGCCCATAGGGTAGTGGTGCCAGCCTCGCTCACCAGGACATAGCAGGTGGTGTTGTTGGCTTCGGCCATGCCCTTCCGGATCTCCATGAACAGAGGCTGGAGCTGCCTGTTGAGGGCTGCGATGAAGTCGTCCAGCCGGTCATGCTCGTAGTGCACTGGGAAGAGAAACTATGCTGGGATTACGGGTGTCTGCTCCCGCCATCCAGCCCCCCCCCCCCCACCTTCTCTGTACTGGGAGGACAGGAGAGACTATGTTGGAATGGGAGGGGTCTCTGCTTCCTCCTCCCAGCCACCCCCAGACCTTTTCTAATTGGGTGGGGGCAGGAGACACTGTGCTGGATGTCTCTGCTCCCTCCTTCCAGCCACCCCCCCCCCCACACACACACACGCATTTTCTGTATGGGGGGCAGGAGAGACTGTGCTGAGATGGGGGTGTCTCTGGTCCCTCCTTCAGCCCCTGCCCCACTTTTTCTGAAGGGGGGGGCAAGAGAGACTGCTGGGGCTGGGGGGTCTCTGCTTCCTCCTCCCAGATCTCCCCCACGTTTTCTGTGCTGGGACTGGAGACTGTCTGCTCCCAGCCCCCCCCCCATCTTCTTTGCAGGGGGGCAGGAGAGCCTGTGTGGGGCCTGGGGGAGTCTCTGCTCCCTCCTCCCAGCCCCCCAAACCTCTGTGAGGGGGGGCAGGAGAGCCTGTGCTGGGGCTGGGAGGGTGTCTCTGCTCCCTCCTCCCAGATCTTCTCTGTAGGGGGACAGCAGAGCCTGTGCTGGGGCTGGGAGGGTCTCCGCTCCCTCCTTCCAGCCCTTCCCTGTAAGGGGGGGCTGTTGCTACTGGGGGGGTCTCTGCTCCCTCCTCCCAGCCCTCCCCGGGGTCCCCGAGGATCCCTCCGACCCAACCCCCTGCTCACCGCCGTGGAGCTCGCAGCAGCGCCGGTGCATCCTGCCGGCCTCCGTCTGCTCCACGAGTCCGCGCGTCATCAGCGCCTGCAGGAACTGTCTGTGCGCATCGCTCAGCGGCTGCCTCGGTACAGACATCCCCGGAGAGACCGAGCTGGAGAGGGGGCCTCTGAGCTTATGAAGAGCGCGCCTGCGGAGCCCTGGCGCCCGCCCTCGGAAGGAAGGGAAGGGGAGGCGTCTCCTCCGCCCCACCCGCAAGGGATGCAGCCAACAGGCGGCGCTGGGGATCCCTGGCAAGGAGGGGTGTAACGAAGGCGGGTACCTTTTCGCTAGTAAGCAAGAAATCAGAGCTTTTCAAACCACCACCTTGCAACGGGGTTTTCCTGGGAGTAAGTCAATTTTGTGATGTCATCACAGTGATGTCACTTCCTGTTTCATGCCACCCCTGGTCATGACGTCACTTATAAGATGATGACATCATCAAGGCGGGGGGGGTCCTTTACATTTATTTCTAATTGCTGGCTGCTTCTCTACAACAGTAAGAAAAGCTGTTTTTAAAATCATTGTCAAGGGACACACTTTTTAATTTTTAACAGATTTCTGGTATCGGTAGCAAAAAAACTCCTTCATTAGGAACAAGAAACCTGGAAGGGTTTTATTTCTAAATTTTTCCACTTTTTAAAAAAATCCATTGATTTTTTTTAATCCATGGATAAAATATAGTGAAATATAATAAAATATAATGGATAGTGGAAAATGAAACATAATAACAACCCACTGAACATATGAACAGCCCACAACAACATATGAACAACCCACTTCTACCTGTGCGCTTAAGAGCACAATCCTAACCATGTCTACTCAAAAGTAAGCTCCGTTGTTTTCAGTGGGTCTTACTCCCAGAAAGTGTCTTTAGGATTGCAGCCAAACAGCACAATTCTAACCATGTCTACTCAAAAGTAAGCACCATGGTGTTCAATGAGTCTAAGAAACCCTCTCTGGCGCTCACACAATATGCAATACATTACACCAGGGGTGTCCAAACCCCAGCCGTGTTTGGACCAGATTCAGCCCACAGCATGTCTCAATGTGACTTGTGGACAAGCTTTGTAATGTATCTAATACACTTTGAAATTTAAATTTATGTAAATTTATTTAAATTTTAAAATGTAAATAGACTTTCTAGCCCCCAACACAGTGTCAGAGAGATGATACAGCCCCCCTGCCAAAAAAGTTTGGACACCACTGTTCTAAACAAATCCAGAATAACCTACACACCCTAGCAGTGTCTGTTCAAGTGGCTTCTGCTGGCGTTCTTTTTTGCATTTCAGACTGTGAGCCCTTTTGGGACAGGGACCATTAGCTTTTCATTAGCTACTATTATTTTTCCATTTTCTTTGTAAACCGCTTTGTGAACTTGTTAGTTGAAAAGCGGTATATAAATCCTGTAGGTGTAGATGTAGATGTAGAATAATACTGGTGAATAAGAAGGGATTTGTATATGGTTTTTTTGCTTTTATTTTCTCATGTCCTACATTTTTCTTGGGCTGCCTACATTTTGGGAAGGCCTTGTCTTCTTTGTGGGGTTGTGACACCTTGTCACCCTGTCCCCAAGCAGAATCAGCTGTGTGTGTCATTTCCGCCAGTTCAGGTCACGCAATGCGCAGGCCGCAGGACTCTGCTGCACCCCTTCTTGAACATGAGCCAGGCAGGAACAGAGAAAATGTCAAATGTGAAAAAAGTGCATAAATGAACTTTATACATCCAGGATGCATTTGGGGGTTTCCTGAGCATGTTGATCCATGTAAAAGCCTTGGTCTGTGTGTTCTGTGTCCATTCTGCATGTTCCACATGTTCTATGTCCATTGAGCCAGGGTGCCCATTTGCTCTCTTTTTTTCCAGGACATGTCCTCTTTTTCAGCCTTGTGTCCTGGACAAAATCTTTGTTGTCCTCCTTTTTTTTCTAGTGAGCAGGTAGCATGTGATCTTCTTGTAATTAATAAATCTATTTGTAATAAATTAATAAATCTATTTAGCTATCTATAAATTAATAAATCTGTAATCAATCAGTCACTCTACAGTATTAATGTATGGCTTTTCAACTAAAAAGTTCACAAAACCGTTTACAAAGAAAATGAAAAAAATTAATCACTAATAGGTTATATGTCATACATTAGATGTAATAGTTTTAAATTTAATGATAAGTAACGCAGTGTTTAAATTAACCATCGGAAAGCTATATATTTATCCACCCATCAAAGCTCTGCCTCATGTGCAGAATGTCCGCATGTTCTGCGTCCCTCATGGAGGCTGAGTGTTTCTAGCCCCCAACACAGTTGGGGCAGTAGAGGCTGAGAGTTCTACTGCCAGGCTGAGAGTTCTACCGCCAGGCTGAGCATTCTACAGGCTGAGGGTTCTACTGCCAGGCTGAGCATTCTACAGGCTGAGAGTTCTACAGCCAGGCTGAGAGTTCTACAGCCTGAGGGTTCTACTGCCAGGCTGAGCATTCTACAAGCTCAGAGTTTTACAGGCTGAGGGTTCTACTGCCAGGCTGAGTGTTCTACTGCCAGGCTGAGGGTTCTACATGCTGAGAGTTCTACTGCCAGCCTGAGAGTTCTACAGCCTGAGGGTTCTACTGCCAGGCTGAGGGTTCTACATGCTGAGAGTTCTACTGCCAGGCTGAGAGTTCTACAGCCTGAGGGTTCTACTGCCAGGCTGAGCATTCTACAAGCTCAGAGTTTTACAGGCTGAGGGTTCTACTGCCAGGCTGAGCGTTCTACAAGCTGAGTTTTACAGGCTGAGCATTCTACTGCCAGGCTGAGAGTTCTATTGGCAGACTGAGGGTTGTACTGAAAGGCTCAGGGTTCTACTGCCAGACTAACTGGCTGAACATTCTACAGGCTGAGCATTCTACAGGCTGAGGGTTCTACTGAAAGGCTGCACTTTCTACAGGCTGAGCATTCTGCTGCCAGACTAAGAGTTATATTGCCAGGCTGAGCAATCCACAGGCTGAGGGTTCTATTGCCAGGCTGAGCGTTCTACTGCCAGGCTGAGCGTTCTACAGGCTGAGAGTTCTAATGCCAGGCTGATAGCTTTACAGGCTGAGGGTTCTACTGCCAGGCTGAGGGTTCTACAGCCTGAGGGTTCTATTGCCAGGCTGATAGTTCTACAGGCTGAGGGTTCTACTGCCAGGCTGGGCGTCTACAGGCTGAGGGTTCTACTGCCAGGCTGAGAGTTCTACAGCCTGAAGGTTCTATTGCCAGGCTGATAGTTCTACAGGCTGAGGGTTCTACTGCCAGCTGTTTGCGGCGACCAGCCCCACCCCGTCCCACTGGAGCGTCATTATCTGCGGGGCTGGACCAGGCAGAGGGAGAGTCGGGGCAGACCCGGAAAAACAGTGCCGTCGAGGCAAGCGCCCCAGAGGAGCGGAGAGCGCAGTGGGTGAGCCGAAGGGAGGGGGTCGTAGGCACCTCCGCCCCCCCCCCCCCGCCCGTCGAGGGTCCACCGCCCTCTGCCTTGCCCGGTCCGGGGGAGCCCCAGGGAGCCCGGTCCGGGGAGCCTCCGGGAGTTGGGAGAAGTGCCTTCTTCCGACGAGGAGCAGCGGCTGGGCAAGAGAACCGCGTGTCCTCTTATTTCCAGGACACGTCCTCCTTTTCTGTCCTGAAAAAATCCTCCTTTTCCTTGTGAGCAAAGCAGGCAGCAGGGAATTCATCAATCAGATGTCATAACTTTAAATTTAATGAGCAACGATGTTGCAATTATGCCAGGAAAGTAACAACTTGGAGTGTTAGTAATCTCAGAGTACAATCCTAACCTTGTCTACTCAGAAGTAAGCCCCATTGTGTTCAGTGGGGCTTACTCCTAGGAAAGTGGCTGCAATCCTAAACACACTTTCCTGGGAGTAAGTCCCACTGAATATAATGGGACTTACTTCTGAGTAGACAAGTTAGGATTGCACCCTTAATGTTCTGGTGTCCTCCTTTTTCCTGTCCTCCTCCACTTGTCCTCCTTGTCTTCCTTTGGGGCTCTGCCATCTGGTCACTCTTGCTAGGCAGCATGCTCCCCTCCAGCCCCAGCTGGGTCTGGCCCTGCAGACCTCCGGCCTCTTCCTGCTGTGCCCAGCTGTGGGGCACGAGCAGGTGGGGTGGGGACGGGTGGGCAGAGGTGCCAACCTGAGGACCCATGTTCTCCCTGCAGGCCTCCTTGCCGACCTTCAGCTCCTCCGAATGTGAGCAACGCTGGCCCCGCCATGCCCCAGTGCCAAGCTGGGACTGCCGCCCTCCTGCGTGGCATCTTCTTGGCAGGACTCCTTGGCCACAGTGAGTACCTGCTGACCAGACTTTGCCAGCTGGGGAGCCTCACCTGCCTGTCCTTTTGGGCTCTGCAGCTGACATGAGGCTTAATGTATAGGGTTGATTCCACTTTCTATAACATGGGATTAGGATTAAATGTGCTTTAGGACTGTGGGACCGACACTGACACAGAATTCCCCTTTTTACTTGAATATAACGCTCACCTTTTCCAGCCAAATTTAGTCTCCAAAATCAAGGTGTGCATTAGATTCAATGGTGCATTAGATTCGAGTAAATTTCTATAGATCAGTGTTTACTTTAACAGATTACTATATTGTGTTTGTAGTATATTGTTTAACAGTTGAGTATATACTTTATACAACAATGGGTTTATGTTACATTTTCAAGTAGTGCATCTAGGTCGAAATCATAACATAAATCCATCATAAATCCATTGCCATTTTATTATTATTACTATTGCCATTTATTATAGTAAAATTAAATTGTGTGCCTGCTTTGTAGCTGTGCATTACAATTGCCAGTAAACATGATTTTTATCTCAAGCCTTTTAAAGTAGGGATGTGCATTAGATTTGAGTAAACACGAGTAAATAACATAAACCGTCTGGATTGTTGACAGAGGCCCGCTTGTGGAATTTCTCTGGAAACGGCTTTGTAAGCATTTTTGTTGACAAACAGTATATAAATGTTACTGTAGGACTTTACAGTATATAGGACTTCTTACTGATAAACTGCCCCCGTGGGGATGGAAGGGCAGGATAAATACAAGAAAGCCCCAAAGCAGGCTGGGATAAGGTGCCAGGGCATGGGTGGTGCCAGCCAGCAAAACCCCCCAACTGCTCTTGACTTCCTCCTGCCTTCACGAGATTTGCACACATTTCTTCACTGTCTATTTTTCTGTTGAATCCAAAAAAGGGAAGTTCATTCAGGCTGTTTGCTTTTGGGGAACTTGGAGGCCGATGTGTGCTGTGGATAATGTCAGCAATACTGGACTTCTGGTACCAAGTAGGAGGGCAGGAACGGGCAGGACGGAGGAAGATAGTGGAGTCTTTCAAACTGAGCAAGAGAAAAGCCAGGGCTGAATTTGTCCCTGGCAAGAAGGAAGGCAGACCCCTCAGAAAAGGCAAGAGAGAGGAGCCCTAAAGTGGGGGGCGGTTAGGGGCCCTACTTGTCCTGCCTTGCCCACCCACCCACACCGATTCCAGCTCTAGGTACCAGGAAGAGGGAGATGCAAACGAGCACCTTGTCTAGCCCTGCTCTGGCATGTGCCCAGCTCTGGGACATGCAGCACCCACTGGAAGGGCAGGGCATGAGTGGTGCCAGCCAGCAAACAAACCAGCCTAAAACATATAATGTTTTCAGTTACACATATAATGTTAAGGTATATAGGAATTGGTGAAAGGAGGGTAAAAAAAAGATTTTGTGATGTTCTCAGGTGATTAATAAATACGTAGTTTCTTTTTTGGTATTGAGTTGCTCATAAGGGAGGGAGGGGGAGGGAAATTCAGAAAAAAGGTACAGAGGATGTAAACAGAAATTGAATTATACATAGGGTATGCGATGTAACTGTGGAATATGAATAGGATATAAGGGTTAAGATATGTGTATATTTGTTAAGATGTGTATATTTGTATATGTGTATATAAGGGTTAAGAAATGTGTATATGTATATATATGTGTTTTTTTTTAAAAAAAACCCAGCCTAAAATAGGACAATTTAGTGGTGCCTGGGAAAACAATTCCTGGATTTCAGGTTAGGGAGCTGGGATCAGCTTGTTAGAGAAGCCCTCCTCTTCCCAGAACGCATTCAGGATTCTCTGACCCAAGGATGATTCATGCCTGATGTTTTTCCGACACTCTCTTGGTTATTGAGGTTATTGAGTTCTTGGTTATTGAGGCAGGAAGATTGGATGGACTGAATTTGGCTGAGAGGCAGGGGGTGTCCTCTAAGCATCCATGGGGATCTTCTGTTTTGCAGATTGGGGGGCAGCATCCCCACCCTGTTTCTCTTGCCGTGGCTGTCTTAGCTCAGCCATGCCCAGGTTTCCTGGCACGATGCCCAGGTGTGCAGCAGGATCAGAGGTCTTGGCAGATCTCCCAAGCAGTTAGAGCTGGAGGCGATTGGAATTGGAATTTTGCATCAGTGGGAGGGTGAGGTGGGAGGGTCAGACTTGGGTCACATGGACTATACACAGGGGTCTCCAGACTTTTTGGAGACCCCTGTCATATCATCTCTCTGACACAGTGTTGGGGGCCAGAAAACTAATTTACATCTCAAATTTGAATAAATTTACATATAAGAATGTATATGCTTGCCCAACGGTCTGATAGAGGCATCTTGCCAGGGGCTGCATTGAGGCTCGCCAAGGGCCAGGGTTTGGAGACCCCACTAGCGAGACTCTCCTGTGGCAGAAATGTCAAACCCAGGGGTTCTTGAAGGCTTAAAGAGAGTCTGCACTGGGGCAGATGTGTTTCTATCAGCTTGATCTTAGAAGGGGCTTTTTTGGTGGGGGGTGTCTTAGGTGTGCCTTCAAAGGGCTTCCAGCCACACTGCACCACAGACTTTGCCACGGAGCTGGTATGTCACTGGAACGTGGTTGCTGCCACCAACTGCACTCACGAGGTCCGGCTGCTCTATGCCCAAGAGGATTCTCCACACAGTGTTGAAGATGCTCCACTGTAAGTGCATCACCTGGCTTTGCATTGCTCCAGAGCAGGTTGCTGCAGGCCGGCAGTGTCCCCAAAGCAACCTTCTCATGGGTGGAGGGAGCACCTTGGGTGCTCTCATGGGTGGAGGGAGCACCTCTGAACGGAAGGAGTGAGTAGCTGACCCAGAGCATCCCTGTCTCTGGGGAATTGTGCTCTCTGAGATAGGGTTGCCATAATTCTCTTCCACAAAATCAGGATAGGACCCTCTATTCAATTTCCCAGTATGCAAACACAATCCCCCAAAATTGGGACTGTCCCTGTTTTTCAGGACACATGGCAACCCTTCTCTGGGAGCTTTCCACATTGTCCCCCAGAAAGCAGAGTCCCAAACTGGTCCCAAACGGCCTGCTTACCTGGGCTAGTAATCCTACAGGCTGCGCTAATTCCCGCTTTAAATAAGCCTGCCTTACATGTATATCCTTTCCTGGAATTTGGTGCTCTGCAGAATGTTGTCACTGGGACCAATGGGTAGCCCTTCCCCCAAATCCTTGATGGGGCTGGTGGAAAGGAATCACCCCCGCTTCCCCCCCCCCCAAAAAATAGAGCCTGTCTATTGAGCCTTTCTGTCCTCCAAGGCCATCCAAGGTGTGCATTCCAGAGAATGAACGAGGCTCAGACTCGACCCCCCAGTGCACCTGCAGCATTTCAACGACTGAGTTTGGAAGCTTTTTCCTGGCACTGGAGGTTAACGGGACCAGGACTGGGCCAGCGGTCAAGATAAATGCAGATCAAATAGGTGAGGCTCTTCCTCCCCCCCTCTGAAGAACCAGCAATAAGTTTACACATCTTTGCTACCTGATGGTATGTGTGGGGTGGGTTACGCCTGTGGCAAGGAAGGACATGCTATGGAATATGCCTGAGGAGGGAGTAACCCTAAGTCCTTGTCCAATATAAAGCAGTATATAAATACTGTAGATAGATAAATAGATGGAAACCAGGAAAGAACAATGGGGGGAGCTGTATTCCAAAAGTTGCTCAAGGGCAGGGTGACCCGAGGCCGAAACCTAAAAAGGAAGAAAAGGTCCTGGATTCCTCTCAGCCTGGCCTTTCTGGCGGACAATGGCATGTTTGCCTACTCGTGAGTAAAGCCGCAATATTGGTCACTTTCATTTTCCCATAGAGCTCAATGCATATTTTTTAGTTTTAGTTTTTTAGCCATAACATTTGATAGGAAGGAGATATTTCAGAACTGATTTTTGCATTGGATTCTGCTCTTCAATACAAATCCAACGACATATGACATGATGGGGTGCTGCATACCATTGCAGAGTTCCTAAATGAAGCCAGAATGAAGGACAATGAAGCCTAAAAACTTCAGAAGGCTAAAAAGGGGGACAAATTCGGAAAGATCCAGTCATATGGTCACCCTGCTCAAGGGTTTTAGGCAGCTTGGCTGCTCTGGCTCTTCCTCCCTTAGCATCTGCCCAGCACCCTGCCTACCTTGCTGTGCTGGCTTTGCCAGCACCTTCCCCTCTCTTATGCCTTCCCATTGCTTCTCTGCCTCAGCGGTCAAGCCGAGGCCACTCGTCAACCTTACTGCGGACACAAAGAAGAAGAGCCATTTGGTTGTCCTGACCTGGGCTTGGGATGCTGTCTACACCAAGGAGAACAGCCTTTTCTTGGACCCTCCAACCTATAACATTGCCTATTGGCCTGAGGGCCAAAGATGGAAGGTAGGCCTGCTGCTCTCTGTCTGTCTGTCTGTCTGTCTGTCTGTCTGTCTGTCTGTCTGTCTGTCTGTCTGTCTGTCTGTCTGTCTGTCTGTCTGTCTGTCTGTCATGGACCAGCACCACTGTATCCTGCAGCTATTCTGTCTCCTTGTCTTGTGAGATCACCCCCACAATTTCCCACTGTTTCCATCCATCTTTTGAGAACATCTGCAGAATGTTGACAACCACTTTTGACTTTTTGATTTGTCAATTGAATTTTCGACAGACAGCCTTTGCTTGCTCATTTTCCATAACCCCCCCAAAACTGATAGGGTTTCCTTGATGTTCCCCGCACAATTCTTCACGTGGCCCACTTCCAAAATAACTCAGCCTTTTTTTTTAATCACGGGAGCCTGAGATTCTGTAAGCTGAATAAATGAGGCTGGTGCTCCAAATTCCCATAGCATACCTGCAGACTTTTCATGTGCCATGGTTGAAAATTGCTCTCTGGTGGCTTGTGGAGACACACAGAGCTCTTGGACCTCCCCCAGAGGTCCTGAAGCTTCAGAGGCTACAAACCAGATGTACCTGAATTTTGCTCCCCCTTTGGTTGTTTTATTTAGCAGAGTGTGGCTTAGATGTATATTTGAGCACACTTAGCAAATGTGGGTCACAAGAGAGCTCAGGGAGGGAAGGTGGGTGGGCTTTGGGCAGTGCAACTTGGAAATGGCAACTTGATATAATCCCGTTTGTTTCTCTCAAGGCGATCTCAAATCAAATGACGGATCATGAAAAGCAGAGCTATCCAATTTTTGTACAACGTTTATCGCCAGGACCCTACGTTGCCCAAGTGCAGGTCAGGAGTGATTTATTGAAAAGTTTTTGGAGTGACTGGAGCAACCCCTGCAAGTTTCATGTTGGTAAGTGTCGGGGGTCAGGCTGCTGTGTGCCCTGGTTGACTTGAATGTCCTGTCATTGGCTTCTCTGGAGCCATTTACCCTCAAGGACAGTGCCAAGAGCTCTGCTTGTTCCTTTTCCTTCCCTTCCTTGCCCACTGGGCCCAATGTCCTTGGGGGCAGAGCCCTGTCTGTTGCTTGAGGGTCATGCACTGTTGGGGCAGTGAGAGTGAAGTGTGACAAAGTGATCCTCTACAAGAGAGTGACAAGGCTGCCTCTTTCTTGATCCCCACTCCCATTGGAAACTGGCCTGGGCAGGAGAGAGAGGGAGTTGGCTGCATAAGGGGTCAGCAGCATGTGTTCCCGTCAAGGTCCTGGTACTCCCAAGAAAGCATGTCTCCAGCCGTGCTTTCCAAATAAGGAGGACACCCATGAGGTAGACTTGAGGAGCATGGAGGTGAAACACTTCTGGACTTTTTGGGAGGTCTAGAACAGTTTTTCTGTTTTGTTTTTGATGTATGCAGATTGTTCACTGATCTTATTTTCCCACCACCACCATCACCACTAATCAAATGCTCCAAAGCAAAAGGCTTCTGGCACCTGGGGGGAAAGAGGAGATGTTTATGCAGCCCTAGTGTACCCCACGCAGCACACAGTCCTGCACTCAGCATGACAGACACCATTGCCAAATGACTCAGCTAGCCCAGTGGTAGTGAAGCAGCTCAAAGGGGGCTCCCTTCCACCTCTGTAGGAAGGAAGCATGACACATGCAGAGGCAGGCCTGGAGGCAGGCCCAGCTGCAGGTTCCCCCAGTTCAGTGAATCCAGCCACGAGGACCCCAAACTCTGATCTAAAGAGGCCAGAGGTATGAGTTAGCCCTCGTAGGGCAAATGGTCTGCAGGGAACACAAAGCAGATGTGGTGACTGGTATGACCTTGCCCTTTCACAATGGTGCTTCTCTTCCAGAATCCAGGGAGGACAAACTCTGGCTGCTGATCCTCTGGGTGTGCGCGCTCATCATGGCTGTGATTTTCGCATCCTACTTCTGCTTTGCCAGGTATGTGTTGGTGTCCCAGAGGTGGCAGGAAGGCGTCCCCTCCAGAAGTCTCGGACATGCGCAGTGCATCCCTCTGCAGGGCCATTTGGCAAGCGGCAAGTGCCCTGCAGAGGCGCAGACCTCCCTCTCTCCAAGGAGGAAATCTCCTCTGAAGCCGACTGGCTTCAGAGGAGACTGTGCAGGCGCCAACCTTGGCACCTGCGCAGTGCGTCTTCTGACGCCGGCCGGCTTCAGAAGATGCACTGCACATGCGCCAAGGTTGGCGCATGCACAGTGGCTGCAAACCGGTTGTTAGCCGGTTTGCAGCCCACCACTGGTCCCCTCATATCCAATAGGTGGTCCTCATCCACAATCTTCCCTGCAATGATGGAGGTCTGAGTTCATGACTGGCCCTGCAAGAGGAAAGTGGGGCTCCTAGTCCCCTGTGGAGCCCCTTGTTATGCCCTGAATTATCAGGCAATCTGTTAACATGTGTACACAAATTTCCTATCTGCATCATGCATGTATGCACAAGAGATTGGGGAAGTTAGCAAGAGGGATTCAAATCCAGCAATTTGGAAACATTAAAATCCAGTGTTTTAGTTTAAAGTGTCCAAGCATTTTGGCCAAAGGGCTGCGTCAAACATCTGGTATGCTATCAAGGGCTGAAAAAATTTAAATATAAAATTTAAATATATACATTAGAGATGGAACTCTAATTCTAAGGTCCTACCTTCTGGATACAGACAGAGCAGAGCTATGGTCGTGTTCTCTTGAGTGGGCCAGAAGCTCTCAGTGGACCAGAGGCTGACCAAAAGTGGGCCACAACACACCCTCCTACCACGCTGCCTGTTGTGGGGCTCATCCACCCTGCTCTCCTGACTGTTGTCTCCCTAGTGGGTGGGCAGGACTGCAGGATCCTCTTGCACTGGGCTGGGCAGCAAGTGTGTTGCATGAGTTGTTGGAGAAGCTGCTCTCCAGGGAGCCCTGGAGGTTCCCTGCAGCCACAGACTGAGAATAGGACTCTCCCTTTTCCATAGGCTGAAGAGGAGCTGGTGGGACAGCATCCCAAATCCAGCCAAGAGCAAGGTGACAGAAGACATGACCCGAAAGCCAGTAAGAGACCTCCAGGAGTTCCCTGTGGGGTGGTGGCAGCCAGGGGTGGGGAAACCACTCTGCAGGCAGCCGCTCTAAACCTGCTTCGTTCTTTTTCCAGCTTTCAGCTGCGAAGAAAATCCATGCAGTGGGAGAAGGGAAGGACCCTTTCAATGACCAGCAAGGACGGTATGTGCAGCCTTCACAGTGGCCAAATATCACTGCTTATCGTTGCTGTGCTCCTTAGGGCTTTGCAGAAGGACACAGTTAACAAGGCACAGAAGAGACAAGAACAGGGGACGAGTGTGGTGGGGGGCACTGCTGTTTGGGTTAATTTTGTGTAGTCCTGGCACTTGAAGGACCAGGTATCATGGAGTGTGTGGTTTGTCTCCAATCCCCGCAGAGACTACGAGAACTTCCCAGGTAGCCTTGGTGCAGCAGCATCACCAGGCCCAGCTACAGGGCAGCAGATCTTCCAACACGGTGGTGCTGGAGCCAGGCTGGAAGTGTTTCTCACCCCTGAAGTCACTTTGGTGGAAAGTCCTATAATGATCTGCAGCCGTGCCTCCACCGACAAGGCCAAGGGCCCAAAAACAGAGCTGCAAGTGAACACTGTCTCCCCACATGAGGACGCTATGGCCAGTCTCTTCATGAAGATCCTAGACTGCGAGTTCAACACAGCAGAGGACGACCATGGAAACCCTCTTGATCAGCCTACTGCCCCAGATCAGTCTTCAGGCCACCCACTCAGTTCCCTTGCATTTTTTCCAGAGACCACTGTGGGCAGTCGAGTGCCCCAAAAGGAGAGCTTGGGTTCCAACTGTGGCTATCGGAGCTGCCTCAGGAATGATGCTGGTCCTTGGGGGGTGAAACCTGCCCTTGAGCTGCAGCACATCCCCTCCTCTTCTGCGCTCTCCCTTCCTAAGAGTGAAGGCAATGTTGTGACAATGGCCCAGCCATCCGGCTACAGATGTCTTGGCAATCTCCTGTCACAGCCCACAGCTGGCTCCATGCATGAGTGGAAGCCGCAGCTGTTCCCATCAGAGGCAGACCAAGGCCAACCGTGGGACGGTGATTCTGGGGGCTGCAGCCTGGAGTCTGTATTCCCACAAAGCTCCCTTCAGCTATCCTCCTGCGAAGCAGCAACAGCTCCGGATTTTCAGTTGCAACAGCAGGCCTACTCCGGAATCATCTACCAGAACATCTCACTAAAGCCGGGTGCCGTTTCTTGCCTGGCAGTGCCCCTTCCTACTGGCTACCAGTCATTCAGCTCTGCCCATCAGAATAGCACAGCTTGTGCCCAGAAGGATGAAAGCTCTCTGGGCCTGGCATCTCCCTACAAGCCTTTCCTCAGCATCTCCCATGGGTGGGGTCCTTCTTGAACCTCAGCCAGGAGGCCAGTGGTGAGACCTGCCGTGGGCCAGTCTGGGGTAAGGACCAGGCCTGGAAGACTCAGCATTGGGTCTCAGCATTGGAAGAAAAAGTTTTTCACTTTTTTATGGTGAAAAACATGATGGGGAAGAGCCTTTTGTGCCCCCGAACAGGAGGCATCCCCAAAGAGCAAGTTAGAAAAAGGGTAGCCCTGTCGGTTGGGGAGAGGGAGAAGGTGCTGCTGCCGAGAGCCCCTTTTGTGTATCCTGCTCTGATGCTGGTGGCTTCAACGTGAGCATTAAAAGATTTCTTCATGTGACTCAGCTTCAGCAGTTTCCTCAAGTGGGAGAGGTCTAAAAGTGGAAGGAAAGAGGGGGAAACTGGGATCCACCCCACTTGCCAAGGGTCTGGTTTGTTCCGTAGCCTCTCCAGGAAAGAGGACCTCAGCAGCTGATTTGGGCAGGGACCAGGCAACTGTAGAAAGGTGGTGGTGGTCCATTCCCTGTGTGAGAGTGCCTCCTACAGCCCAGCCCCTTCTGTTGGGGAAGGGGGCTTTGCAGTGGTCTGCCAGCTGCCTGCGTGGGGCCAAGGGCCAGGCTGTTGTGGGATGCTTGTCTGCTTCCTCTGCCATTCTGTGAATGATCAGCTTCTGTGCCAGAGCTCTAACTGCCCCCACCTGGCCATAGCTCTCCATGGCTCTGCCTTAAGGTCTCTAAAAGGGAGCAATCTATAAATCAAAACTTCACATACAGACTAATGAGTTTTTAATTTTCTGTGACTGATCAGGAAAGAGATCTAGGGGTGCTGGAGGACAGATCAATGAAAGTGTCAGCTCCAGGCTGATTCCATGCTTGGGATCATTAGAAAACGTAATGAGAATATGGCTGCAATCCTAACCTGCAGTTAGGCTGGCCTAAACCTTAGTTTAAGTCCTGTGCTGACCTGGGGATGTCACAAAAGTGCCGCAAGACACTTCTGCACCATGCCTGGGGGTGTGTTAGGCCAGTGCACAGATATGCACTTGTCTCCTATACCACCACAGGAACAGGAAGACCAATGAGTTAGGATTGCCTAGGTTAGGATTGCACCCTAAGAGAATAATCCTATCCCTGTCTTCTCAGACATAAGCCGCATTCTAGTCAATAGAATATACTTTCAAGTGAGGTTAGGATGGCAGTCTAAAAGCAAAATACTAACCAGGTCTACTCAAAAGTAAGACCCATAATGTTAAATGGGTCTTCCTCCCAGGAAACGTGTCTTTAGGACTGCAGCCTAAAGACTAAGTGGCTTTAGCAGCCTAAAGTGGCTTTTCTGGGAGTAAGACCTATTGAACACAATGGGGCTTACTTTGGAGTAGTAGTACTTTGGAGGATTGGATTGCACCCTAAGACTGCTAATGTTATACAGGTATCCCTAAGCTGTATTTGATTGGTTAGAAACTACAGCTGTGGTGAAAAGCAGAAATGGTTGAAAAGCAAAACCTGATTTATTTGAAGTTTACAAATGTTGCTTCTGATGCTTTATAGGCAGCAAATTGCAAATGCCCTTTTTTATCTTACAAATTCCTGCTGTCACACAAAGATTTCTGCAAATGGGTTCTCATTAATTCCTTTAGGAATGGGACTAGTCCAGGCCATGCATGCTCTCTTACTCACACTTACAAGCACACACACCCAAAGTGTCTGAATCACCAAGTCATAGGCAAATTAACATGGGGAAGGGAAGCATTTTATGGACAGGAAGCTGGATTTGGTGGTGCTTTTGCCATCTTAGGTTCTTCTGCATCTCTGGGTGGAGCGAAGGTTTCTCGGAAGACCTGAAGAGCGAGCGACTGCCAGTCAGTGTTGACACCACTGAGCTTGATGGTCTGACTCAGTGGAAAGCATGCAGCTTCCTGTGACACTCCCAACCACTGGCCTATGAATGCAGTTCATAGGCCATCATGGTGGCTGAGAGCGGGGATATGATGTTAATGCTGCAGCATTTTGTTGCAGGCAGGGTGACCGTATGACCATAAAATTTCCAGATTTGTCCTCTTTTTTAGCCTTCTACCCAGGTGTCCTCCAAAAGGGCTTGCTTCATTGTCCTCCATTTTGGCTTCATTTTGGAACTTTGCAATGGTGTGCAGCACCCCATCATGATTTGTATTGAAGAGCAGAATCCAATGCAAAAATCAGTTTTGGAATATCTCCTTCCTATCAAAAGTTATGGCCAAAAACCTAAAAATATGCATTGAGCTCTATGGGAAAGTGAAAGTGACTTTACTCATGAGTAGGAAAATATGCCATTGTCTGCCGGAAAGGTGGAATTCAAGGCTGAAAGAAAGAAAGGATCTTGTCCTCCTTTTGCGGTTTGGACATCTAGTCACCCTGGTTGCAGAGGACTTCTGCAGCACCTTACCCGGCACCCACATCCTTCATCGACATTTAGAGCACAATCCTAACCATGTCTACTCAAAAGAAAGCCCCATTGTGTTCAAAGGGTCTTTCTCCCAGGAAAGTGTCTTTATGATTGCAAAAGTCCTGCTTTAGGACGTACAAAAGTCCTGCTTCCTAGAGGTCCATCTCAATGTATGTTTGTTGGTCTTGCCCCTTCTCTTGTTTCCAGTTGGTTGTGGAAATGGAATTAGCCATCCACAGCCTCTCCGCAGGTAGAGTGACCATATGTCATAACCCAAAAAAGAGAAAGAACACCCAAGAAAATGTAGGACATGACAAAATGAAAGCTAAAAACACTGATATACCGTATATTGCTTTCATGTGGTTACTATTACATTTAAAACAATTACATATATTTAATTGCATGCAATATATTAACTACAAGAAGTCTACATGCTGCCTGCTCACAAGGAAATGGAGGAGAATGAGGCTTTTTATCTGGGACACAAGGCTAAAATCCAGGACATGGCCTGGAAAAAGATGACATATGGTTACCCTATCCACTGGGTCTTGAATACCCTCCCTGACTTGCCTCAACACCCCCTTCAGGGACTATAATAAGGGGGGGTTTCATCTCGAATATACTTTTAATGTTTGCATTAAAATAGCCTTTGCAACGTGCTAAAAATTAAAATACAAGGGAACCATTAATTGAATCCCATGCACAAACGGGGCCTGATAGTGGAGACAAGTAAGCCTTAGAGCACAATCCTAACCATGTCTACTCAGAAGGAAGTCCTATTGTGTTCAGTGGAAAAGTCTCTTTAGGATTGCAGCCTTAATCCCAACCAATTTTCCAGCCCTGATGTAAGGGACCAGAATAGCTCACTCTACACTTCCATACACAGCACACCCCACTAGCATGGCTGCATCAGCATTTGAAAGTTGACTAGGATTGGGCCCTTCCTGTCTCATCCCCTTCCCGTCAGCAGGAAGTGCATCAGGACAATAACACAGACCCTTTGACGAGACTTTAGCTGTCTACAGTAGACAGGCTGGTGCTGCCATTTCAAAGCCTCACAAGAAAAAAGGAGGACAACATGGAAGACATCAGCATGCACCAGTCCGCTGGTAGCGCAAGTGGTTAAGACACTGTGCCTGTTAACCAGCATGACAGGGTTCAAGAGCTGGCTTCCCACAAGATGAGGATCTCCTGCTACAGGCAGGGGGTTGGACTAGATGATCCACTGGGTCCCTTCCAACTCTGATTCTATGATCTACGAAAATGAAGGCTGAGGAGTCAACACAGATGGCAAATGGGTTGACCCGGTATGAAAACAGTTGCACTAAATGGGCATCTCATGTAAAGGGATGTTGCTCTAAATAAGTGGTTCTCGAACATTTCAGCCTCCCAGCACAAATGTTTGAGGATGCTCTAAGACAGGGGTCTCTAAACTTTTCGGTAGGAGGGCCACGTTGTCTTTCTGATGTTGTGTCGGGGGCCAGAAGGATAAAAACCAATTTACATTTAAAATTTGAATAAATTTACAGAAATGAATCTATTAGTGATGGAACTTGTGAGTGAATTAATGAATGAATTCAAATAAGTTCGTAAGTAGAGAAACCAGTTCATAAGCACTTTCATGGACAGAGACATTAAGTACGTGACCACAAAATCCCCTCCCGCGGGGTGGAGAGCAGAGTTCCCTCACCTCTGAAGTGTTATGGGGTTTGCCCAAAGGCCAGATAGAGACTCCCCAAGAACCACATCTGGCCCCAGGGCTGGGGTTTGGAGTGTGGCATCCAAGGCAATGCATCCGCTTTGCCTTTCTTCCTCTCTCACCTTCACCATGAGCTGGCTAATGGCAGCTGGTCCCCAGACATTGAGTGCCACCACTACTTTTGCAGTGGCTGTCCTGCTCTGCCACATGAACCTGGGGAGCAGGGGAAGAAATGAGTAACAGCCGCCTTGCACCTCCTGTATTCACCACATCCTTCTGTTGTACAGTAAAAGCAGGACAAGCTGACGTCACCCCATCCCCGTTGGCGCCCACTCCAGCACACAGAGCCAAGGCTGGCTGCTTCTCAGTCCAGGGCTGGCTGCTTTCAGGAGGTGCCTGACGTGGTGAGAACATGCTGGAGGACATGGCCACCTAAGAAGTAACGGTAATACTGGGGCCTGGGGTGGAAGCACCATCTGATCCTGGGGGGTCCCCTATGCCCTGGTATTTTCCTGGTGCTTATATGATTGGGCCAAGGTAAGTATTAGGGAGGGACACCTGGCATCTACTGGACCCTGGGAAGTCCTGGACACTTCCCAGTTCTGGGAGTCCTGGACACTGGGAAGGAGAGATAAGACCCAGCCTGATTTAAATCCCAGCTGCCAAACCTACTAAAAATTATCCTTTCCCCAAATCGGCCATATACAGGTCGCCAAAAGAAGGTGTCTGTTGGTTGTGTTTCTCCATTTAATACACCCAATGGAAGATCTGTGACCCAAGAGACATCTTTGGTAATATCCGGGAGAATAACTGTGAGAGCAGCAGCTTGAGAATTTAGAGCTGGTTTTGGTAACCTCATTCGGACTGCTTTGAATCAACGGGCAGCCCCAAAGACACAAAAAGCACTGTGTTGCATCTTCACCACCCTTTCTCTGAATCATGGCCAGGCTTCGGTCATGTTCTCTGTGCACGCTCATTTCCACATTACTTTGAAACGGGTGCTGCTTTTGAACATCTGCCCACATTTCCCAAACCTCTGATCTCAGAGGTGATGACTTCAGCGAGGAGAGTTTTGATCTTTGCTCAGATGTAGTGATCTGAGCAAACCATAGAATCGCTTCCTGCAAGTTTGGAGGGCAGAGGATGCTTATCAGCCAAAAAGTGTTCGGCCCTGAAGTAGAAGAGTCTGTGTTCCTGACCAGTCCCTGAGCGGCATCGTTCCTGACCCTGAGGACCACCAGGTTTGAAGATTCATCCAAAACTAAAAGTCTTTCTCAGTAGCAAGGAGAAGGAACCAGAAAGAGGGATCTGGGATGGAGAAGCTGGGATGAACCCAGTGTGAGGGAAAGTTTGCTGGTGCTCTGCATGGTTTGCATGGAGTGTTTCTGTGGCAGCTGAGTGAAGGCGTAGCTGGTCCTATGTGCCCTCGAAGTGGGACACCTTGGCCAGTGCCCAACCTAGGTGATCCCCTGAATGAATTCCTCACCTGGTTATGGGAAAAGTTGAAAACCTGTCCTTGCTTTGCCAGGCATGATTTCCTCCCTGAAAGGTAGGGTATGAAATGTTCAGAGCTCACTTTTAAAGGCCCTATGATCGCAACCCAAGCCTTGAAAAAAATTCAGCCCTCTTGTCGAGTCATCCTGCACACCAATCCTGCACCCCAATAGCAAGATTTTAGCAAGAAATAGCAAGAAGTGCTATTTTTCTGGGAAAATAGGTGCTAGTACTCACCTGCCGGAACTCACAGGTACTCACCCGTGTGTGTGCGTGCACACGTGCGTGTGCCACTACTCACCCACAGAGGTGCCGGTGTTCCATTTGGGTGCATACCCCCTTATAAAGCCAATAGCCCTCTCCGGAGGCGTGGAGTCAATAATTGGATTCCCTGGGAATTCCCTGGAATCCGAGTTTCAGTTTGTAGTGAGGATCATAAAATTCTAGAGCTGAAGGGGACCCGTAAAGCCAACCGCTGCCGGTAGCAGGAAATTCTTCCAGAGGCTGAGCATCCCCAGCAGGCGCCTGCTGAGCCTCTCCAGTGTGGGGGAATCCACCACTTCCCTCTGCAATCTGTTCCACTGCCGAACCTCCCTTACTGTCAAGAATAATGTCCACAACCAATGAGAGAGTAGCAAGGAATATAAAGTTCAAAATAACTACTATATATTTTGATATATATCAAATATATATATATATATATATATATATATATATATATATATATATATAAAAGAATATATAATAAAAGCCACTATATTTTATATAATTTACAACATATATTTTTCACTTATATATATATATATATATATATATATATATATATATATATATATATATATATATATATATATAAAAGAATGTCAGTAGTACATGGATAAATCAAAACATCAACATATAAAAGTTTGTGACAGTCCAATTGTGATAGTCCGAAGTAAGAATCCAGATCAAACTCAATCTTGGTTAGTTTAGATTTTCATTCAACATTATCCATTATCAGTTTGCATTCCAGTAGGCAAGATATAATTCAAGGTTGACGGTTAGTCCTTGAGTTAGTCCTTGACTACTATCGAGCAGTTGAGTTTTGGTTTCTTCTTCAGAAGCTACAGGACATGTTATATCCTTAATAAACATATCCACTGTACATAACAAAACTACATTCTTGTATAATCTAAACCAGTAATATCACTTACCACCTGTATGTGTAAGATTTCATGAGAAAGGAAATACCGTAGTCTCTCCTAGAGGAAGAAAACTCTCTGCTTGTGGAGACTTGGCCTTCTTACACAGGTATGTGCAGTATCCCATTAAGTATCTACCTCTATTATCAGGGTTAAAGGTACATGATATTTATATGAAACTAGAGAAATCCAAATCCACATTTAGACCATATGGAGAATACGTTTGTAATCTGTAAATCCAAAAGGTCTCTCTCTGAAGTAATAACCTAGATTTATCGGATTTGTCATATAATCGTGATTTAATAGTTTCCAAAATCACAAACCGGAAATCAGAGCAGACAGGGTGTTGTTCTAAAAAATGTGGCACCGGGAGGGGGGCATCCATAAGATCATCCTTATTCTGGATCTATGTTCCCCCATATGAATTTTTATAGCTCTCCAGGAAGAACCCACATAGTGATACCCAAAGGGGCATTCAAGAAGATATATTGCCCATTTCGTAGAGCAATTTGTAAAGTTGTTAAGCAGCTTAAAAGGTTTCTTGTCAGGTAGATCAAGAGTCTGAGTTTGCCATACTTGAGGGCAAGAAGATCTTGCCCTCCACATCTACCACGAAGATAGTGTCCTGTGGGTTTAGAATCTGTTGTGAATTTAGAATTCCAATCAGCTCTTACTAGGAGGTTTTTATACTTTTTTGTTCTGAGCATGCCTATGAGGGGTGGGCTTTGACACCCAGGTAAGTGTTCAACAATGTGCCAGTGATGTTGTATGACCCTTTTTATAGATTGAGATAGTGTGGTAAAATCCATTGCCCACGTTAATTTATTCTGAGGACTTTTGGGGTGATTCTTAAGAAGTTCTGTTCTCAGAACTTGAATAAATTGGGTACGAATAAATGTAGCCATGAATAAATTGGGCACGTGCATAGGCATATAAGGCATATAAGCATAGTCTGTGGGTATCCCCACTTCTGAAACTGCCTTATAAAACTCAGGGCCTCCCATTGATAATCACTGCTAAATGTTGGATTTCTCTTTATTCTTAGTAACTGGCTGTAAGGTAAACCCTGACAGAGGTGTCTAGGATGAAATGAAGAAAAATGCAATAGGGAGTTCCTATCTGTGGGTTTTATTAAAAGAGTTTGCCAGTTTATCTTTTGCTTTGAAAACTGTGGTATCCAAAAATTTATCTGACTTCCATGTATATGCCCCACAAATTTGATGGAAGAGTGTATGAAGTTCCACCAGTCTAGATATAATGTAATTTTTTGAAGATTCTGCTCAATAATGTAATTTTTTGAGGACTTTGAAAAAGGCAAAAGATGTCATCAAAGAATCTCACATAAAACTTTATATTAGAAAAAAGGGATTAACGTTGGAATTTAGTATGGTATTATTTTCCAACTCAGCCATGAATAAATTAGCAATATTAGGGGCGCAGGCACGACCCATAGCTAATAATTTGCCAAAAAATTGATCCTGAAATCTAAAATAATTCTTGTCCATTACTAGGTCCAATAAATCTAACAAAAAATGGGTAGGGGGATTCTGAATCACTCTAAGGGCACAATCCAGAGTAACTACAGGAGCACGTAAGAGATATTACATGCACCTGTAGTTACTGCACCACCTAGTGAAAACCTATGGGAAATTCATATTGCAATCCAGAGTAACTCGCTCTTACTCCGGAGCAAGGACACCCTGTAGTTACTCTGGATTTTACCCTAAGATACAGGTATTTTTCAATAATATCCCAATAGCTTCTTGATGTGGGATATTAGTATATAGATCATTGACATCTGTCGTGAATAACAAGATATTTTTGGATATAGAGACACCCTCCACTTTTTTAAATAAAGTCTCCCATATTTTTAATAGACGCCTGTGTCTGGATCACAAGATACATAAAGGGGGTACACCACCCATTTATCCATGTACTACCCACTGGATCTGGATCTCTTTTCAGAGGCAGCTGAGATAGATCTGTCCTTCTTCTGCGGGACAGGCCTTTCGATCTTTGATAGTTGCAATAACATTTTGATTCTTGGCCAGGGTGACCATATGACTGGAAATTTCTGGATTTGTCCTCTTTTTTAACCTCCTGTCCGGGTGTCCTCCAAAAGGGCTTCATTGTCCTCCATTTTGGCTTCATTTTGGAGCTTTGCAATGGTGTGCAGATTCCCCATCATGTCATATGTCGTCGAATTCGCACTGAAGAGCAGAATCCAATGCAAAAATCAGTTTTGAAATGTCGCCTTCCTATCAAATGTTATAGCCGAAAAACAAAAAAAATGCATTGCTTTCTATGGGAAAGTGAAAGTGCCCGATATTGCGACTTTACTTGTGAGTAGGCAAACGTGCCATTGTCTGCCAGAAAGTCTAGGCTGAAGTCAGAAAATTCTTCTCTTTGATCTATAATGACCCACTGTATGAATTTACAGTGTGCTGTTTCCCCCACTTCTCCTGTTTCATTTGATAGGCAAAACATGTACAGTATACGTATATTTGTGAGAGATTTAAGATACTTTTATGGGTAGTGGCACTCTGTCCTCTATTCTATATGGTCACCCTTCCTCTTGCATCAGCAGGGTGAGCATATGTCATCATAACTGGGAACAAGGCTTCTCAAAATGTAGGACACCTAAAAAAAGTAGGACATAACAAAATAAAAGCTTAAAACACTACTATATATTGTTTTCAAGTGGTTAAATATTGTATTATTTAATATTAAATTTAAACCTATTACATATAATTTATCACCTATAATTTGTAAATTACAAGAAAACTACATACTGCCTGCTCACAAGGAAAAGGAGGATAAAAAGATTTTTTTCCCCCAGGATACAAGGCTAAAAAGAAGGGCATGTCTTGGAAAAAGAGGACATATGGTCACCCTGGTCATCAGGGAATGTGTATGCAGGAGCTGAAAGCAAGGGTTGCTATCCCAAAGAAGTAGACATGATCCATCTCATTTAATTGGACATGATCAGGGCTGCAATCCTAGGCTTACCTACTTAGAAGTCAGCCCGTAGAAGTCAGGCTGCAATCCTAACCACGCTTTCCTGGGAGTAGGTACTATTGAACACAATGGGACTTACTTCTGGATATGCTTAGGATTGCCCTGTCAGTCCATTTACTCCTGTGTAAGTATGTATGGGATTCCACCATTGAATTACAGCTACCTGGTCTCACAGCTTTCATTAGGATGTTCCACCAATACATGCTTTTGTTCTAACCCAGTGAGAACAAGCCAGGATCATGAGGCAGGATGTCCTGTTTTTCCAGGACATTTTCCACGTCCTGGATTTTAGTTTTGTGTCTGGAGGGGGGGAATGTCAATATCCTCCTTTTCCTTGTAAGTGGGCACTATGTAATTCTTTGCCTGTGTACACATAACTCACACTGCAATCCTAAGCATGTCTATTTAGAATTCCCACTGTGTTCAATAGTACTTACTCCCAGGAAAGTGTGGTTAGGATTGCATTCTAAGGCTGCAGTTCTATCCACGTTTTTTGTCCACATGTAGACTTCTTGTCATTAATAAATTATATGAAAGTTTTAAATTTAATAATTAATTCAGAGTACAATCCTAACAGTGTCCACATAAAAGTAAGCCCCATTGTGTTCAATGGGTTTTACTCCCAGGAAAGTACCTTTAGGATGTAGCCATAATTGTTAAATTAAGCACATGAAAACAATATACTGTATAATATACAACTGTTTTTAGCTTTCATTTTGGTATGCCCTACATTTTTGGGAAGGCCTACTCTTTTTTGGGTCCCCCATTTCTCAAGTCTATGTGATCAGGTGGGGATCCCGTTTCAGGCACCTGTCCCAGCTGGCATGCATCCCTTCTGCTGTCGCTGCTGTGCCCTGCTCGGATCGTGCCACTGTTCACTCATACTGTTAGCAGCACAGGAAACCCAATTTAAACTCAGGCTTTGCACGGAAACCCCCTCCTTAGCTAAATCTGTAGTGCATCTGCTGTGGTGAGCATTGGGTTGGCTTGTTTATTTTTATCTCCTTGTAGAATATATTCCGCTTTGCTCCTCATTTCATGAGATTAACACAGGAAAATGCCATATGATCAACATCTGAGCTACAAAGAAATAGCAGGAGATCCAAGGGCATAAATTTGAGAGCCAAAGGAAGCATCTGATGGGAAGGAGCCAGGCCTGGCTGGGGTGACCAGGACTGAAAGGCACCGACTCCCACGTCCCCTCCATGTGGAGGGAAATGCTGGCAGAAAGAGTCCGTGCCAGCTCAGCCCCGCTCAAGGGTTGTGCCTGGAAGAGTCTTAGGGCTCAATCCAGAATAACTACAGGGAGTCCCTGCTCCAGTGTAAGAACAATATACTCTGGATTGCAATATGAATTTCCATAGGTTTTCACTAGGTGGTGCTGTAACTACAGGTGCACGTAATGTCTCTTACGTGCTCCCATAGTTACTCTGGATTGTAGGGTTAGGCTGCCAGCCACTTCCAAGATCCTGGGCTGACTGAGCAGAAACTTCACCCCCCACATTTCATGGGGGGGAGCTCAGAACAAGCAGCCTACCATGAAGGGGATAGTACCTGTGCCTGTGAGCCCAACACAGATGTGGCCTGGCTGGCTTTGGGGGGTTACCTTGCCACAGGTACGAATAGATGTGCCCTTCTGGCAAGCTTGGCTATGACAGTTGGGGTGGGGGAAGGCTATCATTTGTGATCTGTTATTGAATGCAGCCTGTCCTCCACTGTGGACTTGAGCATTTATTAATTGACTTTTCTCATGTAAATGCTTTGCATGCCTCCAGATGCTTTGAACAAACAAACCACTTTACAAGCGCTGCCAAACCAAATGCCAAGTGATGGGGCTATGCAGAGAGCGCCTGGCGTTGCAAGCACAGGCCGATCCACACTGCACGTCACAGGCAGTTCAGTGTGAGCAGAGAGTCCAACATCAGACCTGTCCCTAAAGCAGGACACATCCCCATTCAGGTTCAGCACAGTGCTTGGAGAAGGAGGAAAACAGACCTCCTCTGAAACCTTCCTGTCCAGCTTTTGGCCCCAAAGTCCACCTGTGCACCAGTCCTGCCCTGGAACGGAGCACCAGATGGAACACAGCCTTCCCCCTCCCCACTCCCCTCCCCGTGGCTCCTGTCCCAAAGGAGCATTGAGCCACCCCACCACTGCTGCTTGTTTGGAGCATTTGGGGGTAGGTAGGGGTCCTCCACTGCCGCTGTGCAACTGCCAGCCTTAGATTCACCATTGCTGATTCAATCCCAAACCCCAAGGCATGGAATCGGCTTTGTCTTGCAGGGCCACGTGTCAGCCAGATCGAGGAAGAGGAGGATGGTGCTCCAGGCTGTTCTGTGGCTGCTGCTACTTCAGCACAGTAAGTCTCAGTAAGCCTGGTCTCAAGGGTTTGTGGACACCTGACTGCCAAGCGTGCTTTGTGGGGAAGCATCTTCCAGTCCCACATAGGGACTTTTGAGCCTTGGCTTTACTGAAGGCAATAACAGAAGTCAGAAATCAGCACAATGGGAGAAAATGCTGATTTATTGAAAGACTGCCTGAAATATAAGGGAGAGGAAGACAGCAGAGTCTGGAAAGCTGCAGGGACCTGCTGCAATGGGTCTCCACATGGACACCTGGAGTGAAGGTGGCTGTCTCTTCCAAAATAGCCACCTTTCACTCGAGCGACCATGCAAAGACTGGCTGCAGAGGCAACAGGCAGGATCTTCCACTTCCTCTCACCTTGTCCCACTTTGGCCAGACCCACCTGAGTGTTTCAGAAGTGGTCGTCATGAGGTCATCACAGTCCCGCAATTACTTTTGGGGCAGCTGTTGGGGCTGGCATCTGGGAGTGCGACCCAGGGCGGGCAAGCCCCAGTTTCATGGCACTCCTGATCCCAGTTGCTCACTTGCCACCACCACCCTAATCACTGGTGTCTTATCTAGAGACACCCAGTGGGGCATTGGCTTGGGGTTGTGGTTGCCTTCTGGAGGCTTGCAGACCTTCTCACACTCTCTTTGACTCTTTCTTTCCTGAATCTGATCCATGTCCAGGTTCTGCTTGTGAGGATCTCACCTGCTTTGCTGACTATGTCCAGACCTTGACCTGCCTGTTGGGAAACCACCTTCAGCTTGCCAACAGGGGAGCACCATACAGTTTGGTTGCCGAATGGTACGTGTGAGCAAGGGTTGGCCACCCATGTACCCCTGAGTTTTGATGCTTCATCAGAGCCAAGAGCCTTGTCCCCTGCAAAGGCCATTCATTGGGGTGTTGTCCTCTTTTATGATTATGATAAATTGTCACCTTGCTCCAGAAATAGAGTTGCCATAATTCTCTTCCACAAAACCAGGACAGGACCCCCTATCAAACATGCCAGTATGTGAACACAATCCCCCCAAACCAGGACAGTCCGGTTTTCTGGGGCATATGGCAACCCTAACCTAGGGTTGCCATATGTCCCGAAAAACAGGGACAAACCCAGTTTTGGAGGATTTTGTTCACATTCTGGCAAATGGGACAGAGGTTCCTGTCCCAATTTTGTGGAAGAGAATTATGGCAGTGATGTCATTAACTTGGAAATGATGTCATGGCCAGAAGTGACATCACCAAACAGGAAATTTTAAACAATCCTAGACTGCAGGAATTCTTATCCAAGAATAAGTCCCACTTAACTGCCATTGTTAAAAGCATATACATAGTAGCCTGATAGAGATCTACAGCATTTCCCCAAATGCATTCACATACCATGGTAGCATCTAGTATAATACATTAAAAATAAAATATAGAAAATTAAAATGAAACCTGAAATTTTGAGAAACACTGTGCTAGAATGTCAGAGACAACGTCCACTCCTTTCCACTCTTCTTTTTCCAACCTGGGGTGCCTGCAGGGGCTGCCCCCCCCCCCCCACTGTTTGGCACACTGCCAGCCCACCTGCAACCACTCTCTCTGGAATCTACCAGGTGTTTGTGGCTGAACACTTCTTTGGTTCTTGCAGGAACTGTGGCAATGGAGGCAACTGCTCCTTCCGCCCCACATCTCAAAGTGCCAGTCAGGAGGAATTCAGCTGCATCGCAGAACAGACGGCGTGTGCTTCCATCAACAGCTTCATGGTGGAGATCAGGACAGCCGGGGACCAGCAGCACAACAGTTCGGGGAGAGGGTGTCGGAAGACCCTTTCTTTTTCTGAAAACTGTGAGTAGGAGGCAATCTAGCCCCACAGCCCAGAGGGAAAAGACCTGCAGACACCCCACAGCAGGCAGCAGGGGATTGTGGTGGTATGCCTGGCCTGGGCAGGGGTTGATCTCCCCCCGTTCCCTCCACCCAGTTAAGCCGCATCCACCATTCAACCTGACCATTGAGGCTTCCTACAATGGCTACAACATCTCCTGGAAGACCAAGTACCAGCGCAGGGGGAGCTATTTGGACGGGGAGCTGCAGTACGAGCTGCGCTACAGACGCAGGGGCCACTCCTGGCAGGTAGGAGGGCAGCAGCCTGGAGGAAGGCAAGGATCCGCTGGAGGATAAGGGGCAGAGGCCTGGAGCAGGATACGAAGTCTGGGCAGAGGCATCTCATGGGTCTCTGAGCAATACTGGGGCAGGGGGCCTTCTGGGTCAAGGCTGACCCCAAAGTATGCACTGGTGCTCGGCTCCTTGGCAGCAACCGTTCTCGTTTGCCCTCCCCTCTGGGATGTTTTCAGGGCTAGACTGGTTCTAGAGTGGGAAGGGCACTTCCCAAGCCTCCTTCCTCTCCTGCAGCCTCTTCTTCCCCACAGGAACAGGGCCAGAAGAAGCAACTCCTGCAGGACACCCGGAGCCTGTGGCTCTGGCCAAAAGAACTGGAAGGCGGCTCAGAGTATGAGGTCCAGGTGCGAGCAGGGCCCAGGGAGCAGGGCAACTACCAGGGCACCTGGAGTGAGTGGAGTTCCCTGGCCCAGCTGAGGACACTTCCCAAGGGTGAGTCAAGCACGCTAGCCAGCCACTGGACATGGTGGCGGGGCAGAGGCTGCTGTCAGCACCCCATTTCCGCAACCTGTAATAGTGCTTACAAAGCAGTAGCAGTCCATCAGCGGGATCTGGGGCACTTCACCTTACTGACTGATCTGTGCCTGCAGGTCCAACAGCAGTCCAGGACCAGCGGTCTCAGTGGTCTAGAGCAGGAATCTCCAAACTTTGTGGCCATGTGTCAAGGCACCTGGCGAGTGTCGAGGGCTGGGGAAAAAATTTAAATAAACAGACTAAAGTTGGAACTTAATGTATAAAAGGGCACAAATTTCTAGGATTTTTGCAAGCACCAACACACAGCACCGAAATAAAGCACACACTTAAAGGAACTCCCATTTTCCACACCTCCATCACAGCTCCAGTTGTGTTTGGTCAGTTGGGTCAAAGGCTGTTAGGGGACCAGAAGCTGGCTGCAGACCAGTTAGAGACTCACCACGGGCCGCATCTGGCCTCCAGGCTGGGGTTTCAAGACCCCTGGTCTAGAAGTATATTCTAAGGCACAGGAGCTTGGCACGACAGCCATACTGTATGTCCCGCACCCATAAGCTGTGGGACATGTAGAGCAGAGCAGCCTAACTGAGTGAGAAAGCTTCTGACCTTCCCACTTCTTTCCCTTCTTAAGCCAGTGATTTTCAACCTTTTTCATATCCTGGCACACAGAACATGTGCTAAAATGGTCAAGGCACACCATCAAACTTTGCACAATTGATAAGGCACACCATGCTGTTGGTGGGGGATTCTTCCCTTCATTGGGGGAACGGAAGACAGTGCTAGACCCGGCATGTTTAAAGGTTTTCATCTTCACAGCAATTTATGCTCCCACATTTAAGCTGCAATCCTAAATTCTAGTTAGGCAGGCATAAATTCTGGCACAAGTCCCATGCTGGGCTGGAGGTGTCACCAAAGTACCTTCTGCGCCACAGACATGCGCTTGCCTCCCGACATCGACACGAGAACAGGAAGACTGATGAGTTGTGCTGGCTCAGTTAGGATTGCACTCTTTATTGCAAAGCCTCAAAAAGCTTTTGTGAGAGGTTAGGTGGGAAGGGAGGGAGGGTTTGGTTGAGTATTTTGTATTTCTTGAATCAGCATTGCTTGCAAAGCCTTGAACAGCCTTGGGAAGCCCCTGGGCTCTGAGGAGCACATTGAGAGATGCTGGTTAAAACATTAATTTGTCCTAAAGCACATTTCTTAGCTTGGCTTCTTTTGGTCTCGGGGCTTCTGAAAGGAGGTTCATTGACAGAGCCTGGCAGACTGATGGCGCTGATGCTCCTGCTCTGGAAGTCCCCAAGAGCCTTCCTTGTGCAGCCTCCCCAGTGGTGGGATTCAAATAAATTAACAACAGGTTCTATGTCCTATTAACCTAAATTAACAACAGGTTCTATGTCCCATTAGTAACCGGTTCTCAGAACCAGGCGCTCATTAGCAAAGGGTTTTACAGAACCTGTGAGAACCCCTTGAAGCCCACCACTGAGCCTCCCCCTGCCTGGCAGCCTTTCTTGGAATCTTGTGCAGAGCAGCAGGCAGGCCATGGGATCACCAGAGCTTGTCTGGCCAAATGACAGTCGCTGTGCTGGCTTGTGATGCACCTGTGCATCTTCCAACAGGGTGGAAAGCCTCCTGGTTGCTTTCAGGAATGCCACCTAATCACACAGCCTAACCATTACAACCATTGAGCAAATGCAGCCTAACGGACTGAGCTAGTGACTGTCCCCCTTCTTCCCACAGCTCCAGAGAATGGAGAAGGAGCTCGGTGGCTAGTGCCTCTTCTCCTCCTGCTCAGCCTGCTCGCTGTTGCTGTGGTCTTCCGGGGCTGCCATCAAAGGTGAGCCTATGTGTGGGAGCAGGACCATGTGAAGAAAGCCTGTGTATTGCCAGTAGGGCAACTGAGCCCTGACACTATGTCTCTGGGCCACCCACCCTTTGCAGTGCTGTCTGACAAGGCAGGCTCCAGCCTTTGCAGAGGGGGGGGGGGTCTGGGTAAGGTGCACTTCAGGGGCTTCTCTCTCCATTGGTGTCCCTCTCTGCAGGCATGTCATGACTATCTGAGTGGAGGAGGTCATAATGGTCTGCAGCAGTGGTGATGGTCTGGGGGGGGCCTGTCCTGCATAGGTACCATCTAGACCAATGGTCTTCAAAGTGGGGGTTGAGACCCCCTTGGGGGTGTCACATCTTCATTTCAGGGGGGTCGTGTAAAGCTGGATACAACCATCTTGCAATCTGGCACTGGACACCTTTAATGACACTTTCAGCCATAACATCACTTATGTGGAGCATGTCTCAGGGGTGTGGGGAGGGGGGAGTCTCCTGGACAGATTGTCAATCTCTGAAGGAGGTCCCGGGCTGAAATACTTGAATACCATGTGTCTAGACCAGTGTTTCTCAAAGTGGGGGTTGGGACCCCTTTGGGGGTCGCCTAGAGCTTTCATGGGGGTCGCCTAAAGACCCCTGGTGTAGGGGGCCAGGTCAGGCTTGCCAGACCTCTGGCTGTAGCTGCGTGTGCACTGGGGCTGACTGACAGCCTCATGGCCCAATTCTATGCATGCCTACTCTGAAATAAATCCCATTATAGTCAGGGGGCCTTTATTCCCATGTAAATGTGGATAGGATTGCAGCCTCAGGGTCCAATCCTATGCATGCCTACTCTGAAATCCATTATAGTCAGGGGGCCTTATTCCCATGTAAATGTGGATAGGATTGCAGCCTCTGGGCCCAATCCTATGCATGTCTACTCTGAAATAAATCCCATTATAGTCAGGGGGGCCTTTACTCCCATGTAAATGTGGATAGGATTGCAGCCTCAGGGCCCAATCCTATGCATGCCTACTCTGAAATAAATCTCATTGTGTTCAATGTGTGCATAGAACAACACCCATTTCATTTGTAACAATGAAAATACATCCTGCATATCGGATATTTACATTACAATTCACAACAGTAGCAAAATTAGTTATAAAGTAGCAACGAAAATAATTTTATGGTTGGGGGTCCCCACAACATGAGGAACTTATAAAGGGGTCACAGCGTTAGGAAGATTGAGAACCACTGCTCTAGACACACATGGTAATGCAAACCACCATTGAATTCCCCCAGCAAGTCTCCTATTGCCTGAGCAAAATGCTAAATGACAGCTCCGTCCATTCTGCACTGAGAAGACAAAGCCAGAGGCAGGCGCTGTGGCAATTCTGGCAGTGCCAGGGTAGGAGGTTAACCCAGAGATGCCATCTGTCAAGGCCATCCCAGGAAGCACAGCATAGCCCATGCCACCCCCTTCCTAGGCCAGTCAAGGGGCGAAGCATGGCAGCTGTGAGCCAACCCACCTCAAGAAACCTGGTCTGCAACCTCCCCCTTCTTCTCCCTCTTGCAGGCTGTGGAAGAAGCTGGACATTTTCATCCCCAGCCCAGTTCCCTTTTTTCAGCCTCTCTACCTGACCCATCATGGAGACTTTAAGGTAATGGGAACAAAGGAGGCCATCAAGGACCCTCTGGGAAGGACCAACAGGGTGGAGGGTGGAGGCAGCACAAGGTGGCAAGTCCCATGATGATAGCTGACCAGGCCGGTGGCTTGTTAAAGTGTCAAGTGACTCCTGGCCAAGAGTCCTCTTTGAGGATGCACTTCTCTGTGGAAATCCCCACTGGATTTCCCTCCCTTCCCCAGCTGAAGACCTTCTTGCCTCTCATGCTGCCCTGACCATTCTTCCTTTCTGTGCAGAAGTGGGTGGGTGCCTCCCAGGCACGAGCAACGCTGGACATCTGGGAGTGGAGCACGGTTCTGCCAGAGGTCTTTCAGATCAGGCCTCTGAGCCCTTCCAAGGCAATGCCCCCAGAGCTTGCCTTCCCCCACCTTATGGGAGGCCAGCAGACTCCCCACGACAGCCATGGTCCAGAGCAGGAGCAGACCTACGGTCACCTCTCCATCAACACCGTCACTGTGGCTGGAGGCTCCACAGGCTGCTGTGCACATGGTGGCTGTGCCAACGCTTGCTGTGCCCAGGAGCAATGGGAGGAAGAAGCAGCTGAGAGCCAGGAAGTCTACCGAGGCATAATGGATCTGGATGGGGGTAGCAACGACGACCAGACCCCCGGGGGGCTGCTTCTCCAGGATGTCTTGCTACAGAGCCATTCCCTTCCTTCTAGCTCAGAGTCTCCACAGAGAGACTCCCCCTCTGTTCTCCTGCAAGTCGGAGGCTCCCTGGGCAGAAAGACTGAAGAAGGGGTCACCTTCTTTGGCTGGCCCATGGAGCCCTGGAACACAGACCTCCCACACTTCCTCTCATCTCCAGGTGAAGAAAGGCTCATCTACAGCAACCTGCCCTCTCCAGACGGCGACCTGGGGACCGGTCTGGATCTGGACACCATCGACAGTGGATTTGTGGACTCTGATTGCGCCAGCCCTGTGGATTGCGAGTTTGAGGAGAGGTTCTCCAATGGATGTGGTGCTGAGCTCAGCCCTGGGGAGGTGGTTCATGAGGCCTTCCTGCCCAGCTATGTCAAGCAGTGGGTCTCCTGCCATAACAGGACTCCACCAAGCTAAAGGTGTGGAGCAGAAGATACAGCTGAGCACAAGCCAGGCCACAACATGGCAGAAGCGGGACTGTGCTGCTACCATGTCTCATTTGCAGTGAATCTTCCAGAAGGGAAAGTGCCAAGTCTCAGACACTGTGGGGCACAGGGGCAGAAGACACTGCCATACACAGCAGAGCCAGCAGGCTGAGCGGCTAAGAGACCAAACTGTGGTTCAACACATCTCTGGCTCAGTTCTGGCCTCAGCCATGGAGTCCGTGGGCAGCCCAAGGCAGGCTGCTCCCTCTGAGCCTCAGTCCTTCCAGCAGCAATGTAGAGTCAGGAATTCTGATCTACCTGTTGGGTTGTGTACAGATGATGTCAAAATAATATACATGTGCTTAGAACTGTGTTCCTCTTTCAAGCTGGCACATTGGCAACAAGGACCCCAGAAGCCCACCAGTCCAGCTTTGTTGGCTGATGGGGCAGCCATCCCCAGGTCACATCCTCTCCTATGAGGTGGTTGCCTCCCTATTCTCGCCCACTCCAGCACTTCAGAAGTGCAGCCCCCAATCTTTTATGGTTGGCTCTACGCCTTTGGACCACTTGTTCCCAACAGGGCCTGCGCCTGGATAATTTGCCAAATGTGCACAACAACGCATTGCTCACACCACATTGCAGTTTTGATGGAGCACAGCACCATTTAAATTTTCTTCTGCATTCTTGAAAGGATTGGACTCATGTTTCTTTATGCTGTTTATGTCTTGAAATTATATTTCGATCACTAAGAGTCTAAAGACCTTGTCTGGGAACCTGGGAGGGACTCTGCGACCCCAACATCTGTCCATTGGGGATCCGCTGCTCCTAAGGCTGGCCTACTCCCTAGAGGGCAGCTGGTAAAGGTGTCTCCCGCAGGTTGTACTACTAGTTGTGACCGACAGTAGAGTGTGTGCTCATCCCTGCTTCTAAGCCTTTAGAGCCAGCGTTGTCCAAAGGCTTCCATGGTCACGGGGCTGGCATGTCAGCCGAAGGTGCATGGAATGCTGTTTTACCTTCCCATCGAGGTGGTAAGTAATTTCCCTATTTGCATCTGCATGCTTTTAAACTGCTAGGTTGGCAGGGCCAAGGATGAGACCTCATGCCATCTTGTAGGACCCGACTCTCAAACCCTGGCCTGCCATTTAACAGGCACAGTGTCTTAACCGCTTGCGCCACCACTACCACCACTGCCACACCACAGGGCAGCTGCTACTGGGTAGCAGGTCCCCCAGCTGGCTACAAGGGAGGCAGCAGCACCACCACCACAGGAGTCCCCTCCATCTGAATCAGGTGGAAGTGGTGGTGCTGCCTTGGTCCCTCCACCAAGCTGTTTCCCTCCCACCTTCACACACTCACTGCAGGCAGCCCCATCGAGTGGACGTGTGGTCTTGGCTGGTGTGCTGCCTAGGCTGAGCCTAGAAGGGCTTTCAAGTTTGGATGGCAAGTGGTGTTTTAAGGTCCTCTGGAGGTCTCAGAAATTTTTCTAAGGGATGGAAAGACCAAGCATGGCCTCTCAGGCCCTCACAATGCTTCTGGGCTGGGAGGCACTAGGTATGGGTGGCCATCAAAGCAACACAGCTGGAAGGTGCCAGCACTGCACCCCCCCCCATGTACGCCACTGCTGTTGGGCAGGTTAGTTTGAGCCGTCTCTGTGGAGAAAGAGGCCTCATGCAAAACAGTGGGCAGTGCTGTGTGCCTGAAAGATGAACCAGAAAACAGTGGCCTCACTGCCAAGACTTACCCCTCCTGGCAGTGGTCAGTCTTCCTCCCTCCATCCCTCCCAGCAGCCATGGCCAGCCTCACTCTGTGGAAAGTGATACTTCATCCCCACTTGTCACAGCAGAACAATGTGGGGAGTCCTGACTAAGGAGTGGGGCCTGCGCTGCGGGTGAGGGAAGAGATCCAGGCATTTCAGGGTGCAACTCTGGGTGGAGTTGTCCAAAGGACTTCTTGCTTTTGTGCAGCCTTCTTGCTTTTGTGGCTGACAACCCCCAGCTCCCCATAACCCCAAGGCAAGGCTGAGCCAGTGCAAGAAGATACCAGAGGAGAGGAGGAAATGTTTGTAGGTCACTCATCAGAAACCCTTCATCAGATCTTGCGCCTCCTCACTGGCGTTAACTCTGCCGTGCATCTGTGCAGCCCCCTCTTATCCCTCCGACAATCTGCTGCAAGGCTTGTGCCTGTTTCCCAAGGCTGCCTTGCAGGGTGCTCAGCGCCATCTTCCTTCTGCCTGCTGAGCAAACGACATTGGTCTGAGGAAGGAGCCAGAAGGGGCCAGGCTTTTGGTCCAACAGCTACAACAGATCCACACGGTAAGGCAATGTTGCGGCCTGCTCTGCTCGGGGCCAGCCAGGTTGGGCATGAGCCAAGGCCCCACATGTGTGGAAGTGCTGTCCAGCCACCGCCGTGATGGCAGCAGCCACAGGTGTGTGACCACAAGGGAAAGACTTGGTGGCACAAGGGGAAGACTCGGTGGTTTAGGTGGCACAGCAAGCGTGTGCTTGGGCACATCCTGCTTCCCTACAGACTGTTGAAATCCTCCCCTCTTGTGTATCTTGGCCTGCCTGCGATACCAGCACCAGGACACCAGCACCATGGGCTGGTATGGAGAAAACAGATCTGAGACAAGTGAGATAATCAAGCGGTCCAGCTTTCAGAGTGGAGGGTTTCCCTCCCCATGTTCTCCAACTGCTTGCCTCACAAGCTATGCCAGCAGGATCCAGCTTGTGGCCCAAATGTCCTCAGCCTCCCTCCCCAGAGAAGTCTCTTTCCCCCAATGAAAGCGGACAGCCAGGTGCTTCAAAGAAGCCCTTCTGCAGCCTGTCCGAAGGCTGAAGGTGAACTTCTGACTCAACCACCCAGGAAAGAGCCGTAGCTTGAGAGTTGCTGTGAGCTGGCATTCAGATCTGGGGGTGGACAGAAGCCAAAGAACGACATTATTGAGGACACGTTCCCCTGCAAGACCAAGTACCAGGCCAGGCGGTAAGCAGCTGGCACTGGGAACCTTTTCCCTCTCTTGCACTCAAGGAGCGGCACTTGATTCCCTGAACGCCAGGCTCCCTGGCAAGAGAGCGGCCAGCCCAAAAGGAGTCCTTGCTCCAGCAACAACAGCAGACTGATGGTCCACAGACCAAGTCATGTCCCCCTTTCTCTTGCAGGCGTGCAGCCATGAGCAAGGAACATGGAGCAGCAGCCTGTCTGCTGCAAGTGCTCATCCTACCTCTTTTCCTGGCTGAGGAAGGGCAGAAAACAGGTGTGGAGAGAGGGGGTAGGAGCAACCCAGTTGCCTCTATGGGTTGTCAGGCCCATGGGAACCACACACACTGGTGGTCCAAAGCAGCCCTGGCACCAAAGTGGAAGCCACCTCATTTCAGAGGAGCAGGCTTTGCTTTGCACCTGGAACAAAGCAGCTTCCAGCAAGATCAGCCAGCATCCCTAACACTGCCGTTCCCCTGGCCTCTTGCAGAAATCTTTGGCGTAGTGCAATGTCTGAACAACTATGGCGGTCAGATCCTCTCCTGGGTGAACTGCACTTGGCGCCCCAATGGCCATATGGGGCAAGGACCATTCTACCTCCACTTCCACAAGTAAGGTCGATGCAGGCTCCAGGCCACTGCCAGGGGGCAGAGTGGGGGACTTCTGAGAGGACTTCTCATGTGTGCTTGTGAATCAGGGCCCCCATGAAAGCTCCACCAAGACATTCCTGGGAGGAGAGGCCTTTTTATCCCCCCACCTGAAACATGCTCCTGAGGGTGCCATATGGGTGCTGATGAGTATGGCAGGTGCCCCACCGTGTCCCCCCATCCCGGAGCTGCCTTCAGCCAGTCCAAAGGAGGGACTGCAGACGATGACCTCCACTCCAGCTGGGTTGTGACTACTGCCATCTGCGCCCCAAGAGCTGGGCAGGAGCAAGAAGGCAGGGCAGCCCCCTATAAACAGCAGAGCCAAGGCTCTGCCCAATTTAGCCTTTCTAGCTGGTGGACGGATTGTCAGGGAGGAAGGAGCTAGTTTGGTCCACTGCTGCCCACCAGAGCTGACAGTCCTGGTGTGAACAAAGTCCAAGACAGACTCCAAGGTCCCTTTGAGACTGGCCTCACCTTCAGCTCTAGGTAATGAGAGTCCCGCACAGATTCTACTATTGGTTGTCTCTGGGATTTCCCATGTCTGCTCAGGACAGGCTTTCCTTGCTGGTCCTGATGGCTCCAGCCTGATCCCTCTTGGTCCTTGCAGCCCCAAGAATGACCTGATCTGCTCACTCCCAGCCCCCATGGGGGTCCCTGCCGAGTCCAGCTGCTCTGTGACTACAGAGCGGGAGTTCACGCTGAATGACATCTACAGTGTCTCTCTGCAAGACACTACCTCAGGGAAGAATGTCACTGTCATCTCCATGTATGAACCCAGGCTTCACAGTGAGTCCTGCGTTGGGCCGTGGGGAGGTCGAGAGGCGGCATTGGGTACTGGGTCTCAGCTGCCCCCTTGTGTGGTGCTTCCGTGGCTCCCCAGGATCCTGGTGGTGGTCCTTGAGAGGAGGTGGCCAGGTTGGGTTGCTTTGCAGGGCCCGTAAGCATCTTTCCCCACCTCTCTCTCTCCCTCCCCCAGTTAAGAGTGACCCACCCTCTGGTCTGCAGAGCAACATGAGCACCAGCAAGTGCCGGCTCCAGTGGAACAAGCCAGAGGCCTATGACCTGATCGAGGAGGATTTCCAATGGGAGCTGGCCTTCAAAGCCACCACAGCCCTCTGGGAGGTATGGGGCAGCTGGGCAGGAAGGGGAAGCCATTCCTGAGAGGGGCCCCTGAAGAAGTCCAGCTGACCAAGGGGAGTAGTGCACACCTGCCTGCTCCCCACCCACAGCCAGCAGCAGTGATCTTTGCAGCAGGGCAAGTATGGCAGAGGCCATGCTTCCCTGCATGCGGGTGGAAATGGTGGGGACGGTGGATTCCAGAATGACTGCAAGGCTGCACCACCTGTGGCTCCCTCTGCCCACCCCTTGTGCTCCAATCCTTTACAGCAAGCACAGACCAGGAACTTCTCCAGCAAAGAAACCTGGATAGAACTGGAGGGCTTTGAGTTTGAGCCTGACATCAATTACACTGCGAGGTTGCGCTGCAAAATCTCTGAGCAAAGCAAGTATGGTAGCGAGTGGAGTGACTGGAGCACCCCCACCGAGTGGACAGCTCCTCCAGGTTTGGTGCCAGGCCCTGTCCATGCCAGGGGTCGTAGCTTCCTTCCCCATAGCTTGTCCCCTAACCTAAAATGCCCCTGTGGAAGCTCCTGCCAGCACCACAGTGGTGACCCCCACCTTGGTCATAACCCCCTACTTTCCTGCTCAGCATGAAAAGCCACCCCAGACCAACTGCGGCCTGCCTATGCCTTGGCTTAGTTCTGAGTGCCTTCAGGCAACCAACAGGATCACTCCCTTTCCCACAGGGCCTTCTACACAGCATCCTGCCATCCTGCCCTCCTGGCCCCTGTTTGTCTTCGTTCCGCTCTGCCTGGGTGCCGTACTCTTTCTGCTCCTGGGTCTCCTGGTCTTCTCCAGGTATGTCTGCTGCACACAAGAGACACATTCCCACCACTCCTCTTCCACTGTAGTCGCTCCCAGCCAACTGGGTGCAAGCAACCGGGCTCCTCAGCCTTTTCCTGGTGGTCGTGGGGAGAGGAGGGTGCTGGCAGTCCAACAGGGCTGGGGCACAAAGAGAGTCAGATGGTCTCTCCGGGAAGCTCCTGGGCAGATGGAAGGAAATAGGACCCCTGCAAACCATGAACAGCCTCGGCCTGTGCACTCCCCTCGCCATCATCTGGTGCCAGGAGGACTCTGGCTGCAGGGCTGGCTGCTGCCCATAATGGACATGTCCTAATGCTCTGGACTCAGAACTCCTGAGTGGAATTGAGGTGCATTGCGCTTCAGCAGGGTGCAGGTGGTTGTGTCTCAGCAGAGGTGCCCAACCAGGGCAGAGTCACAAGGAGTTGGAGAACCTCACCCACAGGAGGCCTTGAAGTGGCTGCTTCTGATACAACTCTTTCTCTCCCCCCACAGGAAAAAGGAAGGCAGTCATGGTTGCATGCACATCCCCACACCTGCCACATTTTTCCAGCCTCTGTACATCTCTTACAATGGGAACTTCAAGGTAAAGGCCAGCCCGCCTGGGGCGAGGCAGTCACTGTAGGTAGATATATTCAATATTGTATTTACTCGAATCCAATGATCACTTTTTTCAGCCAAATTCCATCTCCAAAATCAGGGTGCACATTAATTTGATGGTTAATTAGATTCGAGTAAATGTGGTATTTTGACATAAGTATAGGGTGTGCATTAGATTTGATCGCACATTAGAAAGCAGGTCTCCGTCAGTCTTGGAAGACTATGGTATCGGGCTCGGCGCTGCATAAGTTACATGCGAAGCACGAAAGCCTGGGTTAGATTGTTAGGGAGGATAGGCTGTTACCCAAGCAATGGAAAGGCAGAGCCAATATGATTGGATCCAGCTGGCATCGCAGAGCTGGGCTAAGGACAGGAGCTCACCCTGTCTTGCGAGGCCGACCCGGGTCTCAAACCCTGGCCTGCTGGTTAACAGGCACAGTGTCTTAGCCACTTGCGCCACCCACAGCCCTAATGGCACATTAGACTCGGGTAAATACGGTAGGACAGACAGACAGACAGACAGATGTGGGTCTTGTGGTGCTGGGCAAAAATAGGAGATGTCATACAAAGGGGCACATGCACCATGCTCACCTTTGATGTTTCTTCTCATACATTCCATGGAAGGAAGCATTGCTCACTCCCAGACTCCCTCACTTGTGCTTGTCCTGGACTCCCTTACCTGGGGCTTGGAGTAACAGGCTTAAGATGCATCTTTGTTCTCTCCTTGCAGCACTGGGTTGGCCTCAAGGAAGCTGCCAGCTGGCGGACGACTGGCTATGGCAGCCACCGCAACAAGCTAGCTGGGGCTGCCTCAGTGGGATGTCAGACGCAGGAGGCCATTTCCCCGGTCTCCATCTTCCAACAGCTGCCTGAGGCTGAGGTGGTGTCCCAGGAGACAGTCCTTCTCCCCCTGCCTGCTCCATCTGACTGGCCCTATGTGGGAAGCAAGTATGTGGTCCTAGGAGGGGAAGAGCAGGTGCCACCAGCATGGTATGAAGTGGAGGTCAAGCCATTCTCCAGTGGGGGCTCTCTTGAGCCACAGGGCCCTGGTGCAGTGGCACAGCCTGGCTACCCCCACCTATCATGCAGTGACCATGGGTCTCCCCAGCAGGCCCACTGCCAGGAAAATGAGCATTTCTCCCACTGCAGTGAGGACGACTACTGCACCCTGGATGGCAGCAGCAACTCCACCGCCACTGGTCGGCTGCCACATCTCCACAAAGAGAGGCCCAGCAAGATGGAGGGAGGCTCACTATAAGCCACTTGGACCAACACCAGCCAAGCCTGAAATAGAGCAGCCTAACCCCCAACCCCGCAACCCCAGCCCCCTATTCTTCTGGTCCACTCACCATAGGGTAATCCCATTGTGGCAGCAGGTGCTGGGCAGAAGCACTGCAGCATTATTTACTGGGGCTCTGTGCATGATGCACCAAAGGCAATGATCAGTTCTTCAGAGGTTGCGCCCAGTCCTACCCTGGACCTGCTTTGTACCAAGTAGGGTTGCCACAGAGTTATGAACCTGAGTCTTCTGTGAAACCACCCCCACCCCCAAGCTGCACTGGCATCAACTTCAAGGGTGTGTCCCGCAACCAGTGGCCTCTTCTTCCCCAGTTTTTTGTTGCTTCCCCTGGATTATTTCTAGATTGTGAGCCCAGCAGGGCAGAAACCAGCTTCTCCTTCCTTGGAACAACCTAGTGCTGAGACAGTATAAACTTCTGCAATATACAGCAACGGTCTGTGGGTCTGTCTTTGAGGTCTGATGCACACCACTTGCAGGCTCCAAAGCGTGCAGGGTGATCCAAGGGTGAGCATCCCGGCAGAAAGCTTTGATTGACGTCCCAATGAGGGTGGGGTTCCGGGGCTCATGGGTTGCAGACACCTCAGCAGGATCTCTTTCTCAAGCCATGGACACCCACAGCTGCCTTCGAGCCACTTTCCCCAGCAGCACTTCTTCCCTTTGACACTTCTTGACATATTGCGGAGGAAGTGGTACAGATTTGCTTCATTTGCTGCATGTCTACTCAGTTGTAAACCACATTGTGTTCAATGAGTCTTACTCCCAGGAAAGTATGAATCGTGGCCTGAGCGCCCTGTCCTGTGTTACTCAGAAGAAAGCCCCACTGTGTTCAATGAGCCTTACTCCCAGGAAAGTATGGATCGCAGCCTGAGCGCCCTGTCCTGTGTTACTCAGAAGAAAGCCCCACTGTGTTCAATGAGCCTTACTCCCAGGAAAGTATGGATCGTGGCCTGAGTGCCCTGTCCTGTGTTACTCAGAAGAAAGCCCCACTGTGTTCAATGAGCCTTACTCCCAGGAAAGTATGGATCGCGGCCTGAGCGCCCTGTCCTGTGTTACTCAGAAGAAAGCCCCACTGTGTTCAATGAGCCTTACTCCCAGGAAAGTATGGATCGTGGCTTGAGTGCCCGATTCCAAGATGGCGGCGCCTAGTACCAGAATCCAAGATGGCGGCGCCCATGTGTTAATGACCCCCACTTTGACAACCAGGGTTCCAGGGGTGGGGATGCTGTTTCCGGGCACTGTGCAGAGCCCAGGGTTGTGGTGCAGGTCCGGCTGGGGACCTCCAGGCGCTGAAAGGGCTCAGCCCACCCAGGCTCCTCCTCCCCCTGGGGAAGGGGCACCTCCCTGCCTCATCCGGCGGCGCCAGGACCACGCGGAACCGGCATCGATCGGCGGGAGGACTCGCGCATGCGCAAACCCGACCGCCCTGCCCCTCTTTAGCTCCGCCCACTAGCGTGGGCGGACGGATGGTCTCGCGAGAGCTGGCCTCGATCCCCCTCGTGGCACTCAGGGACGTCCAATAGAGGCGTTCGGCCGGCGGAAGGCCCGCCCTCCCCCGGCGGAAGTGAGCATTGTTGTGGCTGACGTCACTGGCGGAGGACGCGGGCGTCCCATTGGGTCGGAGACTCCTGGCCGGGCCCGGGACGGAGCGGGACGGGCGACACCCATGGCCAGCACCGGCAGCCCCCTGGTAGGCGAGAGGTGGGCGGGAGGCGGCACTCCCAGCACGGCCAGGCCTTCCCCCGTCCCTTTCTCCCTCTCCGGCACGGCCCCGGCGAGCTCGGGCCTCCCTGCTGCGGCCCTCCCCGAGCGGGCGCCCCGGCCACGACTTCCTCGACCAAGGAGGCTCTGCTCCGGCCTGCGCCGCTGCGAAGTCTCGGGCTGCCAGTGCCGGCTCCGGCCTCTCCGGTGCTGGTCTCTCTCGGGCAGGGGGCAGGGAGGAGGCCCAGGGCTCGTGCGGGGAGTCCTACCCCTAACCTCTCCGGGGCTCTCAAGGCGGCCTCCAGGCTGCGCAGAACACCCAGAGCCGGCCCTCCTTCCCTCAAAGGCCTGCCAGGGTGGCTGGAGGGGGCAGAAGAGGGTCCCCCACCTGGAGTGGCTCCGAAGGGAGTCCCCTGGCCCCTCTAGCACTGATGTCCCTGGAGGTGGCAGCCCAGAGGGGGCTGCAGGTCAGAGGCTGAGCAGAACTGCCCCTCTGGGGAAGCTGGCCAGGCAGACCCCCAAACCCATCACTGGCAGGGACTCCTCCTCCGCCTTTGGGCATGACCTGGTTCTGGTTTCCCTTGGAAGTGTCTCTGCAGAGGTTCTTGAGCATTCAGACAGAGACCCACTTCTAAGAATGATGGTCTGGTCAGGCACCCACCCCAAGTGATGTCATTGCCATCACTGTGATGTCATCACCCTGGAAGTGAGGTCACGAGTGGAAGTGACATCAAAGGGGAAATGCCATCACTGTGATGTCATCACCCTGGAAGTGAGGTCACGAGTGGAAGTGACATCAAGCGGGAAATGCCATCAATGTGATGTCATCACCCTGGAAGTGAGGTCACAAGTGGAAGTGACATCAAAGGGAAATGCCATCACTGTGATGTCATCACCCTGGAAGTGAGGTCACGAGTGGAAGTGACATCAAGCGGGAAATGCCATCAATGTGATATCATCACCCTGGAAGTGAGGTCACAAGTGGAAGTGACATCAAGCGGGAAATGCCATCAATGTGATGTCATCACCCTGGAAGTGAGGTCACAAGTGGAAGTGACATCAAACGGGAAATGCCATCACTGTGATGTCATCACCCTGAAAGTGAGGTCACGAGTGGAAGTGACATCAAACAGGAAATGCCATCACTGTGATGTCATCACCCTGGAAGTGAGGTCACAAGTGGAAGTGACGTCAAACGGGAAATGCCATCACCCTGGAAGTGATGCCATGAATGGAAGTGACATCAAGCAGGAAGTGCTGTCACTCTGATGTCATCAACCTAGAAGTGATGACATGACTGAATGACATGTGTGATGTGTGATCATATTGCTGTGATGTCATCACCATCACTTCCTGTCATTGTGATGTCACAAACATGGAAGTGTCATCGCTGATATGTGCCATCAACGTTGAAGTGATGTCATGGCTGGAAGTGACATTGCTGTGATGTCATCAACTTGGAAGTGATGTCATGGCTGGAAGTAACACCACTGTGATGAAATCAGCCTGGGAGTAATGTCATAGTTGGAAGTTAAATGGAAGGAATTTGACATCACTGACGCCAGAGCTCTTCCGTGTCTCCTCAGAAGAAATACCTGTGGTGTTTAATGAGACTTACTCCCAGAAAAGCAACCTGAGTGCCCCATTCAAATGCCAGTACATAGTGCCAGCTGTCGGCACACAGCTTTGCACAATCTCCCTGAAATGAAGTCGCAACCCCCCAGGGGGTCCTGACCCCCATTTTGAGCATCACTGATTTTAGGTGTCCCTGTAGCCACGTGTGCCTTGGCAGTTCATACTCCGCCTCGCCTTCCGTGACTGGTGGGTAGGAGCTCTTTGTAGGAAGTGTGCCTGAAAAGGGATCTTATTATTTGAGTTATTGATGACAAATTGCTGGCCTCTCCAAAGTTTCATGTTGCTGCTTTTGCCTTGCATTGTGAGCTTCTGTGTACCTCCTTGCCCTGTGGTGGCTCTTTTTGGCCTTCCCTGGAATGGATCGGGCCTGACAGTACCCTGAAAATGAAGCTTACTTATTTATTTTTCTTATTTATCCACTTGAGCTGTAAGCATGAAATGCTGGTCTCATCACCACACAGTTAATCAAATTTGCACTTTTGCTGTTGCACCTTGTAAGGTTCAAGATAACCTGATGACTCTGGGCTGATTTCCTACCGCTGGAGACTCCTGACTGAATAGCAGGTTCAGAGTATATGTTTACTTATTCGGTTCTGGGTAAGCAAGGATGGGACTTCATTGGTTACAGGTTCTGTGCCTGTCATGATGAAGATCGGCAGGTCAGCGCTTCAAGACCCAAGTGCTGCATGATGAGTGAGCTCCTGTCACTCAACCCAGCTCCTGCCTACCCAGTAGTTTGAAAGCATGCAAATGCAAGTAGATAGCTAGGTATTACTTTGGTGGGAAAGCAGTGTCCTTGCATTAACAGGCTGGCCACATTTCCTCATATCATGTCAACCATAGTTTGGATAACCAGTCCAGAACAAATGAATCCCACTACCACACGGGACAAGCACTGGAGAAGTTGCCTTTGCCTTTCTGCTTATGTGATGGGTTGAAGAAGCTGTGCTTCTGTGGGGTGTACAAGCCTCTGGACACCAGCCTTATTCTAATGTGCCCACAGCATATGGCTCTAGAAAAATGCTTGAGGCGAACATGCAGGGTTTGTACCTGGTGGAAGTCCGTAGTATTGGAAGGGACCCATAAAGTCTTCTAGTGCAAGCCCCTGTCGATAGCAGGAAATCCTCCAAAGCATCTCCAGGTTGTGTGCATCAAATCTCTACTTGAAGATCTCCAGTGAGGGAGAATTAACTCTCTCCCTCATCGGTATGTTCCACTGCCCAACTGCCTGTAATGTTCAACCTCTCCTGCAGCTTGTACAGGATGGATCTGGTTCTACTCTCAGAAGCAGCTGAGAACAGGTTTATCCCTTAGCACAGCTGCTCAGATACTGAATGGGGTGAAGTCTGTAGATTTTGAGGGCTGCAAAAGGAAACCCTACAATGGCAAACACAGAGTTGTCAGGGAGCACAACTATCTCTCTCTAATCCAGTCCTGGCTATGTTGAGAGCCTGGCTTCTCCAGGTGCTTCCAGTCCTGAAATCAGTGCTTGGTCCTGTGTCAAGAGTGTCCAGTGTTCTACTCCCTTTATACCCATTTTTCCAACAGTCGTCCCATCAAGCAGCAGGCCTCCGTCAGTCTTGAAAGACTATGGTATCGTGCTTGGCGCTGCATACACTGCATGCAAAGCACGAAAGCCTGGGTTGATAGGCTGAATTAGTCAGCCTAATTCTCCACACCACTGAATTAGTCCAATGGAAAGGCAGAGCCAATATGATTGGATCCAGCTGGCGTCGCAGAGCTGGGCTAAGGACAGGAGCTCACCCTGTCTTGTGGGGCCGACGCGGGTCTCGGACCTGGGTCTCAAACCCTGGCCTGCTGGTTAACAGGCACTGCGTCTTAACCACTTGCGCCACCCACAGCCCTAATCAAGCACAGAGAGCTAATGTGAGGAGTCATTGAAGCACCAGTTCCATTTCATGTTCTGGAGTTAGATGGGAAAGCTCAGAATCAGGAGGTGATTTTTGGCTTAGAAAGAGAAACTGGAGACTGTTTTGGGGCCATACTACTGTTTAAAGGGACTTGGAGGGACTGTAGCACAGTAAATTCTGAATGACAGTGCTTGTCTGTGGAAAAATTCAACACCTCATAGGATTGATCTCCATATTTTGATGTACAGGTTGCCCCTATTCCTGTTGTTATCTAGTTTCTGGGGGGAGAATTGAAATCGGACAGGAAGGACTTCCTTCTGTTTTTCTGCTATTGGGCTGGTTTCTATGTTCAGGCTGCATCTTTCTCAGGTGACGCAACTGGCAGACCCTGTACCATTGGAATGTATGTACATTGTATTTACAAATGTAATACCTCATCAAATCTAATGTGCATTCTATACTATATAAAAATGAGCATCCTATACTTATAATCAATATACCACATTTACTCAAATCTAATCAACCATCAAATCTAATGCGCACTCTGATTTTGGAGACTAAATTTGGTTGGAATAGGTGAGCGTTAGATTTGTATTTTAAGTCCCTGTGGCTGCAGCAGCCAGCTGCTCATAACCCTTTGCCAGGAAGTGCCATTTTTTTTAAGGTGTAATGGGAAAGAACTTAAATGTCCCCCTTTTCACTGTGTGCAGGCAGGCAGAGCCTTCATGAAATTACATGTAATTACTAGCAAAATGTACCTACCTTGAGAGAGTAAAATACCCCTCCATATGCCATCCCCCATTGCATATCAACACCCCCCTACGCAACACCCCCCATGCACGCCATCCCCCCACATACCAGTTCTCCTTGTGCACCATCATCCCAGTGCACTCTCCCTCCCAGTGCACCAAGCACCAAATCAGCTGGATGTTGGTCAGTCTTCCGTGTTTATAGGACAAAAATAAATTGCACCCCTTTTCATCACCTTAAGGGTTAAATTTCTCAACATTTTTTCTTGGTGGGTGTTGGTGTCACCAAAGGAACACCCTCCCCAAATTTCATGCTTCTAGGTCCAGGGGTTGGGGCAGAGCATCCCTCAGTCAGGGATTTAAAGTATAAGGAGGAAAATGTGTTGCGCCCCTTTTCACCCCCTTCCAGTTGGAATTTCCTGAAACCAGTTTTTAGTGGGTGCCTCTTTCTCAGAAGGAACATCCCCCCCCCCAAATTCACACTTCTAGGCCTAGCAGTTTTGGCTGGACCTTGATCAGTCAGTGAATCAGTCGGAAAGTGACTTTTCAGTTTTATATACAATATGTAGATATGCTTTTAATTTAATACTGTAATATAGTATTTAATTAAAGAAAAAGCAGGCCTCCGTTATTCTTGAAAGACTATGGTATCGTGCTCAGCGCTGCATACGCTGCATGCGAAGCACGAAAGCCTGGGTTAGATTGTTATGGAGGATAGGCTGTTACCCAAGCAGCAAATCCCCCCTCTCCACGCCACTGAATTAGTCCAGTGGAAAGGCAGAGCCAATACGATTGGATCCAGCTGGCGTCGCAGAGCTGGGCTAAGGACAGGACCTCACCCTGTCTTGTGGGGCCAACCCGGGTCTCGAACCATGGCCTGCTGGTTAACAGGCACAGCATCTTAACCGCTTGTGCCACCCACAGCCCTTTTTAAAAAGTATTTAATTATTTAATTAAGTATTTAATTAACCACATGAAATCAAGCTATGAGTGTTTTTCGTTTGTATTTTGTCTTGTCTGCATTCTTTGATGCCCTACATGTTAGGGTGGCTTGTCCTCCTTTGCAGTTTTGATACCTGGTCACGCTGCACAGGGGCAGCACAAGTGGTGGTTGAGTGCAGAGCTGCTGAAAAAAACTAAGCAGGGAAAGGCCATCCAGGAATATCCACTCCTGGATGGGTGCCAGCAAGCTGTCCTGAGTCAACAGACCCAGAAAATGTTTATTGGCTGACCTGAAAACTTCTGCTAGAAGCTTGAAGCCGTTCCCAGAAGCCAGATGTGATGATGACCAATGACCACTCTGAAGGAAGGATTCCACATGGAAAGAGTTCTACAAGCTGCCTGTAGAGCAGCGTACACTAGCCTGCATCCGGGGCCAACACTTACCGGCTGCTGGACCTCACAAAGGATCTCCCAGCAGTTGTAATTGCCATACAGTGATATATACCCTTATCATTGCTCCTTGAAGTCAGTAAGACTTGAAATGTATGCCACACAGCACAGTGCCAGGTTCAAAATCACCTATAGCGTCTGTGGTGGATTATAGCCAGAGAAAGTCGTCTACTTTGCACCAAAATGCAAGAGACTGAAAACGGTTGTCTACAGACTTCCACAATGCCAAGTCACAACCAGTTTCCTTAAGGATACAATTTTGTGTTTTTTAAGCAGCAAAGTTTGGAGCAGATAAGCAAATGTGGCCATTCCTCACAGGACTTGGCTTCCAGATGACTCCCCAGCTTGTTGTTGCCACAGAAATGTGGTGTGTATCCAGAACCAGATGCTGATTTCCAAGGGAGAGCCAATGGATTGTAGCACGTGGAGCTCTTGCTTCTTATGCTCTGGACTTGATCCCTCTGCTGGTGTTGCTTGGCACTGCCTTTTCTTCTGTAGTTGTATCACACAGCTGACCCAGGCTCAGATTCTTGAATTTATCTTTTGGGATGTCAGCAAGTTTTTTTGGGGTGTGGGGGTTGCCCCAACCTGTGGCATTGTGCAGTTACTGACACAGAGTCTGGTTTTGCTGTCCTGCTGCACAGTCATCCAGCCTGGAGAGATCCTTAGCCACAAAACTCTTGGAGTTACTGACCCATTTGGCTCCCTCTTACTCTGCGCTCCCTCTTACTCTGCCAGGATGCTGACTGTAATCTGTTCCTGGGGTAATACCTGTGTTGGGGATGCAGAATTCAAGTGGTTTCCTCAAAGCCGAGAGTCTTGAAAACCTCTCATTTCAACATAGTTTAGGAGTTGATCAGCAGAACTCAGACCAATAGCAAGAGCATGTGGGTGCCACAGGCTCTGAATCCTAGGCACAGTGCTCTGGAGTACTCTGGTGTGTCCCCTCACATGGGCGGGGGGGGGGGTGCTAAGTGAAAGCGTTTGCTGTTTAACCTGAGCTGGGCTTAGGCTGAATATTCTCCTTCTGTTTCTTTCCTGCAGTACGATGCTGTTCCACTCCAGTCCAGCGTGGTCATATGTTCCTGCCCATCTCCATCAATGGTGAGGAACCAGGCAGACTCCAGCCCTCCTTCTGGTGTGGCCACCTGTGGCAGCAGACAGGGTCTGACCATGGAGAATGCCGCCACTGAGCCGAGGGCAGGCAACAACTCCTTGCAGCAGCCTCGGAAGAAGCGCCCTGAGGACTTTAAGTTTGGGAAGATTCTGGGTGAAGGATCTTTCTCAACGGTGAGTCTGTGCAGTGACTGCTGTAGAAGGCTACACGCCCACCTACAGAGACAACCCTCTTGCCCAAAAATGCTTCCCAACCAAAAGAAGCATTGACTCTTTTCAGAGCCTGAAAGCAGCTCTGGTTGAGATGCTGGTCTCACCCCGTGGCGTTGCTCCACTTTCTAGTGTTTGTTGCAAATCTGGTAGGCTGGTGGAGGGGCGATTCCCCCAGATAAAGGCTGCCAAGACTCATGTTGTTCAGAATACCCTATAACATTCCTGGGTCACCTCCCTCCCTCATGGATTGCAGACCTGTGCTTTGGAGCGAGCTCCTGCTCTGCCCATCTACATGGGAGAGATGAAGAAGACGAGAAGCCACCTGTAGTGGAGTCAGGACCTTTGGAATCTCAGGATTCAGCAGGGACTCTCCTCTTTCCTGCTCCAAGATTGTGTTGGGCTGTGGACCTGGGACCTTCTTTGTGCAAGTAGGCTTTCTGCCACTGAGCCCAAGCCCTGCTGTGGGCCAAATGCTTTACTTAGCTGGTAGGAGTGACATCTTCTCTGGGCCCAAGGCTGTTGCTGTTCTCATTCCTGGGGCAACAACTAGTACCAGATCAAAAGAGATCTCTGTTTGGCCCTTCAGGCTCTCTGGCCTCCTTTGCAGTTCTTCTGTGCTGTTGTTGCTAACAGGCCTGCAGTATAGTCTACCATTATCTTCCAAAAAGAATGGGATGAAGAAGGTGTCCTACCTGGAGAGGCCTTTCTTGGTGAAGTTTTGTGCTGTCTTTGTCTTTGAACAGGTTGTCTTGGCCAAAGAATTGTCAACCTCCAGAGAATATGCCAGTGAGTAAACATTCTTCTGGGGATGAGGGCGTGGAGGGGGTTTCGTTTGGATGTAGCGAGAGGAGGTCTTGGTTGAAAACCAAGTTATCTGGTCTTATGCAGAAATGGTCTGACGCTTTCTGTGTCTAAGTTAAAATTTAAGTTTAAAGTTAAACACTTTCATTGTCTCTAAGTCAAAATTCTGGAGAAGCGTCACATCATCAAGGAGAACAAGGTGCCCTGCGTGACCCGAGAGAAGGATGTTATGTCCCGCTTGGATCACCCTTTCTTTGTCAAACTCTACTTCACATTTCAGGATGATGAGAAGCTCTGTATCCTTGGAGCAAAGAGATGCACTTGGGCTAGTTAGATTGGAGAATTTACTGGGCAAGGCAGAGCAGTGTTGAACTTGCAGCCAGAATTGCAGAAGGGGATGAAATGGGTGGGCCCTGGAAGCCATGGGTCTTGCTGCCCAAAGTCAGACCAGTTAGCTAAAATGTCTGTTCAGATTACCTCTCTCCTGCCAATGCATGTTTTCCCTTTAGGATTGCCCCAACTGCATGCCTTGTTTGCTTTGGGATTTCCAGGTTATAATTCTTAACCACACCCTTCAGATTTTGGCCTGAGCTATGCCAAAAATGGAGAGCTTTTAAAATACATCCGCAAAATTGGCTCCTTTGATGAGACCTGCACTCGATTCTACACAGCTGAGCTGGTGTCTGCGCTTGAATACTTGCATGGGAAGGGAATAATTCACAGGTAATGGGATGGACTGGAAGCTCTTTCCTGACTATAGTCAGGGTCACTCGGTGCCCTGGAGTGTGCGAGGTGGCCTGACGTGAGCAAGCCCAAAAAGGTCCCAGAGGGAAGCAGGTCCAGGTTCTGAGATTCTGAGCTCCTCCTTTCTCGAGACACCTTCTGTCAAGCTGGCTCTCTCCTGGGGGCTGAGCTTGGGGGGAAATACCTTTCTCAAGGCTGAAAGGTGGTCCAGGTAGTTTCGTTGCCTTTCTTCAGTGGGCTTTGGGCCCCTTTGTGTTGCACAGCGACAGAATCTGCCCCTTCTCTGCATGGCCTCAGTAATGAAAGGAGCTCTGGACCAGCAGGGAGGCATCCGTGTGATGACTCTTTGCTCCTGTTTCTTGTGCTGGATGGGAGCTGTAGTGGCCCCCTGGGGCTACTTGCATTTTCTGAGAGCTCTGCTGCAGCATCCGTCAACACCACAATCTCGCACACTTGCTGTGCAGGCAGAATCTCCCTGGCAGTGCCTCTGGGAGGGGTCTGAAACCAAAGCTCTCCTCGTCAGTGTTGGTACTGGGCCAGTGCGGAGGGAGAAGTCTTGATTGGCTGTTTGCCTGTATGAAGTCAGTTGGGTATGTTCTAGGAGGGGACAGCCATGCTGGCCTCCAGGTATCATCTGAAAAGTTTGTGGCTTATCCTGCTGTGCCTCTTCCAGGGACCTGAAGCCAGAGAACATCTTGCTCAATGGAGACATGCATATCCAGATCACAGACTTTGGAACAGCAAAAGTTTTATCAGCAGATAGCAAGCAAGGTGAGAGATTCTTACTGGGGACTATCCTCCACTGTGGAGGTGCCAGATGAAAACAGCCACTTGGCCAATGCAGATGTTGACCATCATAATAATGGCAGAGTCAAGGTAAAACTACTGCACTCTGTATGGAGACGGAGGGTGCTGAGCTTTCACTGTAGCTGTGGCTTTCACTGAAAAAGGGCTTGGGAGTGCAGGACGGGTTAGAATGGAGCAGGATTGCTTCATCTCATGCCATGTCTGTCCCCACAAACAAACTCAATGGCATTTCAGTTGGGCATTTCAAGCAGCTGTGCCAACCTTCAGAAGAGCCTTGCTTGAAATATTTGTCACGATCTGAAGGCTTGGCTCCCTCTTCACTTCTTCCCACAGCACGGGCAAACTCCTTTGTCGGAACAGCCCAATATGTGTCTCCGGAGCTCTTGACAGAGAAGTCTGCCTGCAAAAGGTAAGGCCTGGATAGCTCATGTTTGTGGGAAGGAAAAGATCTTGGGTCCTTCCAGCACTTTTGTTACCTCTCCAAATGCATATGTGGTCAGCCAAAAATAAATAAATAACAGTAGTTTGTACAGTGCAATTCTGCCCCCAACACTAGCACATGCCTTGGAGCACGCCTGAAATGGGAAACTGGTTGCTGTTCTTCCCACCGTTGCCTTGATTCCTGTTTCTCTAGTGCTGTCATTTCAAATCTAGTCTTTGGAGCATTAACTCCAAATTTGGAGCATTAACTTTCAAATCTAGTCAATGGTGCATTAACTATATCCAGGCCAGGTGTTAACTATATCACAGGTGAGCACTATGAGCGTGAGTAGGGCCATACAGAATTTGGCCAGTGGAAAACATCAGGTCAGTGGGGAACCACCTCCTGTAAAGAAGTGGTTGTGGACATCTGGAAAACCCTTTGATTGTTTAGAGCAGTGGTTCTCAAGCCTTTTAGCACCGGGACCTACTTAGAATCATAGTCAGAATCACCCACTGGATCTCATTAACCTGGAAGTGATGTCACCTAGGCTCATGACATCAAGCAGGAAAATTTTGAATACCCACTTCCACTCCAACAAAATCAAATTCCCAAAACATCCCAAAGATTTAAATCCTATTTGCACTTACTCAGGAGTGAGCCCCATAGACTGTTAAATATCTGGACATAGTAGCCTGTTCAAACCACAGACCTATACCATTTCCCCCAGTACAGTCAATTGCCATGGTAGAATCAAGTTTAATGCCAGTCTCCATTGCAAAAGAGCTGTTGTATGCCAGAAATCTGGCTTGGGAAGCATGTGCTGTTCTGGTAGCTCTTGGCCTAGTTAACATGTTTCACACATTGGGGAGAGTTTCCTTTTCCTGTAGTAAGTGTGGCTGGAGAGTCCTTGTGTGGCATTGAAGCAGTGTTGGGAGTTGGCCCCTGATGTGTGCATATGTGCTTTCTCTCCTCCCTCTCCCAATCTCAACGAAGCTCTGACCTGTGGGCACTTGGCTGTATCATCTACCAGCTTGTTGCAGGCCTGCCGCCATTTAGAGCCGGGTAAGACTCCAAAGACCCCTCCCAATTCCATGTCATGGCTCTCAGCCTCCGACTCCAGTCTGGGCAGTTTCAGGAAACCGTAACTGCCCTAGTATGTCTCTTCCCCCGCCCCCGCCCCCCAAAAAGAATATTGGGCAGGTCTTTGCAAGGAAGTTCCTCACTGGTCTTTCTGGAAACTGTCATATGGATGTGACAATGCCTCCCTTTTCTTGCAGAAATGAATACCTTATATTTCAAAAGATAATCAAGTTGGACTATGAATTTCCAGAGAAGTTCTTTCCCAAGGCAAAGGACCTTGTAGAAAAACTCTTGGTAAATGGATTTTATATATTGTCAAAGGGATTAAATGCACACATGATTGCAATTAGTGTTGCGATGAGATGTTTGGGCTTCTTGGCCATTGTCTACAGCAGGGGTCTCCAAACCTTTTGGCAGGAGGGCCACATCATCTCTCTGACACTGTGTCAGGGGCCAAAAAATTAATTTACGTTTCAAATTTGAATAATAAGAATGTATTGGAGTGGGTTACAGGGCTTGTCCAGGGGTCAGATAGAATGATCTTGAGGCACGCATCTGGCCCCAGGACTGGGGTTTGGAAACCCCTGGTCTACAGCAATTTTAATTTCCTAATGTTTCACCCACAGTTACGAGGGTGCTAAGAGGTGAGAACCACAGGCTATTCATCTGACCCAGAGCAACTGATGAGAACAACTATCCACCTGTCTTGTTCACTGTGTATTCCTTAACAGGACTATGCACTTTCCACAACCCAGTTCTTTCCCAGTTGTGGAAAGATCCTGGATCCAGAACGTCGTCTCCTTTCTGTTCATACCATTACAGTGTTTTTGTATCTGTCACTTCCCTGTAACTGAGTGTGCTATATATAGGCAATACTTGAGATATAGGCAATACTTAGATATAGGCAATACTCATAGTATATGTTGGAAATCTATCCTGTTTTGACTACATATTCAGCCACAGCTGGTTTCTCAACCTGTAGCAACTTTCAGTACTTTTCAGGAAAAAATGATGGTATTTGGGGTGAGGGTGGTTCGGCAGTGGAACAGATTGCCGAGGGAGGTGGTGGACTCTTCCTCACTGGGGATCTTCAAGCAGAGGCTTGACAAGCAACTATCTGAGATGCTCTAGGAGGATTTCCTGCTACAGGCAGGGGGTTGGACTAGATGACCTACTAGATCCCTTACAACTCTAGGATTCTATGATTCATATTCTTTTGCACTGGTGTGCACGCTCCTTATAGTGGTGTCCAGGTACACTTGACCACAAGTACATGGGATTCCATGAACCCTTGCCAAGGAGAGGGGGTCCCTTGCATCTTTCTCTAGTTGCAATTTCTGTTTTTTCTGATTGGGCTTAAAGAATTGTAGGGTGCATTATCTATCCCAGGCTCGAAAGAAAAATGTTATTTTCATACTTCATTTGAGCCCTGAGTTGGTGGCCAGCAGAGTTGGTTTTTTTCAGCCAATCTGCTCCTGTAAGTGCCAGTGGATTCCAAGACTCACTGATAATTGATCTCCACTGACTGCAGTCCCTAAGCAATTTGTTTGGCTACCTTTTATTATGATTAATATTTTAATTAACAGTATTTATATCCTGTTTTACAACAAAAAAAGTTGATAAAGTGGTTTGCAGAATGTATCAAATGACTCAATGGCTCCCTGTCTCCAAAGCTCCTCACTTCTAAAAGGTTACAGCCATTAGAAAATATATTTTGCTGGGTGAAAGGGGACAGTTTTGCTGGGGAATGGTTCTGGTGGGACAGTTCTGCACTGTAGGCTCTGTAGGTAGTTGATGGTGTTGGATGGAGGATGGATAGGTGGTGGTTCTGTGATTATCTGCCAGATGCTGCAGGGAACTGAAAAAACAGGATGAGACTGCCTTGAATGAGTTACTGCCTCTTGCCCTGTCCAGGTTCTGGATGCAACTAAGCGATTAGGCTGTGAAGAAATGGGGGGCTATGGACCCTTGAAGGCTCACCCCTTTTTTGACACTGTCACCTGGGAGGACTTGCACAATCAAACACCACCCAAGCTCACCGCATATTTGCCGGCCATGTCAGAAGATGACGAAGATTGCTATGGGAACGTGAGTGCCAGGCTTGGAGCCATCATTACATGGCCTGCAGACCCAGGCTGCCTCCCAAATAGGTCCAGTGGAAGGCTCTGCAGTCTCCTGGCACTCCTCAGGAGGGCAGAGCTTCTCACTGGCCTTGCTCCAGAACCCAATTCCTCAGCCAGTCCCTACCCCAGGTGGCTTTTTCCTAGTTAGGTTAATGGGACTGAGGACTGGGGATGAGATGAAAGCCCAGTTCTCCCTGAGCAGCCCAGTGATCTGTTGCTCCAAGTGTAAGGGGGCTGCTTACAGCCACAGTGCAAAGTCCTGCTTTCTGTCTAAGTGTATGTATGTCCTCTCTCTCTCTCTCTCCCTCTCTCTTTCACAGTATGACAACCTCCTGAGCCAGTTTGGCTGCATGCAGGTCTCTGGCTCAGCCTCCTCCCAGTCACTGTCTTCCCCCGAGCCGTGTCCCCCACACACCCCGGGCAACAACATAGAGCAATACATTCATGACCTCGACAACAACTCCTTTGAGCTGGATCTCCTGTTCTCCGAAGAGGAAAAAAGATTGCTGCTGGCCAAGCAGGCGGGTGGGAACCCCTGGTGAGTGTGGGCTGGAGCAGTCGCTCCCTAGGGGCAGAGGCACATGTGTGTTGGCAGCTCTTCTCAAAATGGAAAGGCCAGCTAGCCCATTGGCGACATTTCCTCACAGAGTATTTGCTTGTGCAAGGGAATGTGGTGGACACAGCATTGGGGGCTTAGATGATGCACTGGTTGGCATGCCTCTTGGGCGCTGCAGTGAGTGGGTGGAGTGGGATTCCCAAGGGCAAGGAAGTGCCCGAACTCTTGATCTCAGGCAAGCTAAGAGGTGACTGGAAAAGGACGAGGACAGGGAGGTGAAGCATGATAAAATGTTAAAAGCCTGGCCAGTATCTGTAGTGGAGCCTGGCCTGATCGTGTGTTCTGGGCCTCAAAATTCTTGTCTGTTTGTTTGGTGGAGCTGGTACTCCAGATTGATCTGAAGGGAGATCCCTGTTGCAGAGCGAAAGAAGTGACAGGGTGGTGGGTGGTGGTGGCTGCTGCTGCTACTGCAGTTTCTTCACTCCCTACCTCTAGTCTCTAGCAGCCCAGCCTAGACTTTTGCAGCTGGACGGAAATAATACATGGTTTTGGTTTCTTTTCAGGCATCAATTTGTAGAAAATAATTTAATACTGAAAATGGGGCCAGTGGACAAGAGGAAGGTAAGTTGTGTTGTATTTGACACCTGTGGTTTGTGTGGGTGGGGGGAATTATGGCTCTATAACTTTTCTCTTTGCAGCATGAAGACTATTCAGTGCCTGTACAGAAATAGTGAAACTATTTTTGAAACATACGTTATGATTATTCACTAGTGTAGAGGACTGAACAGTTTCCCATTCAAAAGGGAATTACCAATAAGGTGCAAGAAAGACAGGAAGCCACAGCAGGAGCTTTCTGCAGCAACGGCCCCATAGCCCCTTTGGGTTCAAGGCGCCAAAGTCCTCCACAGCTACTGCTTCATGGGGGCAAACAGCCACCCACTCAGGAGTCTCAAGCCCAAGAATGATGGCAAAAGCGAGGCAATTGAGTTTATCCCCTGGCACTAAGACCATCCCAGGGAGATGATTTTGCTTCCCTCCAGCCTGAAGGGTCTAGTTCTGTGGCCACAAGATTGAGTTCTGAGTGGCACCATTCAGTACACTGACTGTACTGTAGACCCAGGTGGGAGTGCCTAGCCTGTCCTTTGCTCTAATGGTGGTTTGCTTCTCCGCAGGGGCTCTTTGCTCGCCGGCGCCAGCTGCTGCTCACAGAAGGGCCCCACCTCTACTACGTGGATCCTGTCAACAAAGTCCTGAAAGGAGAGATTCCGTGGTCTTTGGAGCTGCGGCCAGAAGCCAAGAACTTCAAGACCTTTTTTGTTCACACAGTGAGTTTGGCACCTCAGGGTGATCAGGGGTGAGGTCAAGACCTTTGAAAGGCAGGATTGGGTTGGACCATCTGGCTGCATTACAGTTGCTGCCCATTTGGTTTAGAGTGCTGGTATGTCCCCAGAAGGCTAGAGGCAGCTTTCAGCAAAGGGAGCCTCTCAGAGATGGGTGGAGGCAACACAGCTGCTCTTCCATCAGATGGCCAGCCAGCCTCTCCCTCTTGGGATTCTCCGGTTTTCCTGGACCATACCCAGGTTCATGACCTGGCTGGGTCATGACCTGACTGGGACCTGAAACGGGGGTGGTGGAAATGGCAGGGCTTCCCAGCCCAGTGCACATGGTCTTCCCCCAAAAATGGCCAGCAGCAGGTTCGGGCTCAAACCATAGTGGGCACCCCACACACTCCCCACTGCCTAGCAATCATGTGGAGCAGCTAAACGCTGCCTGCCCAGCTTCCACACCTAGAAGCAGTGTCTACAGCAGAGCCAGGTGCTTTTTAAAAATTGCTGCCCTTGCCCTCCAGGACCAAGCGGGCTGCTGGCCAGCTGATCCAGGCCTGGACAAGAGCCACAGTGGGCAGTTTAGCAACCAGTGGACTGTCACCTGCTGCATCATGGCTTGCACCTGTTGCCAGCTGCCCACATGGTCCACTGGGATGGCTCCATTGTCTGCAGGAGTAGCAAAATTCAAAAGGGGAGACCCCCCCCACCCCAAACTGGGCTCCTGCCCAAGCTCCCTGTACCAGGAAAGGGATGATGCTCTATTGGAGAGGACAATTCTGGCAACCCTGCCTGGAAGCCTGGGTGGCTTTACTAGCTACCTCTGTGTGGTCTTGGTTATAGTGCAGGCTGTGTGAATGCCGGCAAAGGCAGACCAGAGCTGTTTTTGCTCTCTATCCTGGAGGAGGATTCTGTCTACCTGGTAAGCTGCTGCCTGAGGTGGGTCCATAGGTGCTGGTGAGCATAATGGTGATACTGCCAGCAGAATGTTCTTGCCAGATTAATCACTGTCTGATCAAATGAATTGCTTCTAAAACTTTGTGTGTACTTTGCAGCCCCACAGGACGTACTATTTGATGGACCCCAGTGGGAACGCTCACAAATGGTGCAAAAAGATCCAGGAGGTTTGGCGGCACAGATACCATCAGAGTGCCATGAAGTAGCACCACCCCTGATGCGCCCCCATCTCCCTCCTTGCTGCTAGAGCGCCACCTGCTGCCAGCCAGAGGACTCTACCTGGGGACGAGCTCGGGGGAGACGGCGCTGCTACCACAAGTCTGTTTTAGGAGGAAAGCTCAACAGTGGAATATTCAGGGTCGCTTCTTCGCTTGCTTTTGTGCTTCTTTTGAGGCTTCCACACACCCACACACACTCTGCTGCCGTGAGTGACACCACCCTCCTTTTGTGCACTTCCGCTTGGTTTCTGCTGCAGGCTCATGGGCTTTGCTGTAGGACGGATAGGCGAAGCTAGCCCAGTCCACATGCACACAGCCCGGTCCTGTGCCTCTCCAGTCATCGTGCAGCTCACTGTGTTTCATCAGGGAGCCTTGAAACGTCTCCAGGTGAACGAGAGGACAGATGTTCCCGCTGCTGCTGCCTTCCCACCCTCTCTCTAGTTGGCCTCGGGGCCCAGCCGATTGTGAAGAAACTCAAGGCGATGAGTTCTAATTGCAGGATTCTCCGTGGATGGCAGTACTTGGAATTCCTTGCGCACCTCACAGACAGGCACTCCGACCCATGTGGGAAGAGAGGGAGATGTGGAACGTGGCACTTGAGAACGTGAAAAGGAGCCTGCTGGCCTGGCACTCTGACATCATCCTGCAATTTTAATCATGGAATTTTAATTTGACTCATGTACATGGTTTCAGGAGCATTACAGCGACAGCATGCTTTTAACGAATACTAACGAAGAGGCGATTGAGTTAGTACAGACTGTCTTGACGTAGCAAATAGGCTCTTTGAGCGAGCTGGTTTCTTTTCAGGGTGTGGTGTGGACGGAGCATTGCGGGGGGCTGGTCTGCGGTGCCTGGGGAGGGACGGCGGAACGAGGGAAGCGCTGTTGTGCAACTGATGACTTGATTTGTTGTCTCTTTGTATAATGAGGTGTACAAATATTCCTGTCTTGTTCATTGGCCGAGCATCGGACCTTTTAGCAACTTTGAAAATATTTTACATGATCTAAATATATTTAAGCCCCTCGACTAATCGGACTAATTGTTGTGTTCCTGTACAAATGTTGATAAAGGAGGGAAAACTGTATGGTACTTGAGTCATATCTATCCAATGTTTCATATCGTTCTTGTCCTTTTCCAATTAAACTGTCATGGTCAAACATTTCCTGTACCACAGCCAAGTCCTTGCTTTCTCCGTCCCGCATTCCTCTCTCTTGTGAAGGTTGGGGGGGGGGGGAGACTGTGGTTTCCTTGCAGCATTTCAACTCAGGACCCCCTTTCAAACTTAAAAATCTATCCAGAACCCACTGTAATACTGGAGCTCCTCTGTGTCTACTTGGAATTAAGTCCCGTTGTGTTCAATGAGACTAAATCCCAGGAAAGCCCAGTGCCCAGGAAAGATAACAGATCCCAATCAGGGAGTTGGAAGTGGCATAGCTGCCCATTGTGTGTTCAAGGCTGCATCAAGATGGTCCCAGGCTGCTCAAGCTGCCCAGGCTCTCTCCTGTGTGTGCCTCCCCCGCCCGCCCTTTCCAGGGGAGGGGGGGTGGATGGGAAGAAATTCTGGAGATGGAATGAAATGTCCCTGCAGTTCTTCCTATCCACCCACCTGGAAGGAGGTGGGGATACAGGGCAGGTGTGCATAAGGACTGTGGCTGCCTGGACCCGCCTACGTCAGCCTGAAACACACCCTGGTTTGGCTGTAATTTGGAGTCGAGTGCGGTGCAGATTCTGCCCCACCTGCCTGCTCCATCCAGGACCTCGATAGGGCAATGGAGTTTCGGTGGTGCTGCCTGGGTGGAGGGCTAGAGGACAAGCGTAGTGAGACTTGTGTCAGTCAATGAGACCTACTCCCAGGAAAGCAGAATGAGTGCGCTTATTCTCTCCACCCACACAGGTCATGGGTGGAGACTGGCAAGGGGATGTGCGCTACAGACAGCCTGGCTCTCCTGCACGTCCCCCACACCATTGACAGTCCTAGAGCAGGGATCCTCAGCAGTGGTGTAGCTAGAGGGGGTGGGACAGTCAGGGTGGGGGGCATGCAAGGGGCCCTCCTTCCACAGCCATTCCAGCAGGGGCCAAATGGAGTGGTCCCACACACTGTGTTCCCTCAGCTACCCCACTAGTTCTTAAGCATTTCAGCCCAGGACCCATTCTGCGAATGAGTCTGCCTGGGACCCCCCGGGGAAATGTTGTCATTGTTGGAGGATCACCAAACAGAAAATGACGTCATGGTTGGGAGGCCACCAAACAGGAAGTGGTGTCACGGTTGGGAGGCCACCAAACAAAAAGTGATGTCATGGCTGGAAGGGCCTCAAACAGGAAGCGGTGCTATTATTGGAAGAGGCATCAAACAGGAAGTGACATCATGGTTGGAAGGGCACCAAACAGGAAGTGATGTCATGGTTGGGAGGCCACCAAACAGGAAGTGGTGCTATTATTGGAAGAGGCATCAAACAGGAAGTGATGTCATGGTTGGAAGGGCACCAAACAGGAAGTGGTGTCACGGTTGGGAGGCCACCAAACAAAAAGTGATGTCATGGCTGGAAGAGGCACCAAACAGGAAGTGGTGCTATTATTGGAAGGGGCATCAAACAGGAAGTGACGTCATGGTTGGACGGGCACCAAACTGGAAGTGATGTCACACCAATGCCAGTCTCCCTCCAGGTCTACCCGGAAGTAAATCCCAGTGTGCTCAATGAGTCCTACACCCGGGGAAGCGTTCTGAGTGTCCCATTCTGAGATGGTGGTGCCGAGGATTTGGCGACACTCCTCAGGGGGGTCGCGAGAGCCAGTTTGCAACCGTTTCTCTGGCGCCCTCCGCTGAGGCTTGAGGGGAAGGGAGACTCTGCGGCCACTGGGAAGGAGCGCGGGTAGAACAGGACAGGGCTCTGCGCATGCGCCTCACCCGCCAGCCTGCAGACCGGAAGCCCCGCCCTCGACGACCGGAAGCGGTACGTCGGCGCAGATTTTGGGAACGGACCTTCCGGCGCAGGTCGGGCGGTGGGATGGCGGCGGAGCAGCAGCAGCACCGCCCGCAGCCCCGGCCGTGCGAGGCGGGACAGCCTCCCCGGCGTGGCAGCAGCAGCTCCTCCAGCTCGTCCTCGTCGTCCTGCTCCTCGTGCTCGTCGGCGGGCGGTGCCGGCTCTGGGTCCGGCTCTGGGTCCGGGACGGGCGGAGGATCCGGGGGCGCGCCCGGGAAGTGGGTGCGCCTGAACGTGGGCGGGACCTGCTTCCTGACGACCCGCCAGACGCTGTGCCGCGACCCCCGAAGCTTCCTCTTCCGGCTCTGCCAGGCCGACCCCGACCTCGACTCAGACAAGGTGGGTGCCTGCGGGGCGGGGGCACAGAGGTGTCCCGGGCAGGGTCTCCCCGGCAGCCGTCGAGGCCGGGGCGCAGCTGCACGGAAGGCCTCTCGGGTGCCGCGCAGGAGGAGGAGGTGGCAAGCCCTGGCCTGCCTCGCAGCCCCGAGAGACCTTTGACAGCCTCTTCCCGGAGGGAAGAGCCGCTTCTGCAGCCCTCCCCCCAGGTCCTTCCCTAGGCGGCTTCTTCCTGGAAGGGGCCCTCGCTGGGGCTTCCACTGGAGGCCTCGAGCCCCTCAGTCTGTGCCTCTCCTGGGGTCTGGACAGGAGGGATCCAGGCCTCTTTCAAAAAGTGGTTCCCAAAGTGGGGGTCACAAAATGCTGGGCGCAGCCATCTTGAAATGGGAGTCAGTTAGTCAGACTGATGTTGTGGCCACCAGGCAGGAAGTGACGTCATGGCTAGCTGTGCCCCCAAACAGCAAGTGATGTGGTAGGCAGACAAGCCACTGAACAGGAAGTGATGTCATGGCTAACGTTCCCCAAACAGGAAGTGACCTCACATCAACGCTGTGGCATTACTTACTCAGAAGTGAGTCTCAGTGATGCTTTCCTGTAAGTCGCATTGAACACAATGGGACTTACTCGTGAGTAGACATTGAGGTGATGTGGCATCCCTGTGATGTCACTTCCTGTTCTGGCTGTGACATCACTTCCCTTCTCAGAAGGGGTCCAGGCCGGAATGCTGGAGAGACTGAACTGCACTGGAGGAGCCTTCCCTGCCCTTCCCACCCCCAAGGAGGCTCCTCCATCCTTCTGTCCTCATGAGAGACCCTTGAAGGGGGAGGCCGAGAGGCACAGACCAGCCTGGTTCACCCGGGATGTTTCATGGCTGAGCCTGGATCTTCCAGGTCCAAGTAGTGTTGCCCCATCCCGGCTCTTGTCCATCCAGTTCAGGGGGACACGGCTTCCTGGTTAATTAAGGCTGAAGTCCTAACCCTATGTAGGCCAGCCTAACCCCAGCACAGTCCGGCAATGGCCTTGGGTGTCACCAAAGTGACACTCATGTGCCACTCCTGGGGGAGGCTTAGGCCACGCGCTTGCCTCTCTACATCAACATGGGAACAGGGAGACTGATGAGTTCCACCATCTTAGATTGGGATTGCACCCTAATCCTCAGTGTTCTCAGCCTGTGTTTCCTCACCCCCACAGACTTAGGAGTCTCCAAACCCCAGCCTTTGGGGAGCCCCCATCCCAGCCCTCAGCCAAGCCTTGTAGTCCTCCCAAGGCAAAACTCTGCTCCACAATTAGGGAGGGTATTTTGTGGGCTGCGGAAGCTGTACGGACCTTCTCTCTGTGTATGAAGCAGGTCTCCGTCAGTCTTGGAAGACTATGGTATCGTGCTCGGCACTGCATGCCGAGCATGAAAGCCTGGGTTGGATTGTTATGGAGGAGAGGCTGTTACCCAAGCAGCAAATCCCCCCTCTCCACGCCACTGAATGAGTCCAATGGAAAGGCAGAGCCAATACGATTGGATCCAGCTGGCGTCGCAGAGCTGGGCTAAGGACAGGAGCTCACCCTGTCTTGTGGGGCCAACCCGGGTCTCGAACCATGGCCTGCTGGTTAACAGGCACAGCGTCTTAACCGCATGCACCACCCACAGCGTGTGTATGAAAGGACTTATGAATTGGTTTGAAGATCACCCTCTGTTTGAAAGTGTTTACAGTCTGACTTAAATTCACTCATTAACAAGTTATTCAAATTTTAAATGTAAACCAATTCTTTTTTATTGGTCTGGCCCCAACACAGTATCAGAAAGGCAATGTGACCCTCCTGCCAAAAAGCTTAAGAGACCCTTGTTGTAGCTCAGTCATCCTAGGGATCGGCCAAGTCAGAGCCCTGTTTTCCCGTCACATCTCTGGCAACACCTGGAGCAGTGACTCCAGCACAAGTGAAGTTTATTGTTTGATCTCTATGTTGTGGCCGCTGCTCTTTTGCGATGGTTGGACTTCATCCAACCACTGATTGTCAGGGTGAGGGATGGGAAGGGCTCTCCAAGGACACTCTATTGAAAGGAAACGTTTTTTACAGGATGAAACAGGCGCCTACCTGATAGACAGAGACCCCACCTATTTTGGGCCAGTGTTGAATTATCTTCGACATGGGAAGCTGGTGATCAATAAAGATCTGGCCGAGGAAGGTATGTGTGCTACTGACTGCTGGGCAAGGCCAGAGTACATGTTTCATGGCTTTTAGCAAGCTCAGTATTGAGGTGTTTGTGGGGAGCCATCCTCCATAACTCCCACCCATCTTGAGGGGACATTGCCAGTCCTCAGTATTGCTTGGCAGCCTATGATGACCTTTGGGCCTGAATTGCCTGGCATTGGAGGGAACTTGGGGCTGCAGCACATTTGAGTACTGGCGTTTCCCACTGTGTGCCCTGCCTTCAGGGCGAAGCAGCTAGTTCTGAGACTGTTCTAAACATTGTTCTTTCTTCCCATCAGGTGTGCTTGAAGAAGCTGAATTCTACAACATCACATCCTTAATAAAGCTTGTAAAGGACAAAATCAGGGAAAGGGATGGCAGAATTGCACAGGTGGGCCCCCCTTGCATTGTTTTGTCTGTAGATGTGACCACAGTTGACCACAGCCACCTGTGTAGCTCTTGAAAACCTAAGTGGTAACCTAAGGGGAGCCTGAGGGAGCTGGGGATATGGATTTCCTGCCTGCCACTCCACCTATGCTTCTCTCCCAAAGGTGCCAATAAAGCACGTTTACAGGGTGTTGCAGTGCCAGGAGGAGGAGCTGACTCAGATGGTCTCCACTATGTCTGACGGCTGGAAGTTTGAGCAGGTAGGAGTGAAAGCCAATCCAGATGGCCAGCTTCGGCTGTAGGAGTGACTGTGAGCACAATCCTAACCATGTCTACTCAGAAGTAAGCCCCATTGTGTTCAATGGGTCTTACTCCCAGGAAAGCGTGTTTAGGATTGCAGCCTGTGTCTTTTTTGTTGTTGCCTTAGGTGCTTTTGCTCTTTGACCCTTGCCTTGGTTCTGTGGGGAGGGTTCTGTGCTCTTCCTGTAGCCTGAGGGACAGAGGGTTGGGGAAAGGAGTCATCTGCAACTTGTTGCCTGAGGTGACACTTGAACTGGTTTGGAGTTTGTGCCCTTAATAATAGGAGAGCACCAACTCTTCTGGGCAAATATTTCTGTGCCACATGGCCCATTGGAATCAGCTGCAGTTGGATGGCTTCCTGGGACAGGAACCAATCTGAGGCTGCCCTTCCAAGGCAAGCCAACCTACTCTCTCCATTCCTGTTTTGGACATGCAGTTAAGAACTTTGCGCAGACTGCTGAGCCTTTACCTCAGAGTACAGTTGGGTGCTGCAAACTAACCAGGGGCAAAATTTTGTGTGTATTTTGCCACATTATCCAAAGCTGAATAATTTTCTGTATCTTGCAATTGATGTTTCAAAGGGCTTCCTCAGTGTTCCCTCAGTGGGGTTCACAGGCTAGTTCCTCTCACCTTCTGGGGAGGGGGTTCTACACTTTTCTTCCATGCCTATGCTAGGGTAGCAGTGAGTTGGCAGCAAGCAATGCATGTAGGCATTTTGTTTAGCTAGCACCACTCGGATTTGATTGAGGAAACAAGCAGAGAGGAAAGCAGATCATCGGAAATAGGAACCAGCGCTGTGTTTCTGGGCCTGATTGTCTGAGCAGATTCAAGAACTGTGTTTGCCTTGGTGACTCATTCCCTGTCCATATCCTCCTTCAGCTCTTTCTTCCTGGGTCGGGGCAGCCACACCCACCCTTACAAAGTTCAAATGACAGCACAGGGGTACCAGCTTTCCAACCTGAAGAATGAGGTTCATCAACAGTGACTTGGATGATGTCTCCAGCCACTGTGGACCCAGCCTATAAAGCAGGAAAAAAGGGGGAGACAGGAGGAGCAGATGGGTGTTGCTGTGACGCAGCTGTGCTGCAAGTGGAGGCCTGGACTGAGGGACCCAATGGCTTTTACATGATAATTGCATGTGCTGTTAGCAAACAACAGACTCACAACTGCATTTTGTGTGCCATTAGACTGGCAGGATCTGCATTTAGGAACCCCTTGAGGATTGCTGCAGGATTCCAGGCTTCTTCCTGGCATTGCAAAGAGATGGGCTGGCCAGATTTCCAGGTTGGGGGGAGACAACTGCATTTTTGGGTTTGTTCACAGTGAAGGCTCCTGAAGACACAGGGTAAAAGTGGCAAGGGGTTAAAATCCTCCCTCCTTCTCTGCTCTTCTGATGTTCTTTCAGCCCTGTTGCAGGTGGGGTTGGGGTGACCTGAGCTTTGGAGGGTTGAGGTCCTGGTCTGAGCCTCTGTTCCCTTGCAGCTGGTCAGCATTGGGTCGTCCTACAACTATGGGAATGAAGACCAGGCAGAGTTTCTGTGCGTTGTTTCTAAGGAGCTGCACAACACGCCCTACGGCATGACCAGTGAACCCAGTGAGAAAGCCAAGGTGAGTCCCAGGTGGAGCAGCTTATCCTGAAGATCTTTGGAGACAATCTTCATTGCTTGGGGAGTCTCTCAGTCCCTAGCTTGCCTCCAGCTGCAAGAAAGGCTGCCACAGTCCAGCTTCAGCTCACTCTGTATCAAGGGTTGGCCTGACTGGAGGGGCTGTTTTCATTGGCAAAGGTGTTCTATGGAAGTGAGTGTCATCAAGGCACCAGGGAGGTGGTTGCAGGCTCTAGGCTGGCAGTGTCATCTGAAAAGGAGGAGTGACTGGAGAAATGAGTGCAACTCGCCCTGTGCCTGCCACTGCTGGCTGCTTATACAAGATACTTTGGGATACTTGTCCATCTCCCTGTTGGCAGTGTAGCTCAGACAAGCAGTAGATTCCAAGTTGCTGATCTATTAACTAATCTCTCTACAAACATGCAAGAGTTTAATGTGCACTAGATCAAACATAGGCAGTGACTGCATTTCAAAGGTCTCTAAGTTTTACCAGGAGTCTCAAACTCAATTCATACAGAGGGCCAATGTTAGCATTCATGGTGCCTGCAGAGGGCCAGAAGCATCATTAAACAGAAATGGCCAGAAATCAGCACAGAGATTCATTAGCTGCAAATGAGAGAAGAGAAAATCCAAAAATCTTGTTCATATTTTCAAGATATGAGCCCAGTGATCAGGCTAGGAGACCCCATTTGTAAACAGGGCTGGACAAATGGGTTCCGGGGGCTACTGTAGAAGGTGGTGTGAATCTCATCTGTCGGCTGGCCTGAATACAAAGCTGCCTCAACTTTCTCTCTGCTTCTGGTTTTCTGGAGCCTCTGGCCACAGGATGTAGCTGCTAGAATGTAGACCAGCCACTTGGGGAGGATGCATTTAGAGTCTTCCTGGGGTGATGACTGACACCAGGGTTCTTGCCTAACTTGTCTGCACATTTGTTTAGGGTGCATAGATGTGCCGAAAATTTCCTTGTTGAATTTGAGGAAAGCTGTAACAGGTCACTAGGCTTGAAGCAACAAGGTGATGCTTGTGTGGGGTAGGGTTGCCATAATTCTCTTCCACAAAATTGGGACAGGACGTTCTGTCCCATTTGAGCACAATCCCCCCAAATGGGATTGTCCCTGGTTTTTCAGGACATATGGCAACCTTGGAGGGGCCACCAGAGCATGGTGGCACCAGGGGCCACCTTTGCCCTGAAGAGAGGGCCTTGCCTGGCCTTTGGTACAGAGTTTGGTTGCTGGACCAGGCCAGCCACTTGTAATGCCATAAATGGCCTCAGGAAGAGCCTGCACTCTGGATTTGCCACATCCAAGGCATGTGGAAGATGCAAAGTAGGAAGCAGCTGTGTGTATGTGGAAGGGATGTGTGTATGAGGGCTATGGGCAGACTGTTGGGTGCAGCGAATAGGGGACAGTTGGGCTTGTTTTGACTTGCTTTAAACACCAAATAACCCTATGAGGCTTACCTCCCATTACAACCTAGGCTCCCACCCTTTACTTTCAAGTTTCCCCCCCAAAAAAATTAAAAAATGGTAAAGTTCCGTTCCTTAGTGCCTTGTTCTATCTCAAGCCTCTCCAGCCAAGTGAGTGGCAGTTGCTCCCAGAAAATCAAGTTTCCACAATTTTATTATTAGTCATAGACCAGAATAAAAGTATAAAATAGACTTAAAAACTACTGCCCATAAAATTACCCTGTCCTGGGAGCCCCTAAAGATACCCTAAAGATACCCAACTCACCTCTGGGAGGGTCTTTTGGTAGCCTATTTGCCCTGTCCTGAAAGCTGCTCTGGTGGCTTCTAGAGGCTGCAGAACATTTTTGTGATTTTGGTGGCCACTGTTCTGCTGGATCATGGCAGCTGCTGTTTCTTTGTTTTTTTTTGGGGGGGGGGGGGAGATTACCAGACTGGCCAACCTGCTGGACAGTGCAGGGTGAAGCTTCCTTCCATGGATCTTTCCACAGCACAGGATTTGCTTGCCCCCACCCTCTCAGACTGGGACTTACGAGTTCAGGCATAACTCTCTCCCCCGCCCCTGGTTAAGCTGAGTTGAGCCTGCTCAGATCTCAGGAGCTTGTTGCAGAGATTTGGGTTGTGCAGGGTGAAGGTTGCAGCACATGAGCTGGCTGCTGCTACCACAGAGAACTCAGGTTTCTCCCCCCCACTGCTTCCTCTGGGGCTCATGGTGGAGGGGCTTTTTCTGGATGTGGCAGCATTCAACCTGGACTTTCTTCTTCTCCTCCCTCTCTGCATTTGCTGCATGACACTCAGAGTGAAGACGAGGAGACGGATTACGATATGAATGACTCAGATTGAGTGTGCGTGCAATGGTGAGCACCAGGGTGCCCCCCTCCACTCTCCTCTGGCCTCCCCCCGTGGTGCCTCCCATGCTGTGTGTATGTCTGTGGCTGCCTCATCCCTTCTTGCCAAGCCCAGCTGCCCTTGCAGTAGACTTGCCTTTAGATCCTGACCAGTAGTGTTGTTGTGTGTCACCGACTCCCCTGGCACCTGTAGCAGGCTGGCAGCTGCTGCAGTTGTTGCCAGGAGGCACTTGGCTCTTTCCATGGGGCTGAGGGTGGGAAGATATAACACTTACCATGTATGGAGAGCTGGGCACCATGCAAAAGGTGCCCCTTTTGCACCCACCACCAGTCCCCTCTCAGGCATTATCTTGGCTGTGCCCACTTTTCAGTCGGAACCTCTTTGATGTTGGACTAGACGACTAATAGGTCCCTTCCAGTTCTCTGATTCTGTAAAGCACTTCAAAGCATGGCTGGCTGGCCTTTTTGGTACCAAGCCATGAAATATGCAGCCTTCGACTTTGGAGGGTGGAGGGGGGTAGAGGCAGGACCTGGTCTGGTCCCCATCCCAAATCACCACATCCATCCCTTTCTGCTCTGTGAAGTTTGGGGCTATTTCATTTCTCAGGCAGAGATGCTGGAAGGAGTGTGCATTAGCTTCTGTTCAGACATTGGGGGGATGGATGGAGCACAGGTTGGCAGAGGGAGGCTGCTGCACACAGTGGGTCTCGTGTCCAGCTTTGAATTTAGGCAAGGCAAGAAGGAAGGGAGGAGACTCTAGGAGAGATTTACTGCTGAAATGGGGTCTGTGCCCATAAATGGCACTAATTCTTCCCCTCCTGGTACCCCCATGTGTTACACACCTGTTATTCTCCCACTTCTCTGAAGAAGCTCAGGTCTTCTGTGACTATCCCATGAGGTGAGAGTGGCCCAAGATAACTTGGTCAGTTAAGCTGCCACTGAGGGGGGATGCACAGTAGCCTCTAACACTGCTCTCTCATTGCAGTAGCATGAGTGATGGAAGTGAGACAAGGCTGCTGACACCAGCAGGGTCACCAGGCATCAGAAGGGGCAAGATATGGTGCTTTGCTGCAGACCCTGCCCCTGCCCTACCCTTCACAGGAGTCAAGCTGGAAAGACCCTGTCCATGTCCATCCCCCTTGGACAATGGCGGTCATTGACAATAGTGAGTCACCTGCCTGCCTTCTTGGCTAGGCTTCTTGGCCTCAGTTCTCCTCCATCAATGGTTGTGGCTCTTAACGTGGCTTTGAAGTAACTCTGAATAAACAGATATGCTGAAGACATAGGTGGGAGGTAATGGTCCCTTGAGTTCTGAGAATTAAGGATGTGCTGAAGCACCAAAGGAGAGGAAAGTGATCCTGCTCCAGTGACTCAGCGAGACTGGTGCACGTTGGCTTTATTGCCAGATCCTCCCGTTTCCATAACCAGATAGCAACAGGGAGGTCCTATAAAACAATCTGAAATGTGCCTCCAAGAGTCCTCAGCATGTTTCTTGGAGGCCAGAGAGTGTTGAGAAACTCTTCTTGGCAAGGCAGGCCAAGGGAAGGGAATCAGGGTTGCTCTGCCTCATGTCCTTTAGGGTTTTGCAGGTGGGGTGTTGCCTTCTCTCTCCTCAGCACAGGGCTTCATTAGGTGGAACCCTGTTGGCTGACTAGGCACCCTCCCCCAATTGGACTGAGCAGCTTTGCACACAGGAGTGTCTCTTAGGGTGGACTTCTTTGTTGGCAGGAGAGGACGGGGAAGAAGAAAGCAGGTGGTCCTTTTGGTTTTGCCCTTTAAAACAGACTTTAATGTCCCTGTTTACATAAGGAATCTTTGGTCTGTCTGTCTTGTCAGAACAAAGGTTTCCTTGTCTCATAAGTACAGCTTTGCTGATGGCTGACCTCAGGCTTCATTTGCCTGGGGTGGAAGTTAAAACCAGCTTGTCAGTGCAGGGAGGCACAGAAACTTTGACCTGTGGGTCAGGACTTCTAATGAATTTGGCCTATGTGGGCCAAAACCTTTGCTTGCTAAAAGGGTTGAGGCAGTGATTCCCAAACTGGGGGTGGTCAAGACCTGATTTTTGGTGAGTTGTGAAGCTGACAGTGAAAATGTATTGAGTAACCCAATGGGAAGCAAAACAGAGTAGTTGACTGTGCTTCAGCCATATTGAAGAGAGCTGAGGGAAGCACAGCACCACCAGAAGGATCCAAATCCAAGGACTTCATACTGGGATTTTACAAGAAGCCTTAGAAAACAGAATATTTGGATCTCTTTCCTCACAGAGGACTAGTTCCTCTGCAAGCTAGGCAGCTTTACATTGGTACTGGGTAGCCTTTAGAGGCCTCTCCCATGCTCATCCCCATTTGCCAGCAAATTGCAACTGATACACACCAGGTCTGTGCCTTTCTGCAAGTCTGTGCAGTTTTGGGGGACAGCTGTTACAGCCACCACTACCTAGAGAAGGGTCAAATGTAGTTCCTGCAGTTATGCAGGATGTGAATCTGCAGTCTCTGCCCAGTATCAGAGTGGCACTCTCAGTATGGCACATGTACAAGAATTATGGTACAGATAGGGGGGAATCCCTGCTGTGGAGGCTTTGCAAGTGGTTCTGGAATGCAGGACCTTGCTGGAGAATCACCCTGTTGTAACCTTTCACCCTTTCTCTTTCTCCTTTCCCTGCCCAAGATCTTGCAGGAACGAGGTTCAAGGATGTGACTCCTCAGTATTGCATGGTATGAAGAGTGTTCTTTGGAATTGACCCATGAAGAGGCCTGGAACCCAGTGAAATGCACATGTTCTGGATTTCAAACCATTCCTCCTAAGTTGGTGTTGGCTGGGGAGGCCTCCACTCTGTCCTGCCACAAGAGGGCTTTTGTTAGCTGGGGGGAGGGCAGTCGTCGTGGTTCTGGGTGACCTCGATACCCTAGGCAGAATCTGTCCTGCTGTGTGCTTTTCCTGAAGATACAGAGCACTCCAGTGCTATGAAGATAAGGCCTCATTGAATACTTGCATTGCCGACTGTTCAAGGACAATCTACCTGGTGCTATGTATCAATTACAGCCCACATGTGAATTTGCGCTGCTGCCACCATACATTCCTTGGGGCTTTAATGTCAGAACAGTATAGGAAATGGGGCACCAGCTTGCTGGAAGCTCTAGCCCGTACAGAAGGGTTCCCTCCTGGAAGGATGTGCAGCTCTCTCCTGCTTCCTTCAGCGGGAGACACCACTCGGGAAGAAGAGTGATCTTTACCTGTGCCTCTAAGTGTGGCCTTCCTCTCCAGACGACAGACTGGATCTTGCAAACATAACCTCCAGTTTTAGCTACAATTTGGGATGGAAGGATCCATTTTTAAAAGGAAACAAAAAATGCCACAGCATTTTGCCTTTCAAATACAAGCCTGTCTCCCCCTTCCCAAAAGACACCCTGCCTGTTGTAAGTTGCATTCTCTTTGTTTAGCATCTGTGCCCTTTCAACCAGTGAGAGAGTTGGAGGTGGCCTGGGACAGAGTGTTTTGAGGGTTAGGATCCAGGGGGGTCCAAGGGCTGCTTCTGGAATACTGGTGACTAATTAGCAGATGTTTACAGCTACTTCTACGTCCTCTTAAACTATGCAGTTCTTTTGGCTGTTTTGGCAAATGCTTGTGGTTTCATTACAAGAGGCTCATGGTAACTGTGAAGAAACCCTACTGGACCTTTTGTGTGCATGTTTAAAGGAAACCATGTCTTATGCTGGTTTAAGCAAGTACGTGTGCAGAGCTCCCTCTGCTTTGTGGAGCTGCAAACGTGAAGGTTGAAGGTTCTCACATGTGGTTCCTGGTGTATTTTTATTCAGCATCTTTGAACAGCTCACCAAAGTTGTGTGTATTCTCACAACCTTAACACCCAGGTGCACAGAGGCCTTGGCTAGAACCCCAAGCAACTGGCGTTTACCTGCCGAATTCCTGATCTTGTTCCTGGCAAATGGGTTCTGCCCAACAGATCACCAGGTGGGGCTCTCTGGTCCAGCTTGTAGACTGATCTGTACAGGGAAGGTTACAACAGCCATCCTGGACCTTTTGTCTTTTTAGATGTTCACGTTTTAACTGACTTTTACTAAAATGTGGTTCTGAAGGGGAAAATGTTTTTGCTTTTGTACTGTTTACAGGTGTCCACGTTTTACTTTAAAGCTCATTTCAGTCTTTCTTCCTATGCAATGGCATGTTTACATGAGGACACAAGAAGGACATACTGCTTGGGGGGAATGGGACGAACAGATGATTGCTGCCATAATTGTGCTTTCAGGGGACAATCCTAACCAATTTAGGCCATTCCCATTTCTGTGCACTAACCTAATCCCACCAGAAGTGGCACAGAAATGCCTTCTGGCACTTTTGTGACATCCTAGGCCAGCACAGGACTTGTTCTAGCCTAACCAGGAGCTAGGATTGTGCTGTCAATGTCTGTTATGCCAGTCTTCTGCAGCAGAAAGAAAGAGTATTGGCTGGAAGGCTTCTACCATAATGCTCCTTTCTAAAAGGTGCACTATGCTGTCCTATAGAATTGCCAGCTTACCCAGGGGAACAGCCTTTGTCTTCCATTGGAGAAAACGGGCCCCCTCCCCTTGGCTGTATTCTGTATGTTACAGTCTGTGGGACCCTTTCTTGGCTGACTACCAACCCAGAAAATGCCAGGGGGCTTGGATGAATCTCTGTCACTCACTCCTTGGCTGTCTAGGCACCTGCAAGCACATGCACCAAATTGTCCTTACTGCTGGCATTTACACATGAACCTTTAAGGAAAAGCTTAGCTCCCTTTGCATGTCTTGTAAAACAGCCATGTGACTTTCCAAATTGAGAATTCAGTCCCAGGGGTCCATAGAGGGCTCTTATATTCTGCATGACTAAATTGGCCTGTGGCATAAAAACATCATATCTGGCATCCATCTGCTTTCTTTAAAAAAAAACCATGTTCTTGCTGTTGATATGAAAGTTGGATAATAAAGAGCAGTGCTTGAAAGCACACATAGTGGGAGTCAGGAGAGGCTTTAATATCCAGCAAAGCCCAGTCTCCAGACCCTACAAGGGGTGGCCACTTCCTTGTCATGTCTCTGCCTTTCACTCCTACTTGCCCACTGCCAGGATGTTCCATTTAAAAACCTTTAAATGTAGTTTTCCCAGCATTGGGATATTGAGCACAATCCTAACCATGTCTTCTCAAAAGTAAGCCCCATTATGTTCAATGGGTCTCACTCCCAGGAAAGTGTCTTTAGAATAGCTGCCTTAACTGTAATGTTTTGTTACCCACCAGCACTTTTGTGTATAGCACTCAGCAATTGAGATGTTGACATCTGTGCTCTTGTTGAAGAGGAGGGAAAAACAACATGTGCTTTTTTGCTCGCCGGTTGTCCAGTGTGTTTCTGTCCACACAGGAGGGCAACTGAAGGCCTTGCAGGGTGTCCAGACTTTTTGGCATGAAAGGCAGCATCCAATTTCTTGACACCGTTCAGGGCTCGAAGAAAAAAAAAATTTATTTGCATTTCAAATTTGAATAAATATATGTAAGTGAATAGAAGAATGAATGAATGAATGAATGAATGAGCATTTCCTGCCCAGGAGGGGTGATGCAGCTCAGTGGCGTAGCAAGAGGGGGGTGGAGGAGTCCAAGAAGGAGGGAGGCGTGCGAGGGGCCCTCCCCTTCGGAGCCATTCCAGCCTGGAATGGCTCCGAAGGGGAGGGCCCCTCGCACGCCTCCCTCCTCCCTGGACTCCTCCACCCCCTCTAGCTATGCCACTGATGAAGCTTCCCCAGGCCACCTGTCAATCAGTCCAAGACCCACCCCCAGGAAGTGATGTCATGATGTAACAAACACCAGACAGGAAGTACTTAAGTGCATATATCAACACTCTGAGACCCCTCCCCGGAAGTGATGTCACACCCACAACAGGAAGTGACACCACTGATGCCAGAGCTCCTCCGTGTCTACTCAGAAGTAAGTCCCATTGGGTTCAATGAGCTTTTCATTCCAAGATGGCGGCCCTCAGATCCTCACGACCCCCACTTTGGGAACCCATGGAGGAGGCTCACGAGGGAGGGGGTTAAGGCCTAGTCTGAGGAGGGGGCGAGATGGAGCCTCCTCCTGGAGTGAGAGGGTGTTTCTGAGGCGGCCAGTGTGGCTGCAGGCCCTACCCGAGGCTCCGCTCCCACCACTCCTGAGGGGACGCAGCCGTCGAGGGGCCCACCCTGTGGTCGTACTGCGCATGCGCCAGAGGCCCCAATTTCTATGGCAACGGCGCAGGCCGGAGATTCTAAGCCCCGCCTCCACCCTACTTTAGGCCCGCCCACTCGCTTGTCGAAGGCGGGGATTGGCGGAGACAAGCTCCGCCCAGGAGAAAAGGAGGCGTGGCTTGTAGTCAAACCCCGCCCATCCGCTCTAGAAACGCACCGCGCACGCGCGCAACGCTACGGATCGCGTCGAAGGTCAGTCAGCGTGACGCGCTGCGCTTCTGCGAGGGAAAGTCTGGGTTGGAGACAAAAGAGGGGGGGAGGAGGCGGCAAGTTGGGAACATCCGGGTCACTCGTTCGCTCTCTCGCCGCCGAGGACGCCTGGCTCTGGGAGACGCGCGCTCCGCGGCCGCTGACGGTGAGGCCTGGGAGGGAGGCGGGGAGGGACTGACGGGCGCCAGGCGGGCCAAGGTCAGGCCTGGGGGGCGAGGTGGGGGAGGCAGGCCCGGCCGCGGAAGGGGGAGGCCGGGCGGGGGCAGGGCCTGGTCTGGCCTCCCGCGCACCCTGACGCCTTTCCCGGCCCTCGCCCGCAGGAGGAGCTTGAGATGTCCGGCATCGCGCTGAGCAGACTCGCCCAGGAGAGGAAGGCCTGGAGGAAGGACCACCCCTTCGTGAGTACCGGGGAGGGACGGAGGGAGGGAGCCAGTCCTGCTCAGGCAGCCTCTCCGCCCGCGAGGCCCACAAAGGTCTTCAGGGACGCGGCTGGGCCTCCTCTGAGCACCCACAGCTGGGGCTGGACGGGCCTCCTCACAGGAACCACCAGGCCCTTCCCTTCTCGTCCTTCACGCTCCCTCAGGCGCTTGCCCTGCCCCACAGAGTCCTGCGTGCTGCGGGGAGGATGGGGGCCAGGCCAGGAACGCTGCAGGTGAGTCTCCTTCCTGCTTCCCTTCGGAGCCCCAGCAGGACCAGTGCCCCTCCGCACCCTCGGCAGCAACACATGCTCTCCGCGCATCCTTCCAGCCCAGGACTCTCTTCCAAATTTAAAAACAAGTTATTGGGACGCTCTGCTGGGTCTACTCGGAAGTAAGACGATAGACGATAGTCTAGATGGACGATAGTCAATAGATAGGATAGACGATAGTCAATAGGGCTTCCTCCCAGGGAAGTGTGGACAGGATGCCAGCTGTAGAGCCCACCCTATGCAGCTCTACTCGGAAGTAAGTCCCATGATAGTCAATGGGGTTTCCTTCCAGGGAAGTGTGGCCAGGATGCCAGCCTCAGAGCCCATCCTTTGCAGGTCTACTCAGAAGTAAGTCCCATGATAGTCAATGGGGTTTCCTCCCAGGGAAGTGTGGCCAGGATGCCAGCCTCAGAGCCCATCCTATGCAGGTCTACTCAGAAGTAAGTCCCATGATAGTCAATGGGGTTTCCTCCCAGGGAAGTGTGGCCAGGATGCCAGCCTCAGAGCCCATCCTATGCGGGTCTACTCAGAAGTAAGTCCCATTGTGTTTAGTGAGAGTTACTCCGAGGATAGACGAGTGCCAGATTCCAAGATGGTGAATCTTACTCTCTGGCAACCCCTTGACCTGAGGTTGTGATGAATGAGCATTTCCTGCACAGGAGGGGTGATACAGCTCAGCGGCATAGCTATAGGGGGGTGGAGGAGTCCGGGGGAGCCAAAGGGCTCCGAAGGGGAGGGTCCCTCGCACGCCTCCCTCCTACTTGGACTCCTCCACCCCCCTATAGCTATGCCACTGATGAAGTGTGTCCAGACCCCCACATTGACTACCACTGCTGTGGGGCAGGGATGTCTAAGCCTCGACATCCCTCGGTAAGACTCCTCCATCCAGCCTGCAGGCCAGCCTAATATTATTTCAATGTAACCTTTTATATAAATTTATGTGGTGCTTCTCAACAAAATCCTGTATTTACTCAAATATAACACTCACCTTTTCCAGCCAAATTCACAATGCAATCCTAAACACACACTTACCTGGGAGTAAGATCCATTGAATACAATGGGGCTTACCTTTGAGTAGACCTGGTTAGGATTGTGCGCTCATTCTCCAAAATCAGGGTGCGCATTATATTTGATGTTGAGTAAATACGGTATTTTGATTCTAGGTATAGGGTGTGCATTATATTCGATGGCATATTATATTTAAGTAAATATGGTATTCTTCCAAGTGTTTTAACTAAAGTGTAAATAAATCCATTGTTACATAAAGTAGTGCAAGTGCATAAAAATCATAACATACCCCCAAATCCAGAGTAACTACAGGAGCACATAAGAGACGTTATGTGCACCTGTAGTTAGTGCACCACCTAGTGAAAACCTATGGGAAATTCATATTGGAATCCAGAGTAAGTTGTTCTTACACCAGAGCAAGGACTCCCTGTAGTTACTGTACTCTGGATTTTGCCCTTAATACCAGTCTTTTGAGACTGAAGGATACCAGTGATAAATCTCATGACATTAACATAGTTTTATCATTGTATTACTCATACGCAGTATGCAACTGCACATTACTATCACCAGTAAAAAAATTTTTTTAGTCTCAAGCCTTTTAAAATAGGGGCGTGCATTAGATTAATGTAAATACAGTATTTGTACCCTAAGCAAGACTGTGCTTCACAATCTTCATTTTCATCCATGGTCCGGGCTCTAAACAGAACCAACCGCAAGGTATTGTTGTGTTGTGATTCTGCCAACGCTCAGTGTTGTGTATCTCAGTACATACATCACACTTTTAGTATCAGGCCCCCATCTTCCTGTGTGTTGATTTGATCTGTGGTAAACGGCTCAGCTAACCTTCTGATTTTTTCAGGGTTTCGTAGCAGTACCAACCAAAAATCCGGATGGCACGATGAATCTCATGAACTGGGAATGTGCTATTCCAGGGAAGAAAGGGGTAAGGTTTTTGCTGGCTCGTCTTCTTTGTATATCTCTTGTATGGTGGGGTATCGGAGGTTATCCAGAAAACCCATACAAGTTGAACCTCAGAATCAGTAAACAGTAATTTAGCCATTTTAATTGCAAAAGCAGTTATTTAGCATGGTAACAAAGCAGGCAGTGAAGTGGTTTCCCTTTCCCTGGGCTTGAAACAGCTCAAACAATTGTCTTTTTTTCTGCAAAGCAATTGGGAGTGCAAAGCAATGGGGAAGTTATCGCTTTGTATTCATGCTCAGGAGCAGACAGAGTATCTGTCTCCCAGCTGAAGCCTTTCTCTGAAGCCTCTGAGTTAAAAGATTATTTGCCTGTCACATTATCATAGCAAGCAGACTGTTTTTAAGGCATTCGCTGCTGCTTTAAGAATGCTTGTCTTTTAAAGGGCCAACATAATTAAAATCACAGAAAAAATAACTAATAATGAGGTTATAACTACACATGTGTTTGTTAAACTTCTAGAAATGAAATAGTTGGATTGACTGATTATCCTGTATCTTCTCAACAGTTTAGTCCTCAGCCAGTGTTAGTTAGTACATTACCTCTACTATCCAGAGTAACTACAGGAGCACGTTGATGTAGTTACAGCACCACCTAGTGAAAATCTTGGGAAATTCATATTGCAATCCAGAGTGAGTTGTTCTTACATCAGACTACTAGTATTCCCTGTAGTTACTCTGGATTGCACCTAACATGTCTTCATGAGCCTTTCCTTTTACTAAAACACAGAGCCACTCCTTTTACTAACCCTAAATCAGTTGTTAAGTGTAGCTGAGGTGTACTCCCATTAGGCCATGGTGGTCATGGGCTCTTCAGGCAGGTGTCCTAAGGTGAGGAGTAGTGACCACAATAGCTGAAAATACACTGCTGCATTTTTCTGACTCTGGAATGACTAACTTTGCTCTGTGTTTCCTGACAGACACCGTGGGAAGGAGGTCTATTTAAATTACGGATGCTTTTCAAGGATGATTATCCCTCTTCACCCCCCAAGTGTAAGTCGTGAGAAGAAATGCTTCCAGGTGGTAGTGGTGCCAGGGCCACAGCAACCAGATTGCTATCAGGGACTTTAATTGATTGCGTGGGCTGGTTGAGGCCACTTGGCCACCAAGGTGATCAGCAGCAACAACGTGCCTCTTGGCACCTCTTCCCCACTTTACTGGGGACCCCAAGTGCCTTTCCTTAGGATGTCTCACTGTGAAGTCTGTAGTTCTGTTTTATGTTTGTTTTACATAGCTGTCAAAGCTTTGTAACTTACCCCTACAATCCAGAGTATCTACGGGAGCACGTAAGAGACATTACGTGTACCCGTAGTTACTGCACACCTAGTGAAAACCTATGGGAAATTCATATTGCAATCCAGAGCAAATTGTTCTTACACTGGAGCAAAGACTCCACGTAGTAACTCTGGATTGCGCCCTTCATTGCTCTGAAACATTTCTGAGGAGACATTGCAGAGACACAGTAAAGAAAATAGGTTGGTGTTAGTGTAATTTGTTTTCTAGCCCAAACCTTAATGTAAAACGTTTACTTGTCAAGAGTTTTCAGTAAGCGTGATTGTTGGTTTACTTCTGGGTGTCTGAGTGTAAAAGCCTTCAGTGGAAATAATGTTTAACCCTTCCCTCCCCTTACTGCAGGAATAAGAGGCTCGTTATATTTGTTTCTCCACCAAGCCACTGCTACTGTTAAACAACATATTTCCCTGATTGGAAGCAGACAATGACCACTTGCAGAACTGGTAGCAGAACTGCAAGTAATTTCAGAGCAGCCTGCTACTTGAACTCCTAACTGGAGTAAGAAAGGATGGATTCAGTGCTGTCATTCATTCCGGAATGATGTATAGTACTGTCATTGTAGAGTACTGTCAGCCAAGGTCACTGGGAACTTGAGATTGTGTTGTGCCCAAATGGTTGTCTACCCTGGAACTATCTAGTTGGGGGGTGGGGAGTCTCAACTACTTGGGTTTCCTCTCTAAAAATACACCATTCAGTGCTAAGTGTTCTGAACAGCATCTCCTCTTGTACAGGCAAATTTGAGCCACCCTTATTCCATCCTAATGTCTACCCTTCAGGCACGGTGTGCCTGTCCATCCTAGAAGAGGATAAAGATTGGAGGCCTGCAATCACAATTAAACAGGTATGTCTTTATCAACCACATGAGCACTCCTGTTCACTGTTCACTTCAAGTAAGCCATTTTCTTGTACAGTACCGTGGTACTTTGATTTATAAGTGTAATTCATTTTGGAAGCATGATTGTAATCCAAAACCCTTGTATATCACACCAAATTTTCCCGTAAAAAATAATAGAAATTCGGGTGATTTTTTACCACTACACAAACATATTCATATAAAACCAAAACAATTACAGCACAAAATAATACAAAATAATAAAATACAAAATAATACAAGAAAATACAAATAAATTAAAACAAATCAACCTGCACTTAGTCTCTTCAGGTCTCTCAGGCTGTAATGTGCCCCGTGCACAGGAGCCCCATTGATTAGGGCTTATTTTAGAGTAGACTTGTAAGCTAGTTCAGGCTTCTTTCCATTGCCCCCCTTATACAGGAGTGAGCACCACTGCTTATAATACTGTTTACTTTAGAGTAAATACGCAAGGCTGGTCTCTCAGGAGAGGCTGAGCAAGTGTTGGCGGAGCATTGAAACAGTCATATCCTGACCAGGACTATTTTTCCACTTGTAATGCAAGACATCACTTGTATATCAAGTTAAAATGTTTGTCTTACAAAACTCTCAATGCTAATTACTCTTAATCCAAGTTTTTACTATATTTTTGGAACAAATGTCTTTGCTAACTTGTTGCTTCTGTTTGTGTGTGAAAAGGCTCTAAGGCCACTCAAGAGCAGTGTTCAAAACTTCTGGTTTTTAGACCTTTTGCCCACCTGTACATGGTTGTGAGGGTCAAAATTTCTGTTTGTTGAGTTGCTTCCCCATCAGAGCCCCTTGAAAGATTATTTCTTTGAAGAAAAAAATGAGAGCCAACCAGTTGTTCTCTGACAGTGGCTCTCTGGCATTTCAGTCCTGGGGCCTTTTCTGAGAATGACAATTTGTCTGGGACCACCACCGCTCCCAGTAATGATGTCATGGCCAGAAATAACAACAAACAGAAAGTGACATCACTGTAATGCCAGAGTTCCTCCCTGTCTACTTGTAAGTAAGTCTGATTGTGTTCAACCAGACTTACTCCCAGGAAAGCACTGTGAGTCCCCCATTCCAAGATGATGATTCCTAATGCCAGATTCCAAGTGAGTCCCCCATTCCAAGATGATGATTCCTAATGCCAGATGGTTTGGGTGCATTCTGGGCTTTGAGAACCACTGCTCTTTATTCTTTATTCATGTCAGAAGTACATACATGGGTTTAAATAAAACACTACTATTAAGTGTAATACTGTATTATTTATACAGTATTAAGTGAAGATATTTCTGCCTTGTTCTTCCATGAAGAAAATCATTGTGCATTAGACAACCTCCCACTGGTTCTTTTTTATTTTTTATATATTGGAAAGACAAGGCTTGATAGTTTAAATCTTGGATCCAGGAGACACATTTTCAGTTTTCACATATTTTAATGCTGAGCCACCTCCCCACCCCCAAAAAACCCCAAAACTAGGTACAGATTGAACCTTGCCATTTATGCTGTTTAGTTCCAGGAATTCCATTTTGGTTCAGTTGATTTCCATTTTTGGGTTATATAAAAGCAGTTGTTTACTGTGGTAACAAGGCAGAAAATCTATACATATAAAACTGAAAAGTCACTGACTTAACACCCAGCCAAAACTGCTAGAAGCATGAAAGGGGTGAAAGCATGAAAGGGAGGGGAGGTCCTTCTGTGATGGAGGCACCACTAAGAACGGGTTTTCAGAAATTCCAACCAGAAGGGTGTGAAAAAGGGTGCAACGCATTTTCCTCCCTATATTTTACATTGATGAATTGCTGACTGATCAATGCCCTGCCCCAACCTCTGAACCCAGAACTATGAAATTTGGAGATGGTAGTCCTTATGTGTTGTCAGCACCCACTAAGAATAGATTTTTAGAAATTTAACCCCTAAGGAGGTGAAAAGGGGTGCAAGGCGTTTTCATCCTATATTTAATATTAAAGACTGATCAAATCCAGCCCCAAACCGTGCATCTGCCTACAGATGGACAAGATGGTGCATGGGGGGTGCTGCGCAGGAGCAGCGTTAAGGGTGTACCCAGGTTTTAGGGTCTGTACTCCCACAAAGTGGGTACATTTTGCTAGTTACTGCTGCTACCAAGGTATGCAGGTTGCTTTTAAGCGGTGAAAAGCCTTTTATCTTTTACTTTAAAGAGCCAATCTCATTCACATTGAGACAAAATCATTGATAAAATGCTGATGATTAGGTTATCACTACTTGTAATGTAGTGTTATAAATGATGCATACTCTTGCACCCTTTTCAGCATTGACAGGTACTGGTGTGATAGCAAGAACTAAAGGTTTTAATAGTAGTTACATGAAGAGTTTTTAGTTTTGCAAGTTAGAGTTCATGACATTCAGTCCAGTGATCCTATATGCTTGTGGTGGTAAGACCAGTGGAATTCATGGTACGCCAGCACTTTTAAAAAATTATTTTTTCCTTGTACCCCTTTTCTTCCCAACACAGATGCTCAAACACTTGGAGAATATGTTTAAGGGAGGATGGGAGGGGCGTGTTCCCATGACTGCCCCCCCCCCCGTCTTCTGCTGCTTCCTGCTGCCTTTCCCAGGAAGCACAAGTGCCCCAATAGCAAAATGCTATGTAGCCACACCTGCCCATCTGCTGCAACTAGGCAGCCACTCCCAAAGCATAGGAACGTGTTTTGGTCAACAGGGGTGGCCTATATTTGCTGTGCCTTGTGGGAAGGAGAGTAACAAACTTGACTTAAGAAAGCCAGTGGTTCTAGCACCCCTTTTATCCCGCTGTTGTTGGGGAATTCTGCCATGTTACCCCCTCAGTAGTGCTAGTAGACCAAAATCAGCACTTAAAAGTTTTGTGTTAAAACGTGTATTTCCTATATTTAACAGATCTTGTTAGGAATTCAAGAACTCCTAAATGAACCAAATATTCAAGACCCAGCCCAAGCAGAGGCTTACACGATTTACTGGTGAGTGATGTGTTTTCAGTGGTGAGACTTGTTCCTCTGTTCCATCCTCAAAGCTGAGTTGGCTTTGCAGCACCGACAGGGTGTGCGATACTTTCCAACAAAAGCATCTTGTCTCTTTCTCCACCATCTGAGCGTCTGGGGCCTTTTCTGCTTTCAAAGCACATTTCAGCTTTCTCTGGTTGTTTGCATACTCATCTACCAGGAAGCAAAAACTGCTTCATTCCAGCAGTATCTGTAAAGATGTCCAACCCATTTCCTATCTGCTCCCTTCCAAGCTCAGAGGCCAGGTGTTGCAAAGCCACAGGTGTATTGGAGACCCAATTTTTAAGATTTCAGGGCCTAACACCTGTAGAGGGAAAGCACATCTGAAGGCCCAAGAATAGAAGCTGATGCATGGTGGTGATTATTCTTCATTTCTTGGTTTTCTTCCTAAGAATTCTCTCTTATCCCTGCCCAACAAGGCATGGTTTGGTGGGATGGCTTCCATAATCCATTACTTCCAACTCTAGAAGCGTGGCCAACCGGTTATCTGTGATGAAAGGGCTGTTTCATTTTTTCATATGGTGGCCAATACCTTAGCCAGCCTTCCAACACAGTACCAATGGGGCATACACTGCATCCCACAGTTGGGTGGCAGAGACCTATCTCCACAAGAAAAGAGAATATTTCTTTCCTTACATAGGAACTGCATTTCCTTTACCACAGTATTGGATAGTTAGGATTGCACCATTTTTATTAATATTGTAAACTGATCTAATCCTACAATGGGGGGGGGGAAGCAAAGAATTAAAAATTCAAGGCATTTTCTATCTGGCTGTGGCATTTTCCTGGGGCACCCCCCCCCATTGTTAGACCTTCAGACAGAGTGCCCCTGAAAGTTCCCTTGAACCCCCATCCTTGGCCTTTGGAGCCTTGCTTTCTTACGTACGAAGTTCAGTGCTCCCTTGCTCTTGGAAAGTCTTGTCCTTCTCTTTCTGTTTAGCCAAAACAGAGTGGAATACGAAAAGAGGGTTCGAGCACAAGCCAAGAAGTTTGCACCATCATAAGCTCCCGTCATGCAGCATCTTCAAGGAAGGGATTAATTTGGCAAGAACTTGTTTACAAAACTTTTGCAAATCTAATGTCGCTATGTACAATTAATTGTCACTTAGGGGAGGGGGTTGTATGTGTGCCATTTCCCATATTCGCCACTTGTATACAGTTCTAAACTTTGCTGAATTGCCCCCCAGTTTTTTCATACAGGGTCTCTTCCTTCAGTCTTTTGTATTTTTTGATTGTTATGTAAAACTTGCTTTTATTTTAATATTGATGTCAGTATTTCAACTGCTGTAAAACTATAAACTTTTATACTTCTATAAATCCACTAGTATCTCTAGTTTCTTTGCTCTCTGATGCAGGCATGCTTTAAGCTGTTTAGAAGTATATTTTGCCTCTACCTGGCTGTATGAAAAGAGAAAAAACATGTCCCACCCCCTCCTTCCTCCCATTATTTTTTTTTCTACCAAGAATGAATTAGGTTGTTGTTGCTTCAGAGCCTCTGATCCAAAGTCAGCCAGCATCTTGATTCCGCGTCACTTCCTTTGTGTTTATGGCGTTTTTGTCTGTGTTGCTGTTTAGAGTAAATAAAACTGTTTCTATAAAGCTTTTGGCTTCTTTCAGTCACTTATCTTCATTTAAAGACCATGGTGTCTTTAGTGTCAAGATGAATTCTGCTGGGCTCTCTCTCTCTCTGGTGTGTATTGAATGGCTCAATGGGTTAATATGTTTGGTCTGATCTGCATTATTCCCAGTTAGAGGAGGAGACAACAGCTGACCAGAATGGGTCAGCTTTCAGTTCAGCAACAGCATTGCCAACTTGCACAGTGAAATTCCTGGAAGCCCCAGGGAAGAAACCTCTGTGCAATCTCTAGCAATCCCTCCTCTCCCCATTGGGCCTGGCTCTTTCCCTCTACAATCATGCTAGTTATGGAAATGCATTTCATCCACCTGCTTCCAGGAAACAGAATCATAAAATCCTAGCGTTGGAAGGGACCTAGTAGGTCATCTAGTCCAACCCCCTGCCTGCAGCAGGAAATCCTCCTAAAGCATCCCCGACAGTTGAGCCTCTGCTTGAAGATCCCCAGTGAGGAGGAGTACACCACCTCCCTTGGCAATCTGTTCCAAACTGCCCTGTCAGGAAATTTTTCTGGATATCAAATCAGAATCTCCTTTCTTATAGTTTGTACCCTTGGTTCTAGTTCTGCTTTCAGAGGCAGCTATGAACAAATAAGCCCCTTCCACCCTATGACAGCCCTTCAGGTATAAAACTTCTGCATGTCCTTTCTATGAATTCCTTCATGCTACCTTCTGCAGGGAGCAGTAAAAGAAACGCAAGTGCTGCATACAGTCACACTGGGTTTTATTGGACATCTTGTTACACAAAGCCTTCTATAAGGCACACTTCTCCCCAAACCCTTGGTTAGCCTTAAGCATACCTTTCAGCACAAGGTGCTTGAATTCTCCGTGGCTTAAAGAAGTCAGGCTTTGCCATGCCCCATTAAGGGCAAACACCTATATACTGCACAGCCAAGAGCAGCTTCTTTGGTGTGGTTCTCTGTGCTGTTCCCACTTGCTCCTGGATGCAGTGACGGCCTTGTGTTCCACCTCCCATGCAGAATAAGCAGACGGGGCCCTGCTTTGGGCTTGGCGAGCCACAAGGCAGCACGTAGCACTTGAGCCATATTGCCCAAGAGGGCTGGCAATGTGAGTGCTTTGCTTTCAGGGCTGCCCACATTCCCCCTTGAATTATTTCACGCACTGTGACAAAGACTGGGCTTCTATTTTCCTTTAAATCCCTCCAAAAGGGACGGCTGCCTTGAAGGGGAGCGACATTGAAGAGGAGCCCACAGGAGGTTCTCTGGCCTCCGCCAGAGGCTGTTCTTCCCAGCAAGGTCCTGCTGAGTCCTTGTGGGACGGATGCTCAGGGCTGCCTGACCTCTTGCTGCCCTCCAGAGCAGCCGCCTCCCTATGCGCAACACAAGCCTCGGTGGGGTCATCTGAGCCGCTGCTGGTGCCGCTGCCCTCATCCTCCTCACCCTCTGAAGTGTCTTCCTCAGAAGGTACTCCATGAACACTGTTTCTGCGGAGAGATCAGTATCACCATGTCATGTGAGGCTATGGGGGGCGGGGCGGGAGAGCCCCAATACCTGCCCCACTGGTTCTCCAGCATTTCAGCCCAGGACCCCCCTTCTGAGAATGAGTCTGTTGGGGGTGAAGGGGTGGGAAGTGATGTCATCAACCTGGACATGCTGAGCTGAAGTGCCATTGTGATGCTGGAGCTGCTACGCCTACTCAGAAGCAAGTCCCACTGAGTCCAATGAGACTTACTCCCAGGAAAGTATTGATTATGGCCTGAATGCCCTATCTCAAGATGGTGGCACACCTGATGCCAAATTCCAAGATGGCAGCACCCGCACACTGCCAGATTCTAAGATGGTGTCACCCATCTTTCCATGACCCCCACTTTGGGAACCTGCCCCTAAACTGAGGTAGGAACAGGGCGGCCTGTTGGGGTTGAAGTCCCAGTACCAGATTCCAAGATGGCGGAGCCTACACAGTGCCAGTCTCCAAGATGGCGGCACCCATCTTTTGGTGACCCCCACTTTGGGAACCGGTTCCTACCCCGAGTCCCTGGAGGGCCTGTTGGGGTTGAAGAAGTCCCTTCCGGAGTCCACATCGAAGGGGTCTGTAAGGGAATGAGGGAGAAGCTGTTGAGGACCAGCCTCTGAGGGGTGGGTGTGGAGGCTTCTTGGGGAGAGTGAGGAAGGCCTCTGCCCAGCGGGGACTCCGAGGGGCCTCACCGAAGTCCTGCTGCGGGGTTTGGGGGTCCCCGGCCAGGAAGTCCCTCTCCACATCCAGCAGCTCCTCCTGGCCGGCGCAGGTGGCGTATCGCTCCAGCAGGGCCCCGTTGAGGGCGAAGAAGGCGCGGCCCCACTTGAACCTGCCCAGCAGCCGCTCCGCCGCCTCGGGGAAGCCTGTGGGGAGAGAGGGTCAGAGGGCCCTCGGAGGACGGCTTCCCCCCGGCTCCCTCCCTCGGGGCTCACCGGCGATGGCGAGTGCTGCGGCCAGGGCCTCTGCGCAGGTGAGGCGGCAGGGGCGCCCGTAGTTGACGGGGTTGGCGGCCAGGAGCAGCGGGAGGCGGCGGGCGCGGGAGGCGGGGAACGGGGCCAGGCCAGGGGCGGGAGGGCCGTCCTGCTCCAGCCGGGCCCAGGAGGCGTCGATGGCGGCCAGGCCGCGCTGGGCCAGCAGGGGTCGGTCGGGGGGAGCCAGCAGGCGGGACGCCTCCGCCTCCAGCACCAGCCCCGGGAACCGCTCGCCGGGCCGCAATCCCCGCGCCAGCCCCGCCCGCACCAGACGCCTCCCCGTGCAGCGCCGCCGGTCGCACTGCCCAAACTCCCACAGCGCCAGCCGCGGCCAGCAGGAGGGCCACGAGGGGGGGACGGACTCCTCCTCCGCCCCCCGCCCTTCCGCCTCCGCCTCCCCCCGCCGGGACGCCGCCCCCGCCCGCGCTCCTCTCCGCGCACGTCGCCACCCCATCCCTCCGCTGCAGTACACCGGAAGCGGACGGGGCGGGGCTAAGGACCCCGACGCACCACTTCCGCTTCCGGCCAGCGCGGAGGATGGCTGCCAGGCTCGCGCTGTTGCTGCCACTGCTGCTGGCTGGAGGTGGGGGCGGGGCCGGGGGCTGCAGGGGCGGGGCCGGGGGCTGCAGGGGCGGGGCCGGGGGCTGCAGGGGCGGGGCCAACATCCTTCACCCCCTCCCCTTCCCTGACCACCTCCTCTCCCCCCAGGTCCTGCCGCCGCCGGGAAGATGAAGGTGGTGGAGGAACCCAACAGCTTCGGGTGAGGGTCGTCAGGAGCCTCAACGGTCTTGGGGGGGAGGAGGGGTCCTGGGTTGTGGGGGGCTTGGGGGTCCTCAGTGCCTGGGGGAGCTCAGGAGGCCTGAGTGGGCTGTCAGGGAGGGCTTGAGGAGCACTTGGGCGGTCTTGAGAGGTTGAGGGGGGCTCCAGGGGCTGTCAGGGGGTCAAGGGCTTGATGGGCTGAGGGGGCTCAGGGGGGTTGAGGGGGCTCAGGGGCCTTGAGGGGACTCAGGGGGGCCTTGAGGGGCTGAGGGAGGCTCAGGGGAGCCTTGAGAGGGGCTCAGGGGGCTGTCAGGGTGTCAAGGGCTTGTGGGGGCTCAGGAGCACCTTCAGAGGTTGAGGGAGGCTCAGGGGGGCATTGAGAGGGGCTCAGGAGGACTTTGACAGGGGTCAGGAGACTTAGGGGTCTTGAGGGGGGCTCAAGGGTTGAGGGAGGCTCAAGGGTTGAGGGGGGCTAGGGGTCCTTGAGGGAGACTCTGGGGGGAAATCAGGGTGTCTTGAGGGCAGCCTCCTCCACCGCTCACTCGTCTGTCACCCCACAGGCTGAACAACCCCTTCCTGCCGCCTGCCCATCGGCTGCAGCCTAAGGTGGCCCCTGCACCGGCCTCAGGTGAGCAACTGAGCCTGAAAAGGGCTTGCCCCTTCCCACCCAACCAGGCCCCTTGCGTGGACCTACCCACCGCAGACTCTGTGGAGGACACACAGGCACCCCACTCTTTCCCAATTCTTTTTCCAGGGCCTGAGCACCTGCTGCGGCTGGTGGGGAAGTGCTTCGCCTATGTAGAGTCTATGTGAGTGCATTGTGGGATCTGGAGGGAAAGGGGCCGGCCACCCCCCACCCCGGCACAGCTCCTGCCCAACAGCTTTGTCTCCACAGGTACAAGTACGAGTTCTGCCCCTTCCACAACGTCACGCAGCATGAGCAGACTTTCCGCTGGAACGCCTACAGCGGCATCCTGGGGTGAGCCCCCCATCTGCTCTGGGCAAGCAGGGACTCTGGTAAAGGGGGCAGGGTTGTGGGGCTGCAGACACTCCATAGCAAGAACCTGGAGTGCTTTACCAGAGGGCCCTCAATACTCAAGCGAGGCCTGTACTGAGGTCGGAGCGTGAGGGAGCACAAACACCGGGAGCACCGGGAGCTGTGCCGGCTTAATGGGTCCAGCCTAGCATTCCTGGGCTGAAAACCCTCCTCAGCACCTGCCCAGCTGAGAGTGTCTGCAAACACTCTGGCTGTGCCCTTCACCTCCCCCCATTTGTGCCACACAGACAGTATCAGAGGAAATAAAGCGTTTTCTGTTCCTCTAGAATCTGGCAGGAGTGGGAGATTGAGAACAACACCTTTGTGGGTATGTGGATGAGGGATGGAGATTCCTGCGAGGCCAGGAACAGGCAGACCAAGGTACGGCAGGCAGAGCCTCGGGAGCTCCTCAGTGTCACGGTCATGGGTCCCCCAAGCGGGTGACTGGTTTATTACCTTGTTCAGTAGCCAGCCCTTGGCCCTGCAAGCTCAGGTGGCAGCCCGAGAAGGGCCTCCTCCCAGCTCTGCCTAGTGGTGCTTGTTTGCAGGGGTTGCACCTTCTGGGTCCTTCTGGCATGCAGAATCAGGAGCTCGGCCTCCTCCCAAATGCATGTTTCTTCAGCAGTGGCTGCAAGGGGCAATCTTAGGAATGACTGTTCCTTGTGCAGCACTCCAATCATGTTGGAAGGGGCAGTACTGGTTTCATCCAGGTTTCTGCTAGACTTGCAAGGACATGGAGGGTGCATAGGCCTGCCTGGGAACAAAGGTTGACTGAAGGAATGTCTTGCTTTGGAAAGAAACAAGAGCAACCAGTGCTGCTCCATACTGCACAAGGCTTGGGAGGCCTCAGGAATGTCACATATGGGCTGCTTCATCCATCTTTCTGTCCTCTCTCCTTTCAGGTCCTTCTTGTCTGTGGAAGGAGCAACAAGCTGGCACATGTGACTGAGCCAAGCACTTGTGTGTATTCGCTGACATTTGAGACGCCTCTTGTTTGCCACCCACATTCTCTCTTAGGTCTGGTAAATAGCTGTAGTGTGTGGGTTTGTGAGCTGGAGGTTCTGAGATGCTGTCGACTTGCACTGTAGCACCCAGCCCGGGTGGGGGGTAGTAAAATGCACATTACTGCACAGTCTGGGGATTTCTACTGTCCTGGCATCTTCAGAGCGGAGCCTGGCTGCCTTTGCTTTGTGCGTGAGGGTCTCGCTGTGCCAGTCAGCCACTAACACCAGCTGTTCTGTCTGGTCAGGGATGGGAGATGCCCACATATGCTGGCTGCTGTTGCTGGCTTTTGCAAAAATGGGGAAGTGGACAGTACTGGCTGTAACTTTGCGCTGGTTGTCCCTTCTGAGTCTTCACACAGCAACCATAGCAAGCAGCCCCCTCTGCCTCCTTAGCAGTGGCATAGAGGCCTTGTGCTGTGAACCTTGGTTTTGATTTCACACAACATGCTGGCACAGACCCCATTCTTTCTGTGCAGTGATTTCTCAGCGTCTGCTGAGCGCAAGGCCTTTCCTCCTGAGCTGCAATCCTACAATCACTGCCCAGTAGAGGCTTGGGCGAGTAGGAGCTAGCAGGGTTGGGCTGTCAAGATGCTGTAGTAGTGTCAGAGGGAGCTGAAGGCAGCTGTGCTTTCCTTGACAGTGTATCCAACCTTACCCAAAGTCCTCCGGAGGAAATGGGACGAAGCAGCCCAGGCACATTACGACAAGCTCATCACAGAACAGGTGAGGGTGTCTCTGCTGAGCCTCTTATCTGGGATTTCCTGGCAATCTGTCCATTCAAGCAACCTGATCTGGCTGATCTGTGCTTCAGCAAAGGCAGTGGTAGTAATCACTGTGGGCAATCACTATAGGGCAAAGGAGGGTTGGGTTTTCTACTTGGCCCAAAGGCCCCACTGTAGTTATAGACTCAGGATGGCCAGGAGAGGCAACAGAGGGCCTGGATGCTGCTGTGACAAAGGCACATTCCATCAGCTCTCCCCCCACACACATTGTAAACCACACACAGGAAGCCCACGTGGAACATTTCTCAGTTGTCTGAACAGGGCTGTGTCCAAGACAGGGGGATGGCAAGAGGTATGTTTTTGACTCCTCCTCCACCTTTCGAGTATCACGTCCTCATTTCCTTGTTTTGGCCTGTTCTCTGGCAGAATTCCACTAGTGCCCAGGTGACATCTGAGCCATTGTGCCAGTGGCTGTGGTGTGTTGCATCAGCAGGTGGTATGTCCATTGATAGGAATGACATTGCTCCAGCATGCACAATCTGGCCAATGCCTGAGATGCCACTTGAAGTTAGGGCTGGGCCTTTTTACTCTTGCGTGTTTAATACACTGTGTAGTTCGACCCTTAGAGGAGTAAAACCCTAATTCTGTGAGCCAGAGAACTAGCCAGTTTCCTTGGTAAATCCAATGCAAATAGTTAAGTTCTATGAGACTTAAGAACAAATGGGAAGATTGTGTAGTTTCTTGGTTTGAATGGGATAAAAACCAAATATAGGAAATAATTTCTGTTGTTGCAAGACTCCGGAGCCCCCCTTATCCCATCAAGACTAGGGCTGCAGCCAGTGGGCAGGTGGCAGGAAAGGTTACCTTGGTTTATCCAATGCAAATAGTTGAATTCAATTCCTTGAAACTTAAAAACAAATGGGAAGAACGTGTAGTTTCTTGGTTTAAATGAGAAGAAATCCAAATATAGGAAATAATTTATCTTATTGCAAGATATATACAAGTCTTTCTTTGTCAGAAAGTCAGCAGCCCTCTTGACATTTGGTTTGCAGCCAGTATCAACTACTCGGATACTTCATTGTCAGGAAAATTACTTAATGCTTGCACAAACTGGGGACTCCTATTTGCCAAGAGGGTGGGAGGTTAGGGAGAGACTACTAGGAGGGAGTGGTGGCCTTCAGATGTTGATGGCTGATAAGGCAACAAGTATACTGGTGAGGAAGCAAGAAGCTAGTGAGCAGCAGCTCTAAGGATGCATTTTCTTTTATTCTTTGGGGTTGGAGGAGACCCACCCCTCCCACCCCTCCCCCAAGCCTTTACCAACTAACAGAGGTATTTGGTGGCAACTAATTGATCACCTTATTTCCAAAATTGCAAATGTAAATTGGACTTTCAGTATTAATTTGCAACTTGTACTGTTTCAGAATCACACTAATTAAGACTACAGGAACTGCCTGTATATGACAACAGGAGGTGAAACACGTTAACAACCTGTAACAACCTGTAAGGAACTTGGGCAGCACAAGGCTTGACTTTGGCTTTTTCTTTTCTAGGGATACAACAAGAGGTTGAGAGAGATATTTGAAGAAGCCAAGTTTTTAAAATCAACAAGAGGGACTGAGAGCAAGAAAAATGCTCAAAGCACACCACGCCTAAAATTTGATTCCTTGGAAAAGTGCAACCAGGTACTGAGAGTTTGGCTGCTGCTCTGCCACAATTTGCTATGAGCTGCTTCTTCTGCTGTGAACTGGAGGGAGCAAGACAAGGGTGATCTCTGCTGCCAGACCACCAGTCTGTTGGCCATGGTGGAGCTATAATAGCAGAACAGCAGCTATAATAATTGTTGATGGGGCCGGATGTTAGGATCCCAAGAGTCAGAGGGAAGGAGACAGTCATTGAGTTGACTGATGGAGCAATCAGAGTGGTCTCCCAGCAAGAGTCACCTCAATGCTCTGTAGATGCTTGACTTGAAAGTGTCAAGTGTCAAGACTTGAAAGTCTCTGTGTCTGCTTCTCTTTTCCCTCTGCTTCTCTTTTCTAGGAGTACCAACAACTTTCTCAAGACATAAAGAAACTCACTGATTTATTAACTCAGCATGGAATTGCTTATGAAGCAGTTCTGGGTAAGTTCTTTTGTTGTCCTCATTGGACTATTTAATCCAGAGGGATTTCCTGGGACAGAAGACCTAAAGAAATACTCGGACCCAAGTGGGGATCTTCCTTTGGAGAATACTAGAAGCTGCTGCCACCCTTTTCTCCCAAGGACAGCACTTTGCTCAGACAAAACGGTAAAGCTAGTGGTTTGTTTTCACTGGAGAGCCTCTGCAAGGGTGGCTAGTATGCAGCAGCACATGAATGCTCCTTCTCACTTTCAGCCTGCAGTTGCTAAGAGCATCGACCTCACCAGTGCTGCAATGTCTTTGGGGTAGCTAGGATTGCTCCCCATGGAAATGCATAGCTTTGAAGCAAGTACTTTCACATCTTCACGGGCATGTACTGGGCTTTTCTTGCTGTTTTATGAGATACTCATCAGTCCCTTATGGCCCATAACTTATTGGTGCACATGCTAAGACAATCCAGACAGGGTGAAATGTGTTTGATTACAGCAACTGTTCTCCATTTTCTAGCCAGAAATCATGACAAGAGGCACAGCACTCCAGCATTGGCAACAGAGAAGCCAGCTCTTGGCGGGGTTTCAAAGGCTGACTGGCACCTCCATGGAGATCTAGGAATCTGGAATGGCTCTCATTGAAAATACCCACCCACGTGTCCGGCTCTTACACTTCCAGCACAACACAATCCATGTTGTGTGAGTCCCTGCCCCCATCCTGTGACAGTGGCATTACAGTTCTTTCTGCAGGTCAGCATCCAGCCTGAGCAGCTGTTCCCAGTGCTAGACTTTTGGATCTGTACTCAGTTGGGTGGGACCATCCCTTGCTGGCCAGAGTGTTGGTGGGCACAACTTGGGTGCTGTGGGTTCATGCTTCACCAGAAAGACTACTACAGGGAGGAGCAGCAGGCTGCACAGTTGGGTCCCGTGGGCACTTCGTTTGTTGTACGTCTTTGGCATTCTCTTTTTCTCCACTGGACTGTTGCTTGGTTGAATCCAGCACCCAAAATGGTAACCAGGAGTTGCTAAAAACACTTTAGGGGTTCCTAAGTCCTGGACTGTATCGTCACTGGTGTCGGCCATTCTCCAGAACAGGAGGACCCCATTGGAGACTGGAGATTTGAAGATTAAAGTTACAAAGCTCTTCTTGCATCAGATCCTCTGCTTTTTCCCTGTCCTGTGCTGCTCCCTTGCTAGCCTATCTGCCTTGGCAGTGTTGGAAGGAATGAGGAAAGGGAGTGTATGGCTGGCTCACCAGCTTCTTGCAGAGGATGATGGAGGTTTCTGCAGCGGTGGGGAGGAAGAGGCAAATGCAAGCTTGTTTTTCTTTGGGGTGGGAATGTGAGGGAAGATGTCTGTGGTTCCCTGGTTTTCCCTTTTTTCCTTTCCTTTTAATATCCATGTGCTTGCAAGTCTATGTCTGTGCTGGTCAGTTGGATGGGACTTGCGGCTGAAGCAAGATCTTCATTGGCTTGGGGAGGAGCCAGTTGTGCAGGTGAGAATGTGCTGTGGCTACCTCTTAAGAGTTCAATGGGTACTGCTGCAGGAGATCAGGAGCTTCACCCTGAGGCTGGGAGACGGGTAGGTTTGAGGGGTAGGTTTGTGATGCTGGAACTGGGACTCTGTTCCAGTGGAGGAATGTGCAGGGGGCTTGGACGCGGCTGGGTTCTCTTCCGTGTTCCTTGTCTGCTTTTTAAGTTTACCTGCAGATGCTGGTCACCTCTGCAGAGATTGTTGCTGGTGAGTCCTGCATCACCTTAGAGCAAGAAGCAATAGCTTGGGGGGACGGGTCTCCTCTGGCCATTTCTAATGTTTACTGGACACCTAGTGCTGTGAGCACTGCAGCAGCAGACGAGAGAAATTCCTGCAATGTTGGGAAGGAAAAAATAAGTCTGAAAGTTGTTCTTGATTTGGTTGAGGGCAGTGGCATAGCTAGCGGGTGCTGGGGGTGCAGGCCAGGTCCCCTCCCTCCATGCCTGTGGAACTCCCTGCCAGTGGAGTAGAAGGGACAGGCCAGACCTCCCTGCCTCCCTCTGAGCAGCAGGCACCACTCAGAGGCAGTGGGAAACATGTATCTCTACAGGCATCCCTGTTGGGCACCATCAGGCAACACTAGGCAGCTGGTTGCACTGGGTACTGACATTAAAGAAGGAATACACTCTCCAGATTTCATGCTTCTTGATCCAGGGGTTGCGGCTGTATGTTCATCAGTCTTCACTGTTAAGTATAGGACAAAAACATGTCACCTTTTTAACAGCTTAGGGGTTAAATTTCCAAAAATCTGGTTCTTAGTGGGTGCCTCCATCATGGATAAAATATCCTTCCCAAATTTCATGCTTCCAAGTCTTATGGTTTTGGCTGGGTATTGATGAGTCAGTCACATTTTAATAGTTATATATGAAACTGAAAAGTCACTCACTCATCAACGCCCAGCCAAAACTGCTGGGCTTAGAAATGTGAAATGAGGGGAGGGTGTTCCTTCTGTGACTGAGGCACCCACTAAGAAAAGTTTTCAGAAATTCCCACCAGAAGGGTGAAATGGAGCGTAACGTGTTTTCCTCCCTGTACTTTCCATTGAAGAATCCCAGACTGAGGGACACCCTGAACCAATCCTTGGACTGAGAAGCATGAAATTCAGGGGAAGTCTTCCTTCTGTGATGGGAGCCCCACCAAGAACCAATTTCTTGAAATTTAACCCCTACGGGTCTTAAAAAGGGAGCAAAGCCATATTTGGCCTGTTCTTAACATTGAAGATTGACATGATCTATATCCAGTTGATGCTTTGGGAGAGAGGGTGGACAGAAGGTGATGGTGCATTGCGCATGGGGTGATGTGTGGTACGCATAAGGTGTGTGTGTGTGGTGTGAATATGGGGGGGGGTATGCTGCGCATGGGGGGGTGATACGTACAGGTATTTTATTCCCGCAACAAGTGTTCATTTTGCTGATTTTCTAGTCTAGTGCAAACTACATTACCCAGAGGGCCATGTGTGGACTGCATTGTGTGCATTCACAAAGCCATAAAAGAGGCGGAAAAGGTGAGCCATACTGAAGTAAACAACTGCACATGTTCAAAATACTAAAGACTACGTTTCCCAGAATGCATGAGACTGGCACATGCACAGTAACCTGGCTGTATAGCACTATAGGTATCGTAGTTTCTCTAGAACTAGCCGTTGACACACAGGCACAGAATGCTCTAAGCTACCGGCATGCTGGGTAATGTAGTCTGCAGCCTCCCTTCCGCAAGCGCACTTGCTGTTTCGGTGTCCAACGTACATGGCGCACGCTCAGTATCCTCCACACAATAGGTTTTCTGGGTGGTCTGACGTATTCCCAGCGCAACTGCAAGTGCGGCCAACAGGTGGCAGCATTGGGCGTCTCCCAATAGCTGAGCCGGGGAGGGGTGCAAGAGCTACAGGTGCTAATCAGGTGCCTTTCTCCAGGATGCGCCTGCCTGCCGCCTGGTGGCCAAAAATGGAACTGCATGGAAGCAGCAAAATAGAGAGGGAGTCACTTTGCAGCCCCTGCTCCTCTTCCTGCACAGGTTGCAAGACCTGGAGGGGAAGGACAGCACATGCTCCTCTGCATTGCAATGCAGACCCTCCAACTGCACCCCGTTATCATTTGCTCCCTTCCCCGGCTCAGGATTTGCCCCCCTCAAAAGCTAGAGCTCCCCCCAAGTGACATCTTTCAGCTGGATAGAAACCCCACTCTTGTTTGGCCAGCACAGAAGTCCAGCTTAGGCAGCACCCTAGGGTGAGGGGCACCCATGAACCAGGGTAACCATATGACCAGAAATTTCTGAATTTGTCCTCTTTTTTAGCCTCCAGTATGGATGTCCTAAAGGGCTTCATTGTCCTCCATTTTGGCACTTTGCAATGGTGTGCAGTACCCCATCATGTCATATTTTGTTGGATTTGTATTGAAGAGCAGAATCCAATACAAAAATCAGTTTTGAAATATCTCCTTCCTATCAAAAGTTATTCCCAGAAAGCATAAATTAAAAAAATGCATTGAGCTCTATGGGAAAGTGAAAGTGCAGAATATTGTGGCTTTACTCATGAGTAGGCAAACATGCCATTGTCGGCTGGAAAGGCCAAGCTGAGAGGAATCCAAGACCTTGTCCTCTTTTTGAGGTTCAGGCATCTGGTTACCATGCCTATGACGCAACCATCGCCCACCTGTCACACCACAGACCCTGAATTTGCAGGAACAAAACCAACAACCCGGCACCTGCTTGGTGGAATTTACTCTACTTTACCATCCGGAACGAGGCAATATCAAAAACACCTTCTCCCCCTCCCAGCAAAAAAGAGATAATACAAAACAGAGAGAATGAAGGGCTTGTCAACAGCAGATACGTGATGAGGTAAAGGCAAAGTCAGGTGGCTCCCCCGACCCACAGGCACCCAAAGGTGCCTTAATACTGTGCAGCACTCAGATCAAAGTCCGGAGCCCCCCAAAAAGAGCCAGGAGGCAAAAATAGGGGTATTGACCCCTGTCTGTGTGGGGGAACTCCTCACATATTCCTTATTCCTTCTTGATTTGGAAGGGAAAAAACAGAAGTTGGCCTAGTTTGACCACATTGTTGAATCCAGTCTGGAACCAGCCAGGGCTGCAGGGTTGAAGGAGCCTGGATAGGGCTCCTCAGAGGGAGCATCCAGGTCAGTTTCCTTGAGCCTGGTCTGAAGACTCCCCCAAGGAGCAAGAGACCTCTCCTGTGTGGGCCAGCCTGATCTCAGGCAGCTCCCTGCACCTCACACATAAAGGGGACCCCTCTGCAACCCCCTCCTTTTGGGACATAAAATATAATGTGCAGACATGGAGCTGTAGCACTGCCACTGAGGAATACATGGGTAACAGGAACACTATCAAGACACCATCAAAAACCAACCCAGACCCCGGTCCAAGCCCAGAGACTGATGGACTAAGTGATGTCGGGGTGTGTGCGCTGTGTTCGTAGATGTGAAGGCAAAACATGATTTGATGTTGGGGAGAACACTGGAGTCTAAACTCAATACTGATCATTGGTAAGGAAGCAAAGCCTTTGGGGGGAGCATGCCACAGTTTGGGATGTAACAGCATCTCCCAGTTCAATATTGTGTGCCCCGTTCGCCTGGTGGGGCAAGTCATAATAGGCAACCTAGCAAGGCCACCGGGGGAGGGTCCTGCCCTGGAACAGTGTCTAGCCAGGGGCCAGTGAGGGGACAGCAGCAGTAACCCTTTCATTCCCAAAAGATACTGCATGTGTCTTTCTGCATTGGTCCACAACACCTCTTGAGGCGAGGATGAGGAGAGATGGGTCACTCAAAGGTCTCCCACTGCCGCCTTAGCTGCTCCACCTTCCCCGGTGTAACAGAGACCTCCTGCTTGGTCTTGTTCAGCAAGTCCTCAAAGGGATCCTTGGGGGCCGCAGGCCTCGGAATAGGTTCCACTGATCTGGGTTTGTGGGGAACCAACGGGAGGTCACGGGGCCTGGATGCCAGCCTAGCCTGAGCCTCCTTCCGGGTGGCAGAGTGAGCCAGAGGCAGGGTCCGGATCTTGGAAGGGCCGCATGGCTGTGCCAGCTGAGATGGGGGTCGGCTCGGTGGTGTTGATGCTGCTGCTGGCGACTGAGCAAAGAGGTTGGGCATGGAGAGTGTCAGTGGGTTCGGGGGCAACCTCAGGGGCTGGCAGAAGCTGGAGTTAGAGGTGATGAAGCTAGAGCTGTACGCATGACCCAAAGAGGGGACAAAAGTGCTGCCAGGGGGTCTGGCCAGAGACAAGGGCACTGCTTGCATGAACGGATTGAGAGAGGCCTGCACAAACGGTGGTGCTGGTGCCACTGGCACTGGGGAGAGGTAACCGAGAGGTCGCCCAAACGGTGCGAGTCCAGGTGGTTCAAGGTCACCCGATGTTGAGGGGAAGACAACCCCAGCAGGACTTGGAGAGGCAGGTCCCAGCATGTCCTGACTCCCTGATTTCAAGGGGTCAAGGAAGGCAAGGAGGGAGTCACTGCTGGTGTCTGCAGCTTCCACATTGACTCTGAAGGGCTGGAGTAGCTCTGCTGTGGGACCTCCAGTGCCAGGCATCAGCTGGGGCTGGCAAGGGGAAAGAGGGAAGGTCCTGGTTGCAAGGCTCTCCTCCAGTGCCAGGTCACTCCGTCCCGCAAGGCAGGTGGGAGCTGCTTCCAGGGGCGCCTGCACCTTGGCTGCTCTGGGGGCAGGTGGTGGGGGCACGATGCCCAGTTCTGGAGTCTTCCTCCCCTGCGGGCGTGGGATGGTGATGCTACTTTGCGATGTCTGGGGGCTTGCAGTGTCCTTCTCAGGGAGACCACAAGTGACCCCGTCATCTCTTCTGTGTGGCCTCCGGGGAACTGGAGGCAGGTGTCCAGGTGCAGTCCGGGCCCGCTCCGGGGATCCTTGTGGGTGTTTGGAGGGAAGGGCCATGTCATCCAAGCCTAAGCCCCACAACTGCTTGGGCAGGTACTGAGAGGGCTTTCTTCCTGAGGTAGCCCAGCTCGGCTCAGAAAAGCCAGGATTCATCCTCTGCTGGAAAGCACACAAGTGGTCAATGTGGGGCAACACCCTGAGGACTTCCCTTCCCTCTGCTTCTCCCCACATCTTCCTCACCATTCTTCATTCAGAGCCCCACCAAAGCAGGCCTCCGTCAGTTTTGAAAGACTATGATAGCATGCTTGGCGCTGCATACGCTGCATGCGAAGCACGAAAGCCTGGGTTGGATTGTTATGGAGGATAGGCTGTTACCCAAGCAGCAAATCCCCCCTCTCCATGCCACTGAATTAGTCCAATGGAAAGGCAGAGCCAATACAATTGGATCCAGCTGGCGTTGCAGAGCTGGGCTAAGGACAGGAGCTCATCCTGTCTTGTGAGGGTGACCCGGGTATCGAACCCTGGCCTGCTGGTTAACAGGCACAGTGTCTTTACTGCTTGCACCACCCACAGCCTCCCACTTACCTGGTAATCATCAAAGGTACACAGCTGGTTTTCCTCCTCTGGGGGCATCCTCAAGTCCTCCAAGCTCTTGGCTTGGCTGATGGGGAGATGCGTCTCCACCTCCAGGCCCATGAAAATGCCTTCCAGCAGGCTGACTTCTGTTGGGCTTTCTGCAGCCCAGCTTGGGTCTTGGGGCCTGTCGAGGCCAGTCCCTTCCTCCCCGTCTGCACTGTCTGATTCCTTCAGGGTACGGTAAGGCTGAGGCCTGGAGGGCAGAAAAAGGCCTAGTCAGCTCAGAGAAGGCACTGCACATCCAAGACCCCCGACAGTCTTCAATATGGGGAAGAGAGAATTACCCCAAAACAACTACAACTGGGGCAGCAGGGAGCCTCCAGAGCTGGAAATTGGGCTGCTTCCTAAAGGCACAAGTACTTGAGACATGAGCTCTGTGCAGCCCCCTGCCTCAGTGCTCCTGCCGGGCACTGGTGCTGGCTCAGCGGCCCCAGGCAGGGCTCCAGCTGACTCAGCACAAGCCATTCCCAGCACTTTCCTGAGGTCAGTGGCGATGATTGAACTAGTGTCACTGTATCAAGAAACACCACATCAATTATGGGGGCTGATGAGGAGGGGAGAGAGAATAGACAGTCCGTTTTCTGAGGAGGCAGGCCTCAAACACCCTGTGATTTGCATGCCAGAGGATGGCAGCGCATTGTACATCCAATTAACTCTCCCCAACTGACATACATTTCCACAGTGATTGGCATTTGACTGGCAGCCAGGCTCACTATGCCCTTTAAACAAGGCTAGATGCAGAGGAAAATATTGGAGAGGCAAAGGCAGCCACATAGGAGTATGGGAACATCCTCTCCCTGGCACCCTGCTAAGCTGTGCCCCAACATCGCATTAGCTGAGGGGCTGCTTTCGCCACCCGTGGGTGCAATACAGAGATTCTGACGGCCATTCACATGAAGAAGGAAGCTGGATCTGGGGAAGGGCACTTCTCCAAAGCCCTCCGAGTATGTTCAGTTCCCTGCTTCTCCACCCTCAGTACCGGGCCTGCATCCCTGCTTGCTCTTGCACCGTCTCCCTCCTCAAGTGCTCCAACACTACCCAAGCAATCCCTGCCCTAGAACGGGATTCTGGCCTGGCTATGTCTTTTCTGAGCATCCCAACCCAACTGACCATCAAAATGGGATGGACGGGGGGGGGGGGTGCTTGGCTGGAAACCAGCAAGATGCATTGATGAGCATGGAACGGGCAGCAGAGGAGGTGACACAGAAGGGAAGCGGGGAAAATAGCAGAGTGTGCCCCTCACCCACAGCCCTTCTCAGTCCACAGGATGCACCCCTGCATGGATACACACGGTCACATGGATGACACACACACACACCACTGAAACACCCAAGCAAGGAAGAGACCAACACATTGGCGGGGTGGGTGCTCCAAGCATGGAGGGGGAGCGGCTCTGGCTAGGGCGGCAAAGAGTCAAGGTATAGACCATTCAAAGGGAGCGGAGAAGAGGAAGCTGTCAGAGAAGGCAGAGACGGGGTCCTCTTCCTGCGGGAACTCGTCGCCGGAAGAGTCCTCCGAGAGAAAGACCGTATAGTGGCGCGTGGGCTTTACCAGGCTGAAGATGGGCAGAAAGAGGAAGAGAAAGAAGGAGAAAGAGAGGAGGGAGAGAAAGAGAAGCATTAAGCAGCCGCCACCTGCAGAGCAAAATCAAACATGTGATACCCTGCAGGCATGGCCAAGTCCCTCAACTGTACTCCTGACTCTGTTCCCATCCCATTCCTGACCCCGACACTTTCTTGCTCCAGCCATCACAATGGAGATGGAGCCTGTTTCCCCCAGTGGGAAAGTGGTGCACGATCCCATGGGAAAGGAGACTAGGGTGCAGGTGGGAACCAGCCCCCCGTGTCGCCCATCACTGCAGGAGGGACTGGGACTTTTCTCCTCAAAGACAAGTTGAGTTGTCTTCTCCACAGTAATGTGCTCCTGAAATATTTAGCAGTATAAAAAATACATCTGCCTTGTCAGGAGCGGCAGCTCTGAGCTCAACAAACCACATCCCAGGATGTTTCTGGTGTTCTTTTCTCACTCACTCACTCACTCACTCACTCACTCACTCACTCACTCACTCACTCACTCAAAACAGAAGCCCACTATTGGTGAGGTCCAAAACGGATCCTAAGACCAGGATAGTGCAGAGCTTTGGGGCAGGGGAATTCAAGGATGGGGGCTGTACAGGAGACACTCCCAGGGCCCGGGCTAGCAGAAGCAGTGCTTCGATCCCACTCATGCATCTACGGCCGACCATTGGGTGAGTTTTACAAAGAGTCTCCTGAACTGCCAGAAATTCTCCTGGGAAGCCCCTTGAGGTCCTGAGCCTTCCCCCCCTCACCATTTCTGCATCTATCCACCAGCTGCAAATGAGCAGGGCATCCCTGCCAACCTTTCTTGACTCAAGCCGAGTGGACGACAACCTGAAAACCATTTTTCCTTGCTTGAGGCAGTGGAGCCTCTCCCCTCATTAACCCACTTCGGTGCTTTCCTCACCGGCTGCCACCCACCACTCGCTCACATCTCCTGCACAAAGAGCTGTCTCGGGGAAGGTGGGTCACAGCAAGCTCGTGACAGTCATGCACGGCAGGGAAAAGGGACCTATCCGTCACGGAACCGTCCGTGTGGCTGCTCCGGCTCCCGCCTCCCTAATCTCTCCGCCGAGCTCCCGTGCAGACGGCTTGCTGATCGCCTTCTAATGTTTAGTTTAACATGTCTCCGGTTAGCGCCGGCGCATGACAGCGCTGACAGCCGTGGCTGTTCCTTTTTAAATATCATGTCAGAAAACACGGCGCAGGAAAGCCGAGGACGCGCTCCACGGCTCTGCCTACCATTAGGAGAGTTGGCGCTTCGGTTTTAATGAGGACGATCTGCATTTCGGAGGCTTCTCCCCCCACCCCCCATGTGTCAGGATGCTTGGACAAATCAGCGGCACGTCACGCTGGCCAAAAACCAAGTGCTGACAAATGTAGATATTTCAAATTTAATTGACACCTAAATGTACTTAAGACAGATAAAGGAAAACAGGAGGGAAAAGGGGGTAGCGGTGGCTGAAGTGTGGGGGTGGGTGCCCAAGTGGGGGGTGGGTGTCCATCAGGAAGAATTCAGCACTGGGGGAAAAAGGCACATCAAACCCCCCTTCCCAAACTGAGAGGGCTGAAGAAGTAGGTCAAGGTGACCAGAGATCCTGTCCTCTAAGCAGACCCATGTGAAGATCTGGGCACTGCAACTGCCAGGTAACTTGGCAAGCTTGACGTTTTCAGTTATTTTTTATCCATTTTTTATTTTTATTTTGGGGGAGATGCTGTTTTAAGAACAGCCCCAGGTAATCTTTAAGAGGCAATCCTATAAATTGCCACCATAATAAATAAGGAAATCAGAACTCCAAGAGGAAAATACATACTTCCTCTCCCCACTCCCACCACCCTGAATGAGCTCAATTCCTCTCCAACGGGTGGCACCCTCTCCCAGGAAGGTCTCCAGCACCTGGAAGGAGGGTCCTTGGGGCAGCATTTCGGCACCTAGAAGGAGGGTCCTCGGGGCGGCATTTTGGCACCTGGAAGGAGGGTCCTCAGGGCGGCATTTCTTTGTCGCACAACTCCCACAGGCCCTCTTTGTTTGCCTAAACATCAGCTGGTTGGTAGCATGGAATGCACCAGGCGGGGAAAGGTGTGGTGGCAGAGGGGCCCGGGCATTGTACAAGATTGGACAGGTTGCCCTGCCTGCATGATGTGTGCCCAAACAATATTCCCCGGGGGAGTCCCCAGTCCCCAAACACCACCCAAATCAGCAAGCACAACTGGGACACACACAGCCAGGAATTTGGTCCAATTCAGATCATGTGCCCTGCTAGAAAATGCAACTGGGCATCAACGCAATTAACTATGCTTGCAGGTGGGGTGGGAGGAGCCTGAGGTTTGGCAAGGAATAGGTTTCCATTTCCATGTAGGACCAGCCCCAGGCCACTTGCCTGCTGCTCACAAGGATGCATGGAGTGATATAGCAAACGTATCCAGGCAAGGATACCACCCTGTTGAAGCAACATCCACGAGGGGGCAGTGGTGCTCCACAAGTGCAAGGCTTGTGCCAGGTCCAGGCACAGTGACTTCTTCCCACTGAATGGCCCCAAATCCCTTCCTGACAAGGTGCCCACTGGGTAAGAGCTGCATGCTTCCTCACCATTCAAGAAATTTCTGGGTATCCCCCCCACATGGCCTTTAAGTCCCTCTCAAAATTTCACTGAAATACCACAAACTTCAGAAGGAAGAGCCTCACAGCAGAAATACTCACTGCTCTGGACTGGAGACGGACGTCCTTCGACCGTCGAGAACCACACTGCTTCGGGGCCTCCGGACGACATGTGGCCTGGGGGGGCGGACCTGTTGGGCAGGGAGCAGACATGGCTCAGCATCTTCTCCTAAGAAATGGCAGGAACCCCTCCATTAGGTAACCATCCTGTCCACCTGTCCGTCCCCACCAAGACCCTGGAAGAATTGCCAGAATCTCCCTGAAAGGCTCCTGCAATTCTGAAGCCCCAGCAGAGCACCAGAGACACCAGTATGGAAAACAAAAACAGGCAACTATTCTCTTTCAAAGCCAAATTGCAAGAACCTTCAAGCCACTGACTCACAACACACACAACCTCCGAAACTTGAACGGTCTTAAGAAATGCTGGGATAGGAGTCACAGTCTGAGAGGGAGGCACTTACTTTGCATGTTCATGAGGCAAAACAGAAAGGACACGCATGTGTACAGGCAGCATGTGAATCTGGCTGAATGGTGGTCCTTGGGGTGCAAACTCCTACAGAAAGTCTGGCGGGCAGGGCTGGCACCCACACATCAAATTCTTTAACATCAGAAATAATTTTCTTGGTACAAAAGAAAACAAAAACCCAATTATCTGAGTGTCTCCAGCTCTGATGGAAGATGCCTGGGAACTGGTGGCATAGTTAGAGGGGGTGGAACAGTCAGCCTTGGAGGGAATGTCACCCCTTTGGAGCCAATCCAAGCTGGGGAAGCAAAACAGAGCCGTGATGCTCCAAGACTGACTGCTCTGCCCCTTTATAGCGATGCCACTGCTGGAAACCATACCAGAAAACCAAATTCTCTTCATGCCACTGACCCACAAGGACACTCCAACACATATACCTCAGGTCTACAACTGTCTGCATGGACCCAGTTCACCTGGGAAGCCCCAGTCCCAGGTTAGCACAAAGCCCAGAGCCACTCGCCCTGTGAATTCTGCACCTACAGTCTGGAACTGCATCCTATCCACATTTACCCAGGAGTAAGCCCCATTGAATATAGTAGAAGTATGAGTAGCCAGGCATAGGACTGGGCTCTTGGAGACTAGAGGGCAGGCTGGGGTTAGGTTTAGGACTAGGTTTAGGGTTAGGGTTAGCATGGGGTCCCCGAGGAACCCATTTGAGTTTCCCAATCAGAGACTGTTGTGGAGTCCCCAGAGAAACTGAATGCCAATGCCGCCCCCCCCACTCCAGCCCGGAGGTCAGATGCTAGAGGTTCCCCCCACCCGCCAGCCGGGCTTGCACACAAGGCTGATTCTCCCTCGGCAATCAAGGCGGCTTAAGGCGGCGAATTTATGGCAGGAATGGAAGGATTAACTTTGCGGTAACTTGGAGTGAACTTGCGAGGCGGTGAAACGTGGGGGGAAAAAGAACAACAGAGCTAATTAGAGGAGCTGAGCTGTCAGGAGCGCCTGCATGGCTCAGCGCCAGCAAACAAAAGGAAGGCCTGGCAATCAGCAGGATCGATGGAGGAGACTGCTTCATTAGGGATGATAAAACACAGGCAGGGAGAGGGGGGACGGGAATGGGGGGGAAGAGGGAGCAGAAGAAGAGGCCGGGAAAACTGTTTAATTAAGCCGAAAGCCGGATTGCCACCAGGCAGCCAACACTTTCACCTCTGGGGCGGCCCTCTCGGGGCGGGAGGCACCGTTCGGCCCCTCCGGCGAGGGCGACAGCCATGAAGCAGCTCTGGGTAGGGAGGGGTGCCAAGGGAGAGGATTTTGTGCTGGAGGGGGGAAAAGGCCAGATCCCAGCGGGGTTGCAAATGCTACTGGAGAAGCGGGGCTAAACGCACACTGAATGCGAAGGCACTACTAGGGGGGTGCGCACCATGGCGGGGGGGGGGTACAAGTGCCGGTACCATGAAGGCCGACAACACAGTTTGCCTATGTGGGGAGGGGGGAGACAGCATTGGGTCCTGTGGTCCAGGAAACCATCTGCATCCAGTGTCCCAGTGAGACCGACGAGGGCCACATAGCCTTGGTCAGAAATACTGCCACATGCAATGCAAGGCTGGATTGAAACGCCCTGGATCAGCCCCTGCTGCGGGAGCAAACCAGTGCGCCACTATGATACCCCCGGCAGGTGGCCTGCTGCTGTGGATCCCATTAGGCTTCTTCGTGTGCCACCCCACACCCACAGCTGGGGGCCAGCACCAGCTGAGGGTGAGGCAGAGCCGTCCCAGTGGTGGCTCCTGACTGGTGGCACATCCATTCACCCTTCAACACTGAGCACATGGGTGTTGCTGATGGTGCTCATCCTGACCCCCTTAGGAGATTGTTATAAAAAGATCTGTGATTCCCCCCCTTCCCTCACATGCACACCCCCTTCTTCTGGCCTGCACAGAGGACTGCGCCCCTGTTGCACTTGTGACTCCATCATTCACCCTTGTCATTCACCCATCATTGACAGCCCGTGTCCTGTTCACAGCAGTGCCACAGAGCCCAAGTGAGCATAGGGTGAGGCTATGGGGCATTTCTGGGCATGCCCAAAACCCACATCCACAGTTCTCCAGAACATTCTCCACATCCACAGAACGTTCTCCAATTTCTTGAGACCTTCACCGATACAAGTCTCCTTTGTCAGGGCTGATGGAGGGTCAGCCCCCTCCAGGTCCTGTGTTGAGGACAAAAAGGGGAGATTAAGGGAGGCTTTACACAAATCAGCCACAGAGGGGCTGGGGAGGCGGACACTCCCAGGCCAGGGCCGAGCGGCTGCCACCTGCCTCCTTGCTGCTGCCCACAGGACTCCAGAGCAGCCGCATCTGGACAGCCTCCTCATTAGGGAAACCTCTACCCTTGGGGGGGATTTGAGGCGGCTTACAGCATCTGTGCACAAAGTCACGAGGAGAGTCAGAGATGCTTGCTCCAGAGCTTTGAATGCACACCGGGACTGAGTCAGGGAGCTCCAGGCACCCTCCACAGCCCTCTGGAGGTCTCAGGTCTGCCCTGCTTCCTGCCGTCTGGGCCTACTTCCCCAGCTGGGTCTCATTGCAACTGAGGCTGAAAGACTACTCAAGTCCCCTACAGCCCTCCCTTGCAATGAGTACTCTGGCTTCACCAGCATCATCTCTTCAAGCTGACTTTGTGTACCACATTTGGACAGGCTTCAAATCCAAGCACCCTTGGCAGGAGACGGCTGGGCAGAGTGTAACCCTAGAAGAAGACAGTCTTCATGGCAAGCCAACTCTTCCTGCTGATGTAGTGGGGCAAGGAGGGAAAGGACCAGCCGGGCTGAAACCAGGTGGCTCACTGAGGAGGACAAGAGGAGTTTGGACCAACACCTTTGCTTTTCGAGGGGAGGAAGTTCGCTTCTGGGGGGTGGAATGAATTGCAGCCAATCCTCAGGGCAATGAATAAATGGGGCACTTCTGAGAAGGGAGACCATCCATCACCATCACAGGAGAGACAGGTTCTTGCTCCCGGCAGCCCAGGAAGAGGAAGAGGTGCCCTGATGGCCTGAGGAAGAGTTGAGAAGCTGCAGCCCTGCATGTGTTAGTTTTGGCTTCCAAGATATCCAGCATGGCCCTCATTTCTTGGATCAGCATTGGAGAAAGCAGTTTCCTGACAAAATCAGAGAGGCAAGCCCAGATAATGCCACAGACCAGAACTGACCCCCCTCGGCCTCTCTGGGCAGAAAGCTCTGAATGCTATAGCCCCAAAGCAGGCACTGCCTACACCAAGAAGAAGAGCAAAGCGGGACAGAAGGCAGCGAGAGGAGACACTGCTGTGTCCGGTGTGACCCTGGGGGCTGCTGGGGATCCTAAAAGGTCTTGTTCCCATCTCCGTGACAGTGATGGACAGAGACCCTTCTCTGTTCACAGCAGCTTCTGCCCAGTGCCAACAGATCCACAGGGTCAAGAGGGGGCTGCCGGAGAAAGGATGGAACATGGCTTGTTTAGTAAGGCTGTGGAACACACAGGGTTAAAGGTGGCAGCAGAGAGGCAAACAGGCTGGCTACTCACAGGCTTGACTGAGCGCTGGATCTTTGGAGGTGGTGGTCTTGCTGGACGGGCGCCAGGCTGCAGCAGCAAAGCGGACAGTTCAGTCATCGGCATATTTAAAATGGCCACCCAAAACATCCCCTCTTGGCCTACAGACCCTGTAGGCAGTTTCACAATGGATTCCTTCCAGATGTTAGAAACCCAAAGACTTTGGTGCTCCATGATACAGAGGGAGGCAGAGGACCCTTTGCCATGGAACAGGGCTTTCCACACCAGGGAACAGCCTGTGCTCAGAGGAGAAGGGCTTCAATTTTAGGAGAGGGAGGCCAACCCTTCCCCAGGAGGTCCTGCAAACGATGTGAAGCCCCCACCAGTTTGCACGCCTGATGACAACAAACAGGTCTTTTGAGCCGCTGAAGACAATAAAGCTGTGTCACTCGTGGGTGAGATTCTGCAGGGCACCCACATGCCAAGTCTACCAAGTCTGATGCTGTCCCAGTGCCTGGATGTCATCAGCCAAGGCCACACAGTTCTCCTGTGACATTCTCTACATCACTGGATGGCAAACACAAGAGCTCCCATGGACCTACTAGGATCCCCCGCATGGGGTTCACAGTGCAGTGAAGGCACTACATAGCCATACGTGTTTCCTCCTCACTGTGAAACCTTCATAACTAGGCCCAGTTTCTCCTGAACCCCACCCTATAAGTCACATCTGGATCATAACCTTCTTGGGCCGATTCCCCCTCCCCCGAAATGTGTTTCACTGATCTTGGAAAAACAGAGGTGTCTTTGAGAGGAGCTCACAGGGTTTCTGGACACCCACGAAGGCTGAAGCCGTTATTCTGGACTGATGCTTCTTCATCAGGCATCAGCCACAGAGCTGTTCCCTGCCTCAAAGCACAAATCACGTGAAACCATAGGGAAACCATAGGGAGCATTTCGGGGAGACACCCCTCCCCAAACTCCTCAAGCATCACTCCTGACAAGCAATAGAGACCCTCGCTGCAGAAACCCCCATCCCAAGCCGGGGCACAGGGGCTGCTTCTCTTCATACTCCAGTCCATGCGCAGACGAGCCGTCCATCCAGGGCTTCAGCGGAGTTTAAAATCACAGCTAATAGGTTAACAACTGTTTTTCTTCTGCTTCAAATGAAGAATATCAGAAAGCCAGGGGAATATTCGGCTTTCCAATTTGTACCGACTGCTTGGCGCTCCCCACAATGTGTGTTTGACAGGGCTGACATTTTGTACCGCTGCGAGACTTGGGGGGGGGGAGAGCGGGTGACATTTTTATTCATGGTGGCGCACGCCCTTGTAATGATCAGCCCTGGTCGATGTGCTTACCGCAGCAGCCCCCGAGCCCTCGGAGAACAAACAGGAGTCGAAGGTACCGGCAGTTCGGCTGCCTTGTTAGGATCCTAACGAAGAGCAACTGCTGGAAAATCTCACTGTCAAATCCTCAAGGACGTTGTCAGCAGAGAGCTCGGCGCATACATTTCTCATTTAAAACACAGAAATTGGCGCATTAAGCCCAAGACAAAAAGCTGGGCCGGGGTTTTAAACTCTCTCCTCTCCTTCCCTTAAAAAATTTGGTCATCCTTGCAACTTCTCCTGGGACTGATTGCCGGAATTCACAGCTACAAAATCCAGAAAAAAATTCTTCTGCTTTCAGAAGACATGCCAATTTATGTGCATCGACCAGTGAGGGGAGGCAGCAGGAGCAGAACTGGCTCTACGGCAGGAGCTGAAGCTAAAACGCCAGGGTGCCAATGGCTGCTCTGGGAAGGAGACGGCGGGTCCCCCTATTTGGGATGCTCAGACAAGGTTCCAGCAAAGCCACCCCAGGCACCTGCCACCAGCAGGATAGGCTACAAAATGCATCGCAAAGAAAGAACCCACATGCACTCCAAGGTGCATCTCACTGCTATTAGGACAGGGGAGATCCTAATCGCCAGATTACTGAGGAGCCACTGCAACACAGCTGCCAGACTGAGATGCCCTGTGCCACAAAGAGGCAAGTTGGGTACTAGTGTACTCACAACGGCAAGTACTGATGGCACACAAGCAGACTGTGACTGACTGCACAGCCAGGCGAACCCTAATGAGTTAAATTAACTCTAGAAGCCCAACCCCCGCCCAGCCCTCCAGCTAATCTGTCACTTAATGAAGAAGAGCGCCCAACGCTGGACAGCCAGAAAGAGAGACTCCCGGGCAGAGCTAGCAAGCTGATTAAGGATGTTCACCCTCGGCAGCAGCGGTGGCAGCGCAGAGCTCTCCCTCCCCGGGAAAATAAACAGGCCGCATGCAAATGTGTTTGTCACTCTGACAGCACATCTCAATTAAGGCACCATGCTGGTGCTGGGGGGGGGCAATGGGGAGCCGCTGCAGCCACGCTAAGCCAGTCACATACCCACACACGGGCCTGATCCTCCTCGGAGACCAAAGTCAAGTCCCCACCTAGGCAGGATGCAGGCAGGTGTGGAGAGCCCCAGAGCTCTGTAGTCAGCCACGAAGCCTACACATAGCAAAGGAGTTGTTGCAGACAGGCAGGGAAGCAGGTTGCGAACAACACCACAGAGCATGTCCATCTGTGACCCTTATGGGGCCCTGACCCTGACCCCTAATTCTCCCCTGAGCACATCATGTTTGCCTTCTGACCACTAACATGTTAAGGTATGTGCAGCAGGGGCTTTGATGCCCACACCACCTTATGCACAAGGCCTGCAGCTCCAGCACCTCTGATCCTAATCAGCTATACCCATATTTACTCAAGTCTAATGCGCCATCAAATCTAATGCAGACCCCTATTTTAAAAGGCGTAAGAGTAAAAAAAATGTTTACTGATGATTGTAATGCCCAGCTGCAAAGCAGGTGCAAAAGTTAATTTTACTCCATAAAAAAGTGAGTTATATGATAATAACAATATGGCAATGGGTTTATGTTATGATTTTTACCTAATTGCACAACTTCACACAACAATGGGTTTATATTACATTTTTATTACAATATGCTTAAAATATATACTTAATAACTTAAAATAAAAACTGATCTACACTTATAATCAAAATACTGTATTTACTCGAATCTAACGCACCATCAAATCCAACGCACAACCTGATTTTGGAGACTAAATTCAGCTGAAAAGGGTAAGCGTTAAAATTCAAGTAAATATGTTATATATATTCAACATAAATTTACATTCAATGGAATCCTAAGTGAACTACGTTTTTGTGGGCTGTGGGTGGCACAAGCGGTAAAGACGCTGTGCCTGTTAACCAGCAGGCCAGGGTTCGAGACCCAGGTCGGCCCCACAAGACAGGGTGAGCTCCTGTCCTTAGCCCAGCTCTGTGACGCCAGCTGGATCCAATCGTATTGGCTCTGCCTTTCCACTGGACTAATTCAGTGGCGTGGAGAGGGGGGATTTGCTGCTTGGGTAACAGCCTATCCTCCATAACAATACAATCCAGGCTTTCATGCATCGTATGCAGCATATGCAGCACCGAGCACGATACCATAGTCTTCCAAGACTGACGGAGGCCTGCTTTTACTTCTTTTCACAACAAGCCTCTTTTGTGGTCTCCTATCAGCCAGGGTGGGGGATGCTCCATGGGACGATACTCAAATGCTTATTCTACTCTTGCTTCCCCATCACCAAAGAGGAAAATATTTCAGAACAAGAAACACCAGCCGCTCATACACCCATCAGCGCCAGTCGGCTAATTCACCTTGCTGCACCCTCCCAATTAAGGGGCATGAAAATCACTAGTGATGTTGCAGGGACTGCCTCCTGCACGCTGTCCCAAAGCAGCTGCAGGAGTGGGGACCTGGGGAGGGGCGTCATTTTTCAGAACAATCAGTCTCCAATACTGGCTGCTTTCCACAAACGTACGGTCAGAGCAGCCACCCAAACAGTCCTGCTGTAGAACATCAGAGTCGATACTAAAGTACAGAAGACACCATTACAAAGCCATTAATTGATTTCCCAGCCCCACTTCATGACCCTTCCTGCTCCGAGTGTGCCGAGGTGCTTATTCTAACGAGGGGCTCGCTGCTGCCAACACTATCGGGCCACAAGAGTGGCTGAGTCCTGGAGAAGGAGAGCACCAGCAAGCTGTCTCCTTAGGGTGAACGGAGACCCTCAGTTTGAGGCTGCCCCAGATCCTTGTGCAGGACTACAAGGACTGCAGCCAGAGCCAGTCCCCTGGTTCTGCGTGGCCAAACTCAGGTAGGTGAAGAGCTCCACGGAGTTCACAGTTCCCCATCAAATGTGTTGTCCTCCTCTGGTACCCACAGAACAGAAGCACAATCCCAAGGAGGCTGGATTTACATGCACAGCTGCCCAGAGACCCCACAGGTGGGGTGAGCAAGGCCTCAGGTGCTGACTGCACATATCCTGGAAGTAAAAGCAGCCCCGGCACTGCTTACCTGTCCAAAGTGATCTGTGATGGGCCGCCTGTTGTCTCTTTTAGCCAGCGGGGACGGAGCAGTCTGGGGAAGCGAGTCCTCTGGCACGGCAGAGCAGCCATTCTCCGCGACATCCTGTATAGTAGGAAAAGGTGAATTGCATGGCCAGGAACACTCTTGATTCAGGGTTAGGGGCAAAAAGGAGGTACTCGTGGGGAGGACCGACTGGACAGTTTTGGTGCCGGGATGATGATGGCAAAGACAGAAGAAGGAATGTCAATTAGCAAATGCACGTTCATCGGAATCTGGCCAATCAATGCAGACAACCAGAGGCTTTCCCACTACATAACAAGGAAGGAGCAGGTTTCTTAGAAGGATTCACGGGGTTCAACCCAGCATGGCCAGTGCTTGCGATAAAGATGATGCGAAGCCTGGAGAGGGCTTCCCATTCTCTAAGAAGCTGCTGAGATTTGCTCCAACTCTCATCCCTGCCTAGGGTACCCTACCTACCTTGGCCCCTAGTTCACAAGGTGTTACTCTCGGGTAAACCTCCCAGTTTTCTCCCAAGAAACTCTGCTTCCTCCTCCCCCCAATCCTGTACCAAACCCAATGGAGCTGGTGATGAAATGGGACAATTTCATCTGGCTTCTTTCTAAAGACTGGAGGTACTTCCCGAGAGCCACACTGAGGAGCCACACCAATTAGTCCTCCCAGTTTCCACCCCCTTCTTTCAGGCTCTTACTGGTCTGTGACTCCATTTAGAGGCCATCAATTAGTTAATAACTTCAGAGCCCTGTCACCAGCTAAGAGCAAGGAACTACGTGCAAATCCAGGGAGCATGGCCTGTAGGGAAAGTACGCCAAGCCACCAGCCCACACACATGGCAAGGCAAGCATGTGCACCATGGAAGGAAGGCAAGGCTGGGGCAGGCACAGGAGAGACAGGCAGGGTCTCCCAGAAGATCAGAGGAAGAAGGAAGATGTGACAATTGGATGAGGAACAAAGCTTGCAGCCCAGCAGCCACAGCAACAATGCCAAGGTCCAATGCGCAGCCGTTGCAGAGCCGGAGTACTCTATGCACAGGCCTGTGGAAGGCTCGACCCCGAGGCCGGTGGCTTTGATGGCCTGACCCCTGACCTGCCCCCTCTTGCTCAGACACCATAATGAGGCATGGAAGCAGATAGCCAATTAGAAAAGGTTCCTTTGGACAAAGGCTGACCCAACATGCTGGGGTCAAGCCCAACAAAAGGTGGACAGGGTTTGTGAGGAGCTGGCACAGTGGCAGGTGGAGAAACTGGAGCCCTTTGCAGACTGGCTGGCGGGGCAGGGTCTGCCTCCGAGGCCAAGGAAATGAGGAGAAGCCCAAGGAAGGGGCTCCTTGAATGGCATAAAGCCATTGTATGACCCCAGAAAAGTAGGACATGGAGCCAAGAGGGGCTCAGGAGTACAAGCGGGCTCGGGGATGGAAGCCTACTCTGGAAGGAATGCAAAAGAGCTAGGGTGAGGCCCATCTGGGCAGGTGGAGAGTGGCGTAGGCAGCTTCCAACTGGGCTTCAAGGCCCTCACCCCAGTGCTGCCAGATCTACAGACGGAGCATTCAAAGGAGACCAAGTCAGGAAATGGTTTCCCTTGTCTGCCCCTGAAATGGGGGGGACAAGCTGCTTTTGCTTTGCATAATGCCTGATTGGGCCCCAGATGAAGCAGCCACCCCATTCCCAGCTAACAAGCCTTTGCTCTTCCTAATGGCAAAGCAGCTGCGATAACGGTGGCGGAGCTTTTCAAGCACCAGACCACAAATGGAGATGGAGCCCCATTTAATCTCCACGATTGTATTAGAGGAGGACCTTATATGTGCTAGGCCGACCTCTCTGGGGGTCAACCCCACAGTCCCCATTTGCAATTCCAACTCCATGCTGGAGCCAACCGAGGGCAGAAACAGGTTCTTGATTATATCGGAGAGGTCAGCATTGCTATGCACGGGCAGAGGAAGCCCCCCTCCTGGCTTTGGCGCATCGGAACGTCTCTCAGATAATCCACTCCTATCCTTGGGGCTAGCACAGGTTACAAGCAGGAATGGGTGCATGCAACCTCCTGCTTTGAGAAGGAGGCTTTCTCAGGGTGCAGGACAGATAAAAGATATTAGTTTTTGGATCTCAGCCCTTGAAGGAGTGTTCCAGGTAGCGCAAACTGGGCTCCTGACCAGTTCAGACCTTGGGGAGCCAAGGTTTGCTGCTCCACCTGCTGCCTGTTTCCACTTTGGGAGCGCACAATGCAAGACAAGGCTGTCAGTGTCAACACCTGTGACAACCACTCAAATAGCGTAATGTTTTAGCCTGCTGAGAAACAGGTGCAGCCCCTTCCTGAGCGTGGTCCACATAAGACATGCATGCACAGCACCTACTCTGCAGAGTGAACCTGCTGGGACCAAAGGGGCCCAGAAATGGACTTTCAAGCCACAAAGGGGAGGCTGTTCCTGAGCCCCCTGCAAGCCAGAGGCAGGTTTCCTCCATCAACCAGTCTGAGCCCATTTGGGGAACAAATCCCACTCTGGACCTTAATGCAACTGCCTTTTTTGTCTGTGAATATTTATAACAGTGGGAAAAATCCAGGACGGCTGGTAATGCACTCTGAAGTGTGCTCAGCGCAGCCCCAAACAGCTCTCTATTGATCACATAATGCTGTCAGTGGCCAAGTATTTCTTATATGCTTTTTTAAAAACACACACATGCACGCACATGCACGCACACACACACACACACACACACACACAAACTTCAAGTACCTTTTGCTTCAAGCGATTTTTCACCTCCTTTATTCCCATTTTTGCATGATCTTTTGCCTGCGTGACAAAGGGGAGGGGGAGGAAAAGAAGCATAAGCCAGAAATCCTTTTCTGCATCCAAAAAGGCAAGGGGGCTCAGCAGCACCTCCATCCAGACCCAACTTCCCTGATTACTGAGAAGAGGAAGGGAGGAAAAAATTGGGTCATCAAGCCCTTCGAAGACATAATGGGTATAAACACAAATACAAAGGCAAAGAGGTTAAAAAAACAATCTTTAATGAGGGGGAAAAAAAGGATTTTGTTTGCCGAGTACAAACCCCTCCAAAAGCCTCGATTTCTTGTTCTTTCCTTCTAATTATTTTTCATCTCAGCTGCGCAGTCGCAAGTGTAAAAAGCCCCAGTGCTTCTCACTAGGGCAGGATCTGACCCTCCATATTTCAGGAAAAGTTTAAGAGGAAGGCTGAACCAGTCCGAGGCTGGAGGGGGTGGCAGTGGGGCCCACTTTGGGCTCCATTTTGACTCTGAACAGGTTCACTGGGTCCAAGTGACCATACACCTGTTTTTCCAGGACAAATCCTCTTTTTTTTAGCCTTGTGTCCTGGAAATAAACCTTCATTGTTCTCCTTTTCCTTGTGACAAGGCAGCATGTAGCCTTCTTATAATTCATAAATTATATGTAATAGTTTTAACAATAGAGAATTTAAATTGACCACACAAAAGCAATGTGTGAGCATTTTTAGGTTTGGCATTGTCGTGTCCTACGTTTTTCTTGGGTATCTTATGTTTTGCCCTCATTTTTGATATATATGGGCCACCCTGGTTGCTAGCCACAGCCTTGGAGCCTTCAGATCTCGCCAGGGGCAAGCCAGGGGCAAGAGGTCTATTTTCAAGGTTGCCAGCTTTCTTTAGGGATCTTTAGGGTTCCCTGAGGCACCTGGGAGGCCACTGTGTAATTCAGGATTAAGGTTTATACCCAGGCACCTCCTTCCTGCACACTGACATGTATTTTGGGGGTTCATCAATCTAATGAGAATAACTGATGGGTCCAACTGCTCCATTCCTCATTGTGAGGGTTAAGGAGTACCCCCTGAACCCAACACCCAACCCTGTGGCATCCCCCACTGCTACAGCAGGGCACTTACAAACTTGTAGACGGTCTTCATGGCAGGATTTGCCTTGGTCTTCACGGTGTTCAGGATCGCACCGCTTCCTTTCTGCAGCAAAGGGGAAAGCGAAACACATCGTTGGCCCAGAGGTGTGTTGGAGACGCCAGCCCCTGGGAACTCATACAAAAGGGTCTCCTTTGGCCCAAGTCATCTATCCCCAGAGTTGTTAGAGGGCTGTGGGGGCAGAAGATAGAGAGTCCCCAAAACCCAGGAGCAGATCATTCCAGAAGGGGCTAACTGTCTGTAGGAGACATAGCCGGAAAGGAGCGCACAGCTCTGATGTGTCAGAGAGAATACTCTAAGAGTTTGGTTTGTGTTTTATTTATCTTCTGGCACACTGTTGACTTTTGTTGCATAATGCAGGACCTTGAGAAATAAAATCCTTCCCTGCGTGCAAAATCCAGGCCCAAGAGATGCACAAGTTCCCAGCCCACCCTGCACCCCCACACCACAGAGATGGGTCTCCTTAAGGCAATAATGGATTTTGCCTGATGAGAGGTCTTAACGAGCCATTAACGGCCTGATGGGTCAGGTGACAAGCAGTGGTCTCCGTGAGCATGGGAGGGAAGCTTCACTTAGTTTATTAATTCATAGACACCTTCCTTTCCCCCTTGTTGCTCTTGGAGAATTATTTGGCATTCTACAAGGATGTCTATGAATGTTTCCAGAGAAATTATTTTATTTCTCAGAAAAGCCCCAGTGCTGAGGAACACCTGACACTCTCTCGCTCTCTGCAGAAAGCCCACCTGGAATAAATGTTGGCCTCCACAGGTTCTTGTCCATCACGACTTTAATGCTGAGAAGGAAGACCACTTAACAATCACACCAGTGTCTTATTTGGGATCTGTCACAAATACTGATCATGAGACCTGCCCACTGCCTCAAAAATGACCCCTTGGTAGGAGACCCCAGCACTGTAATCACAGGGACAAACTACAGAGGGGCTGGGCTGGGTCTTTCAGCAATGACAGGACAGATACTGCTAGGAGGTCCAAGGACACTCACCCTGACTGTTGACAGCCACTGATGGTACAACTTGTCACTACCTGCCAGAAAGAGACAAGTGCATGGGTGAGAATCATTGGCCCTTGGTAGGCCCTAAAAGCACCATGTTCAAGCTCCCCACTCCAGAAACTAGGAAAGAGGAGACAGCTCTTTCAGAATCCCTCCTTTTGACAGTGAGATGTCCCAACCATGAGGTGTAGCTATTCATTCACATGCATTCCCAACCTTCACCCAATGATGCACCAACAGAGACTAAGAATGCTTCATCCTGGAGTTTAATTTGCATTCCTCACTTTGCCCCAGGATTTTGTGCATCAGGAGGCCTCCCCAGCCTTAATTCGTTGCCTCCTCTCGCCTCAGACCCTTGAAACTGAAACACACCTAGAGTATGCAAAACCTATCTGGCTTGCTCATTCCATGCCTGGCCTAGAAGAGTATGGTGTGGTTGAGAGGGTGATGGCCATTCTCCCCTAGGGAAAGAAATGGCCTCCCCAGTGTTCCTTCCATTGTTCTGGGTCTCCATCCTCCCCACGAACACGCTCAGTGAGGGCTTCTTACCTGCATATTCACCCATGTTGATCTCTTCCTCAAAGACATCGCTGAAGCCCTCTCCAGAATTGAGAAGGTCAAGGCGGCCATCAATGAACTTGGGAAGGAGAGAGAAGGTGAGCCTAGAAAGATGGCCAGTGCCACATTGGGACCCGCAAGAACGCCCACCCCACCAAGGCGCTCAGGCTTGTTCCCAGCATTTTTCACACTGGTATACATCACAGCCTTTGGGGGCAGGAAGAAGGAGTCGGAAAGAGAGGAAGCTCCTCATGTACACACTACCTGCTTGAAGAGCTGGAGCTGGATGGCGTTCTGCAGGAACTGGCGCATGGTGGCAGAGCGGTGGGCAACAAAGGCCTCTTCACAGAATGTGATAGGCTCTCCCTGTAGAGGTAGGCAGAGGCGCATTGGTAAGAAGAAAGTGGAGCTGGCATGGCCCCAGGGCCCTGTTACATTTAGGCCAGAAAGGAGCCAGGCTCTTGGAATACCTTCCCGGTTGCCCAGTCCCAGGCTGGAGCCCCAAATAGGGTACCAGAGACAGAGATTTACAGAGCCTGCATCAAATGGGAGGATAGATTTTGTATGAAAATCTATCAAGAGGGAGTCAATGGATCTGCAGAGGAGCATGGAGTTAGAGGGTACACACACCCCACCATTGAAGACTGCGTTCTGGTGAAATTAATCAAAAGGTGGCAATGGAAGGTGGCACCATCCACAGGCAAGACTAGAGAATCAGGAATGCTGGTTCTACCACATGGTAGCCCCTGTGGGGCAAAAGCTTTCTGCATCATATCCATTTGGAAAGGGGGCTAAGGGCATGGAGAAGAAACAGGCTTCCTGGGACTTCTCATAAAGCATAAGAAATGGGGACACTTGACTGCTAAGCTGCCCCCCCCCAAGTCAGAAATGAGCCCCAACTATTTTCTCAGCCCAGGGCTCCTAGTGTCCCCTTCGGCTCTGGCCACCCACTGAATAGAGGGGGCTTTCCTGCCAGGGTGCTAACACAGAATCTGGCCGCTCAGCGTCCACCCTCTCCCCACCAGAGCTTCCTTCCTCACACCTCAGCCACGGAAGAAACTGAACATCAATGAGCTTCATCAGAATAGGGAGGGTGGGGGGGGAGGAGAGATGCTGCAACACCACCTAATTAGATCACATGAGTGGAGAAGCATCTGGCTCAGAGCATGGCCGTTTACACATCTCCTGGAGTTGTCGTGGAGACGAGCGCATGACCGGCTCGATGCTGAGACTCTGGGGCACGAGTCCAAGCACGCTCCTAACGTATTCTGACAGAGAGCAGATGGGCAGCTCGTTGGAGGGCCGAGAGGCGTTACGGCAGCTCCCCTCCAACCTGGACAAGCATGCAGGAGAGCCTTCGTCCCAGGAAGTTGCTCTTGCCTGCCCAGATGTGGCCAGGGCCTGAGATAGGACCTCCTGCAACAGGAGGGCCCCCATCCAGCTGCGCCTTTGGAGCTCCCACTCCACATGCACCTCACAGGGAGGAAGACTCCAACATCACTCACACACCCAGGCCTCTTGGACTCCTCCAAGACCAACCATCTTCTTGAAGGGTCACCCAAGGCTTTCTCACCTCCTTCCTCACCTCTCTTTTCAGATTATTCAAGGACCGAATGTGGCCCTGCGTCTCAAGAACACTATGCTTTCCAAGGCAGACTTTGGAGGGGCTGCAAGAGTTAACTGTGGCTTGTCAACACACCTGCTCCGGGCTGTGCGTTTTCCTCGCCGCAGTCAAACGCGAGCCATCATTAAGGGCTCCAGCTCCGCTACCTGGGAGAGGTATTTTTGCCTGCTATTCCAGGGAGGCTGCCCTCTCGGAGGAGAGCAGGAGAGCTCGTTAATGAGGCTAATTAGGTGTAAAGGGGGAAGGGTCTGGCATCAGCTGTGGCTTCGAGCAGCTCATCATTAAGCCCTGTAATCTCCACCGTGCCACAGCCGCTGATCCGACTCCTCCGTGCCTGTGAAGGCTGGCAGGTTGACACCCAAGTGCCCAGCCAGGCACAGCTCGGATTCCCAGCACCAGAGGACCCATGCTGGGGTGTGGGGTAATACCACCTCAACCCCTCAGTCGGGCAATACTCTTAGACCCCAGTAAACAGGAAGAGAACCCTTCCCAAAGGTTTTCTGTGATCCCCAGCATTGCTTTTCATTGTAGAGGGGCTGAAGAACAAGTCGGGGAAGACTTTGGCTCCCTTCGATATAGACCCAGTTCTTAACGATATACAGTAATTGCGCCTCTTTTGCAGGAAACACAGTTTTCCTTTGAATCTCTGTTACCAGTTCAAGGCAGGGAAACAAACAAGGATGAGGGGCAACATCCCTGCATGGTGGCCAGAAGAGGATCATCCAGTGTGCGAACCCCAAACTTAACCATCACGGAAGGGAAACAGAGCTTCTTATCACCTTTAAGGTGGCTGGAGGGAAAGATGAGACCAACCCTTCGCTGCAGGTCTCTTTTATGTTCCCTTATTTAGTAACATTCCCCCAAATTGCAGGGAGTGGCCAAAATAATGCTGGATTTGAAATGCAAGGCAGGGTTTGCTCCTGCTGGAGAAAAAGCCTGAGTTGTCGCCATCCACTAGGTGTCAGCCTCGGAAAGAGGATCCCCACATTTTTTGCAACGGGGAAAATTTTAAAGCTGCTTTTTTTCCCCTCTCCCACCACTATCAACACTTATTATATTTAATATTTAATGCATTTTATTTAATGTAAGTATTTATTGTAATAATTAATATTATTGTAATATTTAATGTAAGTATTTAAATGTAAATATTTAATTTAAATATATATTTTATATTTTAAAAGTGGCTCTAATTTTTAAACACCAAAATATTAAGAATCGGGACAACTAATTCAGAGGAAGATCTGTTCAAGAGCCTTTCCCATCTTTGGCCTGTGTGGTATCAAAAAGCAACCTGCCCGCTGTTTTATTTGCAGAGATTTTTGGCTACAACAGGGAGAAATGGAGAGCAACGGCCAACCTTTTTAGCAGACCCAGATTTCTGGCTCTTCTGCTCTAGGAAACAGTCGCACTCCAACCTCCGCAAAGTGTCAAACTCTGAGCAAGATCCACAAGTGGCATAACTAATTATCATGTATCCTGATGCAAAACTCAAAATGTTGTCCTGAAAGTGGTATCACAACTGGAAGTGATGTCATCCCCATGTATTTTTAAAAAGAAAATTGGGCATAAATCTGTTTCCTCCTCCTCAGCAGTTCGCCACCCATTTGCTCTGTTAGTGACAGAGCTAAAGCACCTACTTGCTAACTGGAGTTTTAAAAGATTTTGTTGCCACCCCACCCCCTGCAACAACAAAATCAAATTTAATTAAATAAAAAAATGAAAATTGTGTCCCTTCTTGGTTAGGGAAACTGTGCTGGGGCAAAGAGGAATGTTTGTTCTTTCCCTGCTAAACATAAAAGGAGCACCACTCAAGAAGTGCCTATATGCCTATTTAGCTGTATTATGATATTATATGGAAATGAGAGCTGATTCATATTAACATCTTATTAGATCCATACAGTATCAGAATTTCACCTCATTGGCTCTCAGAGCAATCAGTATCATGGGAAAGTTTGAGTTAAGAAAACCCACTTTTTGTTCCATAGGCTTTTGTGTTTTCATTTTCTGGTTAATTGGCCTTAACGTTTGATAGAATTTACATATTCCAATGCAGTTTGTTTCATTGCATTCTGCATTAATTTACCTTTCCAACAATATATAAAATGATAGTATTGTCATTCATACGCTTTTCACAATTTAAGCCAATAGTGCCAAGATAAGTTTGTAGCCCCCTTGTTTGCACCCCCTCCCTAAAGCTTGTAGCTCGGTGCAACTCGCTATGCCACTGAGATCCACTCATTTGTTCTCACCATCAAATCAGGTCATGTCCTGCAGAAACCACCAGGGATACGGCCAAGAAGGACGCATAGGGTGCCCTTCCTGCATAATGCCAGAGATCTGCATTTAAGGCTTGCAGCACTGGAGACCCTACTTTTTGAAGAGAAGTTCTGGGTGAACTCCTGCCATACAGGAGTTTATAAATCACACAGCACATCCCTGGGACCACCAAGAGTCCAGAAAGACCTGGCACACTGAGTGTGCATCCTGCAAACTGCTGTAGCTAATCCTTGGCTCTGCTTTCACATGCTCCAAGTGGGGTGGGGGGACCCAGACATGCCAAGTTGCCAGACAACTGGCAGGAGGAGCATCGGAGAGCGCCAACCATCTCCAGGCAGGAAGAAGGTAGGCTGTCCGCCTTTCACGGATCAGGGAGGCTTAAGAGTTGGGGTGCCACAGTGCGCCTGAAGAGCTGATTTACATGGCTGGGAATTAAAGGTGCAGCTGAGCCCCAGAAGCAGAGTGCACACACCTGACATTTTAATGAGCCACGAAGAAACACAGAGACACAAAGATATCTGCTCTTATTTTTGGTGTCACAGGTGGAATCCACAATGGGGATCCTCTAGCATTTCTGCTCTGCCTGCTGTCCTACAACTAGAAGTCCTGGTTCCCTTTTCCAAACCAAATCAAGGGATTTTCTTGCAGGCCTGTGGCCAGCCAGCTACTTACCGGCTCAATCTTCAGTGCACTTCTGTAACTCCCGAAGAAGGCGGCCTGGGCTTTGAGGAAGGCTCGCGCCACCCCATCACCTGTGGTCATGGAAACTTTTTTCAGCCTGTTCTTCAGAGCAGAGACCTGTGAAGATACAAGGGGGGAGACTTACCATCAAGTAGTGCAAGCTGGCAGTGTGACCCGGTCCCTTCCAGCTCTACGATTCTGTGTCATGCCCTAGGAGTGTGCCCCAGGCTTGTTCTGCAAGAGATGCCGGCCAGGAGGGGGGAGTGAGACACACACACAACACACTTAGGGGGAAGTGCGCTCAAGAGTCACGCTGCTTTGCTCTGTTCCAAATGCTGAAGTGAGGCCAGATCATGAGCCAGATCATAGTCCCCAGAAGCAGGAGCAGCTGCTACAACAAATCTAGGAGGGGTTGCCTGCCTGAGAATGCTGGTATGTGACACAGAGGTGGCCAGAACAACAACAGAGACTTCCAAGTTAGCATCTCCCACTATATCCTCTCAATGCAGACTTGGATCTGCATAAAGTGCATCAGTAGCTAGCAAAAGGAGAGCCTGCGGTCCCCAGCAAAAAAAGCAAGAAGCTGTTCCTTCCCCACCCCCACTTCTCTCCTCACCACCTGTGCATCCGATTATTCTTCACTTAACCTTCAGTGCCCTTTTCCTTTCATCCTGAAGGTGTTTAATTGCCTCTCATTTGCCGATCTGCAGTTCAGGTGAACACAGACCTGAACGGTCTCATTACCATTTGCACGAAGAAGTGATGGTGGCTGAGCAAATACCACCCTCTGGACTCCGTCCATCTCTCAGCTACACAAAGTTCTCCAAGTAAGCAAAGAACACACAACTCTGGGTGCCGAGTGGCTCTCCAGGGGCTTTCTCCCCTGGAAGCTAGCTTCCAGGCTCTGAGCACAGATTAAATAAGCTGGCACTAGTGCAGGTGGGTGCCTTTCCAAGCCCTCCCCATTGCCCCAAGTCAAAGCACTTCTCGCTGATCCAAGCAAGGGCTTCGTGGGCTTCCTAATTCAGCATCCCTCTCAGGAGTCGCATCAAATATTTGGCACTACATCAAGGGCCAGATAAAATATTTTAAATATAAAATTGAAATATGTTAGAGATTAATGAATAAATGGGCTCAAATTTCCAGAATTTCTGCAAACCCTAACACACAGCACAGAAATAAATTAAGCACTTCATAGGACCCCCCCATTGCCCCACCACACCATCATGGCTCCAGCTCTTTTTGGTCAACTGGGTCTGAAGCTCAGTGATGGCCACAGGCCAGTTAGAGCAGTGATTTTCAATCTTTATCATCTCATGGCACACTTTTCAAGGCACAGAAATTGTCAAGGCACACCATAAGTTGTTTTTATCATTGAAAAGTCACACCAGAGTGCTCAAATCCCTCAATTTTCCTATTAATTAATGACCTTCTCCAATTCCCATGGCACACCTTAGGAGTATCCTGAACACACCACTATGCCATGGCACACTGGCTGAAAATCACTGGAGAGGCTTGCCATGGGCCACATCTGACCCTTCGGCCGGGGTATGGAGACCCTCGCTCCAGACAATTACTGCTGTCTAAAAAGCCCTGCTTTCAGGGTGGACTATGGCTGCAATCCTAAGAAAACTTTCCTGGGAGTAAGCCCATAGAACTCATAGGAGTTCTCATGGGAGTAAGCCCATAGACACGAATAGGAGTACACTGTTAACTGACACAATATATGCTGTTAGGAAGCTCTACAGGTCCAAGGGCATTTCCCACCCCAAGTGCATGAGATCTCACCAATTCATGCCTTGGGGTTTGGAGGATGCCCTTAGGGCTCACTCATGCAGGGAAGGAAAGGGGCCTTGGGGATTGATGTCATGGCTTTGGAGCAGGGGGGAAAAATCCCTGCGCATGTTGAGATGCTCTTCCCTTCCCTGGTATTTTCAAACACTCCCAGTACTCAACCCTGGAGGGTCATAGCCAGCTCCAAGGAGGCCCTTTTACCCTCCAGCCAGAGGACAAGGCAGGCTCTCCCCCCCTCCCCAAATCACATCCTGGGAAAAGCTGGAGACGGGCACCCGGTGCTCAGCTGCTCTGCTCAAGAGACGCAACATATTTCCCCGACTGCTCGGACAGTAGCTGCTTTGCTCCACTCCATGCAGGGGCTGCTTCTCACCCAGGCAGGCACAGAAACACCCAGCCAATCCCAGAAGGGGCTTTAAAAGCAGATTTTTATACTCTTGGCAGTTCGGGATTAAAGGTCAGATTTAAGCTATCACCATGTTTCAAAATGCAATCTGTGCAGCGCGGCATAATGAAACGGTTCAGCGGAGGTGCGAGTGGAAATTCTTTTAATTAGGTCCAAGGCTTTGTAGTTGTCAACATGAATAAAGTAAAAAAAAGGCTCTCTTGCAAAGCACAATATCAGGAGGAGGAAAAGGAACCTCTTTAAATGCAAGTTACCTTTACTAAGAAGGGGGCAGAGATGGGAGGGATCTGAGGTGAGGCAATGCGAGCCTCACGCTCACGTGAGCCATTCGGTGGGCTTCGATCCCCACAACGTGTAAAAGGCAACTGCGTGTGTACAATTTCCTCTCAACAAAGGTGTTAATGAACAAGGAGAGACTGGCAGGATAACACAATCACCAGCCAATTAGTCTGTTCACGAGGTTTGGTCACAGAATGATCTTCTGATGGACTGAAACAAGGTTGGGTGCTTAGGATGGGTTTCTGCTGTTAAGTCCTCAATTTTGTTTGGTTCTGGGCCAAGAGGCATCTAGAAGGAGATGCAGAGCCAAGCCCAGAAGCAGACCATCTATGGAGCGAATGGAACAAGAAGACCTCCAGGCTGGGAAAGACTCCTGAGGCTGAAATCCTGGAAAGCCACTTTCCAGCGTTGGGTCCAGTATGGCATTGTGACACATGCGCTTGCCAACAGTCTGCTAGGTCCTGAAGATACCGTAGTGCAGCAGTGCAAAGGCCTGCCAATCCCACTCCATCCCAAATTGCAAGGGGAAAGCCAGAGGGATTTGAGATCACCATAACCCAGCACCCCTCCAGGGAAAAATCAGCAGAAACACTTCCCTGCAGCCCGAAAAGCAGCAAGTGGTCAGTGCAGATTTCCCGACTGGAGCCACAAGGGACAACTGCTGCCACGTGGCCTCAGCCAATGGAGTGAGGAGAGAGGAGAGCATCTTGTCGGGATACCAAAAAAGCACAAGGAGGCATGAAGCAGAGGGAGCCTACTGGATCCTTGTCATGAATAATATTAAGCCCAGCTGTGTTTACCTAACAGTTTGGGGAAGGGGAAGGGAGAGGGAAGGAGGAGGAAAACCCCAAACCATGAACATTGTCATTGCAAGCCAAACTGGCTGGCAACACTCCCTCTGAGATGCTCCAGGCAGCTGTCAAAATTTGGGGAGGGTGGGAGAAAAAAACTTCCTGGGTTTTGATCCTACAAGACCCCAGTGGGTAAGGGTGCTGGGATGTTCAGGGACAAAGGAAACCTGGGCCTTGGGATACAGCCAGTCGTACAGAGGACTGGAGACAACCACCCACAGGACACTTACCACATCATTGGGGAGGCTGTGGAGGTCATCAAAAGGCGTTTCCAGGGTGTTGGTGTCCACGTTCAGGATGACCACATCATCAAGCGCCATGTTTCGGACTTTCTGGAATGGCAGAAGGAAAAGTAAAGATAATCTCTGCTCACATAGTGGCCTCTACATGGTGTGTTCACCACATGCCCAGAAAGCCACAGCACTGAATTCTGGACTGGCCGGAAGAAGGAGAACCCGAAAGGCGTCAGAGACGACAACGTCTCAATCTGGTCACAGCGGATATTGCTCTTTATTACTTCTGGGCCTTAATGGAAACAGCCTTTGGATTTACAGTCTGGAAATGGCTGCTCAGCAGACTGATGTGGTTAAGCTCTGCCTGCCCTCGACCTCTGAACTCTTTGATCCACACCCAGGAGGTAGCCTCTGACCTCCTCCAACTAACCGGGAGGTGCTGAAGGCCTGATTGTGCTGTAGTGGAGGGACCCGGATGGCCTCCGAGTTGGGAGTGGGAAAGCCAACAGCTGGACTTCCGCTGGATAAGTCCCTGGACAATGTCAAGACCCAGAGAGCCCCTCATAAAAGCTTCTGTTCAGCAGCTCCATCACACGTTAGGGGGATGTGCTGCCCTTGTGGCGTCTCAGGCAGCCTCTCCAAACACTGCACTTTGGTCCACATGAAGCTGCCAGAGAAGAGTGGGGGTCTCTCCAGTCTCAGGGACCACAGTGAGAAGATGGAGGAGGCTCAACAGGGTCACCAAAGCCAGCCACTGAATTTTGGCCACCTTGGAAACTAAAGCTCAGCTCCCCCTGAACGTGGCTTCCATGGCCGACTAACCAGAAGCCTTGCAGGAAATAACTGGCCAGGCCACAATAAGAAATCTTGGCCAAGGAGGAAGGAAAGGCCTGGATCCTACCCAGGCCAGAGGAGGGAGGGGGGCTGCAAATCAGAAACAGGCCCACAGCCCAGGACACAGAGGTGACTCTATCTCACCCGTCACAGCAAATTAGGTGCAACAACCCATGGATGCCTTTGATGGTCTTAGCCTTCAAATGCACCTTTGGCCCTGGTAAAACCCATGGCTGATCTGGCATCAGCACCAGTGCCAAACCAGTCCTGAAAATTGAATTATACCTGCTCACACCACAGATGGAAATCTAGGTTGAGGGAGAATCATTCTCCACAAAGGTTCGTTCTGGGGAGAGACACAAAACCCTGAGCAGCACTGGCAGTGTTGGAGTAGTAAAGAAGTGGCTGAGACCGGTCTCAGTCCAATCCCCTGTGGTTGTGCTAAGGACATGACTGTGGTAAAGAGAAGGCAACTACAGCTGTCTCCTCCTTGCCCATTTCTGCAGGAGCTGCCATGCAGCCAAGAAGAAAAAGCCAGATTCACCTGCCTTACAACCCCACATCCAACCCCAAGGAGCTAGCAACACTTACCTCCATCAGGCTCAAGTGTATTCCTATTAGGAAGGGCATTGGAGCACTGCAAAGAAACAGAAAGAGGCAGGGATAACCAGGCTGTTGGGAACCATCTTGGGCCATCCCAGCAGCTTAACCCAAATTCTGGCACTCTCTCCCACCAGTCCCCACAAGATGCCACCTTCGTCGTCGTCGTCCCCACACCTGGCCCATCAGACATCCTTCTTAAGGCTCTTGTCTTTTATTGGAAAGCTCTGCCTTCTCCATTCCTGCTGCTGTTTTCGATGTCTCATTACTGTGGTGCATGGAAGACGGGATGCAGATTCTCTAAGTAGAGCAAGCCCCTCTCCCTTCAGGATTCAGGACTCCAAGGAGAAGTGAGGGATTGGGGCCCTGCACTGCTTCTCGAGTCACCAGGCTCCCTGTCGCTCCACACAGCAGCAGATTTATTGTGTTTTTTCTATCAGTTTGCCTTGAAGTGCGTTGCCCTCCTGGACTAAAGCCACACCGGACTGTTTCCAACCCCAAACAACCCACCCCTTGCTCAGCTGCTCAAGGCTTGGGGCTTCCCTGGGCTTTCCTCCCTCCAGGAGCCAAGCAGAACCGAAGGTGTTTCTAATTAAGTAGTTTCGGCAACTCTACAGCGTCAATGTCAAGAATGCGGAGCCTGAACCTCAGCGGGACGTCTCAAGGGCTGCAAGTGTCTCATCTTGTGAACCTCAGACAGCATAATAGAAAAGGGTGGGGGAGGCACTCTCACAGGCCCTTTGCTGTGTCGTCCGGCACCAAGTAGAGGAAAAAAAGTTACATCTGCAAACATTAACCATTCTGTGCCGATTTGTTGGCCTCCCTCCATCAATCAAGGGACACAACAGGGGCTGCAAAGTTGTTACCAGAGCTTTGGACTTGCTGAAATCAAAAGGGTCTGACAAAGGTGGGGCACAGAGACCTGGGAGGGACTGGAGGGTAAAGCTCAACCTGTGCAGCAGCAGACCACAGATGGACTTTATGCTACCCATTGTGTTGTCCCCCCAGGAGACACAGTAGAGGTAAAGCTACTGAAGAGTACATGGAGAATGTCTGCAGATGCTGTGAACTTCACGGCAATTACCATATAGGATATGAAACAGGGCAAGGCAATGAACAGGATGAATCCAAATCAAAAGTAATATGCTCCAGAGATGCTCAGGGGGCAGAAAGAATGGAGCCCCCACTGGGACACTGGCCTCTTCTGGTGTCCTACAACATACCCCAAACATCAAGACAGCCAGCAACCAACAATGTCCCTATGTGCTGCATGGCGGCAGGGGTGAGCAGAGCCTGGCAGAGAAATTCTCTCCCTGCCACTTGTCTTGTTTGGGGGCTTCCATTTCCAGTATCATGCAAAGGGCCTGAATTTCAATTTAAAGACAAAGACATCAGCAGGTTCCACACCACTACCACCAGTCCCAGAGAGAAGCCAGAGCTGGTTCGGCCCTGGCTAGAAGCACCTTCTGCAGAAGGTCATTCTGCTACCAACACAGAGGGAGTAACATATTTACGGTACACAAATTAACTGCAATTCCTGTTCTAATTAAAGTTCGCATTGGGGTAGGGTGATCAGTTGCCGTGTTTGCAAAAAGTGCAATTAGATTCTTCCTGGTAATTACAGGGTTTTCCCAGCCATGCCCGTAGCTTTGCAGCCTGAGCTCATTTGTTTCTACATTCTCCACCTTCTCCCTGACCCAACCAAAACCAAGCTGTCTGCCAGAGGCGAGGGGCTCCTTGCTCCAGACCTGAAGGCAAGACCCCTTCCTGCGAGACACAGCCCTGACCAGCTCTGCACCCCGTCCTGACAGCTCCGAGCACCTGAAGGGCAGCAGCGCCAGCGGCAGCGACAGCCTCCTTCCGCGTGTTAATTACGTGCATGCAGCCCATTAAGCGGAGAAAGGGCACCTGCTGGTCGCGCAAATGACTGGGAGTCGGGCCTTCCTGTGCAGCCAGGAACACGGAGCTCATTTCTCCAGGAGATAATAGTGTTCAGGTGCCATTCAGTGTCTCTGCGCTTGAATCATCCAGTGAGGAACAAACCTCCTGGAAATTTACATGTTTCAGGCTCCTGGCACTTCACTTCCAATGCTAGTTATCCCTGCAGGCTCCGTGCTCTCCGAAGGCACCGCAGAGCCTTCCCTCCCTCCCCTTTGTCCCCCCCTTAAAAGCACAAACTAGATAATAAAGTTATCAGCCAGATGCCAATTTTGTTGCACGTGCGGATAATGATGGGAGCCACGGAAGCTCATTTAAAGGTGATAAAGTTAAAAATCTGTTGAAACTATGCTGGCTCTTTTTCAGGAGAAGAATTTCGGTACTGCTCTTCCTTCCATGAAAAATCCCAATGAGAGGAGACTCCAGAGATTTCTATGGCTAGTGCGTAAATGTCAGAACTTGGCCTGAGAAGCTGGGGCAAGATTGGGTGGAGGAGCCAATAATAACTTCGTTTGCCTGGTGGGCAAATTGGCAGAGCAGGATGATGCCACGTGCTGGGGGGATGGCCAAGGGCCCCTCTACTAACACACCGTGACCAACATCACTTGGGGACCATCTGAACCTAGTTGGGGAGATCCTCAGGGCTCTGCATGATGGTGCCCAGTGGCTGATCCAGCTCCAGTTTGTGTGTGGAAGGGTCCTAGGTTGGGGGGTGCCGCCCCTGGAGAATTCCTTGGCCCCTGGAGAATTCCTGCCAGTTTGCTGTGATATTCCTCCAACCTCCTCCAGTCTGCTGTGATATTCCTTCAACCTCCTCCAGCAAGGAGACTGGCCTTTTCCTCTGGGCACTGAGCCCCACACGTCCAATCCAATCCATGAGGTGCCCCCGGACCTAACCAGCCCCCCCATTTGCAAAATCCTCAAATCTGGCACCCCCTTCCTGTTCCTGCTGCTGCTGCTGCTGCTTAGCTTTCTCAGAGTGAAATTAATAAGGATGGAAAGAGATGAGGCGCAGGCTTGCTGGCAAATTGCAGGGATGATGCCAAAGGAAGGTGGGGAGAGCAGGAGCTGCACTTCAAAAGCTATTCTTAAAAATGTGGCAGGTGCTTATTGGTAAATTTTAGCTCCTGCCAAAGCTCGGTACTTTCGATGCTGAATAATGCAGGCTGGGAGAAGGGAGCAAGAAACCATTATTTATTCTAAATGTATGTAACTAACCAATATTTTTGCCAACAGGGTTCTATAATCAAAGGAAAAAAAGCAAATATTCCGCTGCAAGTCATTCTCTCTCGGAGGCCTGAAGCAGCAACCAGGAACTTCCTCCAAGCGCTTGGCAAAGACCATCCCCAAACACACTGGCATGGTAATGATCACAGCCGAGCTCCAGAACAAGCCACAGAACGGAGCCCTGACTGTTCACATTAGCCACAGACTTGAAACATCAGGCATTTTGGTCCACCTGCTTTCTCGACTTGTGCTCCTCAGGGCTTTGTGTTCACCAAAAATGCCCACAGAAATGGCTCCATTCTTTGTGACACTGCAAATTCTGCCTTTGTGACCACATCAACCCACAACAGGTCTTGCTGATAGGAGATGAAGGGATGTGTTTTCCAAGGTGGGCTCTTTCATCACAAACACACCTTTACAACCAGTAGCACAAATGTGCAGAAGGTACACATCAGTTTGGCCGTCCCACTTGCATACAAAGCAGGCTGCACTTTTCAAAGTAACTTGTAAGGAGAAAGAAAGTATGTATTTAGGTCAATATACTTCCAAACTAGCTCCAAGGAAAGGCTATTAGCAACGTCACAGACACTTGCCAGTTTGGCTGCAATCCTAGAGACGCTTTCCTGGAAGTAAGACCCATTGAATACAATGGGGCTTACTTTTGAGTAGACATGGTTAGGTTTGTGCCCTAAGTGTGTATCAGAACTTAAGTGTAGTAAGTGTATATTGCCAATAGGTTAGGGAAGAAGATTCAAAATCAGCTGAACCTTACCAGCAGTAGTCCAAGAGGTGTGGTGGCAGGACAGGGATGTAAACATGTTGCCAGAACATGGGGTACAGCATTGCCGCAGACCCATGGATGCAGGCAGTCAGCTGGAAGACACAAGAACCATGAAGACATCAGCAAGGGGGAAGCACATAGGGGGCCCTCCCCAGTGACATCCGAGAGCAGGGGTAGGCAACCCCCGGCACAAGTGCAGTGCTCAGCACTCAGAGTGGTGCTTGGCAGCACACCAAGGCACCCCAACACACACAGCTAGGAGGTGCTGCCACTGCTGCTGTCCCATTTCCCCATAGGCAACTGTCCATCAAAATCACTGGCGCCCAGAATGGCACGGTCTCTCCACACCCTCACCCCCACCCTGCCACTGTCAGAATGGAAGGGGTGGAGAAGAGTGTTACATCTTCAATCCTGCACTTTTCTACTCAGAAGTAAGCCCCTTTGCAGTCAATGGAGCCTGCTCCCAAGACAGAGTAAAGCAAAGGGCATTCTTAGAGCCCAATTCTGAGCATCTTGGCTCAGAAGTAAGCATCGTTGTAAGAAGGATGGCAAGAATAGCATCAGGTTGTTCATCAGCACCTCCAGCCCCGACAGCACCATAGAGATGGAGAAGCCCCTTGGGGGTGCAGAGGGAGCCACGTGCTGGCTGGAGGTCCGACAAGCCCCAAGAGATGGTCTCTGCATATACCAGTGCGTGCTATAAATGCATATAACTTATATAAATACAACTAATGAAATATATATTATAATTTATACTATACATGGTATGTGTGTGAGATGCTTATATATATATATGGGATGCTTATATATATAAAAAGCAGCCTCCGTCAGTCTTGAAAGACTATGGTATAGTGCTCGGCACTGCATACGCTGCATGCGAAGCACGAAAGCCTGGGTCAGATTCTTATGGAGGATAGGCTGTTACCCAAGCAGCAAATCCCCCCTCTCCACGCCACTGAATTAGTCCAATGGAAAGGCAGAGCCGATACGATTGGATCCAGCTGGCGTCGCAGAGCTGGGCTAAGGACAGGAGCTCACCCTGTCTTGTGGGGCCGACCCAGGTCTCGAACCCTGGCCTGCTGGTTAAGAGGCACAGCGTCTTAACCACTTGTGCCACCCACAGCCCTATATATATGTGTGCAATTTCATAATCATGTTGGCATGTGGAATAACATTTGTAACATAAATTCAGCACTACACTGCGGAAAGGTTGCTGCCCCTTGCCCTAGAGGAAGACCTTCTGCCAATTTTAGGGCTTCTCAGTGTGAAACAGGCAGACCCAACTAGCCTACACTTCTTAGGAAGAACTGAATATTGTCTGGGCTCCTGGATCAGGACAGATCTGAACGTGCCATGAGGAGGCCGGCCAGAGATTTTGAGGCTCTCCAGAGAAGGAGAAGGAAGTGCTTGTGAACCGTGATGCAGGCAGACAAGCAACCTGAAAAAGGGAACAAAGATAGATTTCACAATTTGCTACTTCAAAAACAGATGGAGTTCTCCCTGTTCTGCTCTCCTTCCCCCTACTCTTTGCACATCCAGGCACAGGCTGCATGTGCCAAGCACAAGCACAACCCTCCATTTCTGGGTTTCTGGGACCAAGATGTGAAAGCCAGAACCTGGGGCTATGGCCAGAAGTGGCAACACCACACTGCAAAGAGCATGATTCACAGCTAGAGCAGCTCAAGCCCAGCCAGCTGCTAGAAACTGGAGAGAAGAAGCCTCCAATGAGAGGAGCACAGAGCCACCTACACCTTCTGCAGTAAGTGGGGCAGCACCAACTGGGCTAGTCCTGGATGGAGTCAGAAGCTGATTCCTCTCCTCCTCTGCCCAAAAGGGGCTCTGCAAGAGCCACTTTCCAACACTGGTCCAACTTTTCTTTTCCCTGGCACATGCCAACGGCTCATTTTCTGCTGCTGAATGTAGGAAGGAGCTCATTAACCAGAATTTGCAAGGAGGGGTGTGCACCCCCATCAACTCTGGCAAGGCTGCCTCCTGCTGGGAGTAATGGGGTGGGAGGAACAAGTTGAGGGAAGGTGAGGGAAGGTGAGCAAGCTTCCCCCTTGCTCCCACCACTCTTTTGTGGCTACAAGTACTGGCTTTCTTCCGAATACCATAAAATCAGTCCATTTGAATGACAAAAACTGATTGTTGACTGATTCTTTACCTTGCTCTGGAAACACAGCAGAAGATCACAGCCTGGGATGGGGGGCGTCACCAAAGCAGGAGTCACTCCTTCCCCAACACTGCCCGCTAGCTAGGCTTCAAGGGTCTCAGAAGAGGAAATTCTTGCCGGCCTCTGCAGGCCCTTGTTCAAAGGGGGGGGAAATGTCACCCAGTCCCACTCACTACACCTACAAATGTATAAGCTCACGCAGATATTTTCTCCCATCCCACTACTTTGCTGTGCTCCATCATCTGCACATGTCAGAACTGGGAAGAATGTGTGACTTGAAGATTATCTGAACACTGATCTGGGTCACCATCATTTTTCCCCCATCAACAGGTGTTTCAGACTTCAAAACAGTTTCCCCCCCCCACCCCTCCCCACTCCCTTACAGCCTGTTTTTCTGGCTCTCTCTCTCTCTCTCTAGTACAATTGTAATATTGTACAATCGAGCTCCAGCACTGGGGCTACAGAGTCGCTCATATGCCCAATAATGGCCACAACACAGCAACAAAATGCCTTTCAACTATTAAAGACTGTGGCATTAAAAGAAAGACATATTTCACTCACCATTTATAAAGAAAAACAAACCCTCCAAAATCCCAATCAATACCCATTTATAGAGCAAACAACAAGGAAGTGTTAATATTTAGGAAAAAAATACATCCCAGCGTATTGACTGCGCAAGCTCTGAAACACAGAGATCTAAACTTTGAACCAAAGCAAGCTGGGTGTTTTTTGCCTTATGGGCTTTTTTTAAGTAATAATGTGGGGCCACCTTGGGAGCAGATGGTCCTTTGAGTGGGCTGCTGCTTTCATCTCTCGGGGGCTTGATGGAGCCTAAGTAGCATTAAGCCGGTGTCCTTATCAGACAAAATTGCGAAGAAAAGTGCCATTCTCGGGCACGGCATCATCCGCCATCATCAAGACCAGGCTGCGAGGAGGCCCATCTGAAAGCATCGCTGATCAATTCCCTGCTAGGTTTTACACAGAACAACGAGGCAGGCGTCAGCACACGCAACACAGGCCGTGGCTAACGCCACAGTGATGTGCATCCATCCAGGGGCAAAACATTGCACTCCAGACATTTTACAGGCCTTCACCCAAAGAGCTCCTTCACTCAGTATCCTGCCTTTTCTCCAGGAAGCTTGAAGCTCTGCGATCACATTTGATCATTACAACAACCCTATCGGGCAAGTTAGCCCGAGGGGTCTTTAGTCCTGGGTCGTTTGCCTCCCCACCTGCCCACTGCCCTGTGGCAACTCCATGGTGTCCCAGCACAGAAAAGATCCCACCTTGAGGCCACTTACAGTGCTGAGTTTACTGCAACAGATGAGGACCCGGCGCTCGTACAGCATGCTGGCGTAGAGGTGCAGCATGTTGTTCACATCCACCGCAACAAAATACTCTGTCAGGTTTCTCTAGGAAAGGGAGAGAGAAAAAGCTTTGTGATGCTCACTCAAGGTGTGTAGGGGAAGAGAGTTCTGGAAGAGCCTTCTCAAAAGCCACTCTAGTTACTCAAGAGGTACAGAGTGGCACTGGCAGAAGTCTGCCAGGGGCCAGGATCGGACTGCCGGAATTGGGTAGGCATCCATGATGAACCATGTGCATGCTGCAGAACTCAGCAAGTCCGGCTGCTCTGAGGCAGATGAGGATGCACAGCCCAAAGCAACCATATCTCAAATGAGAGAGAGAGGGAGAGAGAGAGAGAGAGCAAACCTGAGAGGGCACACCTGCATGCAAACACACAGGCAGGCAGCCACTCCAAAATGTGCCAGCAAAGAAGAAAGAAGATCCAGAAACAGAGAGCCCATCACCACTTCTGACAGAGCCAGAGATATCTGCAGACCTCCCCCTTTTCTCTACTCAGCCTGAGGAGCTTGCCAAGAAGCACCACACTGTGCGGGAATATGTTCCACAGCTTGCCACCCCAAAGTTGCAGGCACAGAAACTGCGTTGGGGTTTTGCAATATTGTGCAATTCCTGGCTGCATTGAAAAGTGGAACAGTACATGTGCATGGCTAACGAAGGCCACTTTGGCTTGGCTCAGGTGTCACCAGGCAGCTGGGAGGCCAAAGCCACCCTGTCTGCCACTCCTTTCAGTACTACGGCAAAGGAGACCAAGAGTATGGCCATCAAAATGGCCATGAGGGGTGTACAGAGATGGACCTCAAAATGCCAGATGTCGGATGGGGGGCACTTGGATGCAGGTGTCATATGTGCTCTCTGAAGCATCTGGTAGGCCACTGTGTGATACAGGAAGTTGGACTAGATGGACTTTTGGCCTTATCTGGTGGAGACTCTTCTTATGTTCTTAAAATGCTACTCACATTTTCTGGGATACTGGGAAGGTCTCTGGTGTCAGGCACGGTAAAGTACGTGTGCTGTGGGGGAAAGAAAGACATCATAGTGGCCTCAGGGTTTTAGACACAGCCAATATTCTGCATATATTTCAACACATCTCTCTCTGCCTCTCCTTGAATTGTAACTGACAGAACATTAACAATCACAGAGAGAAAATAATTAAAAACTGCTCTACCACCAGCCCTGCCCCCCCCCAGTTCAGTAAACCCCTTAAGCTGCACTGGGGTGATAGTGTTGAGAGCCCTGCCAGACAGTAGGAGGTGCAGAACTGAAGCTCCGTCAAGGCCAGAGAAGCCACATGGGACAGTATGCACTAGCACACAGCAACCCATGGCATTGTGGAAGCTCCAAATGTGGCCAGTGCTTTGATGCAGCATTTTGCAAGCGGCAGCACCTGTACCCTTTCTGTTGTTTATCTGAGATTTCAGCACCTTGTGAACAGCATATGGACTGAAATCCCCGCAGCTTGCTGGTGAGAGAGGAAACAGGCATGTAACACAGCCCTCGCCTGCCAAACCTGTCATGGAATTGATGCTCTCAGAAAGGGATGGCGAGAGAACACTGCAAAAGGAGCGCAAGTCAAGCACATGTGCAGAGGCAGTAACTCCCAGCCAGGCTTCATTGCTCGGTCACAAAGAACCCGGCAGAGCTGAATCTAGGAGCAGCCTCCAACCTCTGCAGAGATGCCCCTTCCCTGCTCCACTGGCCATGAAACGTTCCAGTCAAAGGAAGGTCAAGAGCATTCCTAGCGCACACTGGAGCATCACATCTCTGTCCTCAAAAAGGAGGGCTCATCTTTTGCTGTTCTCACCAGCAGAGCCACCTTGGTCCAATCCAACAGTGCTACATACCATACCAAGATGCACAGACGTGCCAGGGTCAGAAATGGGTAACGTATAGAGCGCCTCAAGGAGTTCATGCCACTGATTGTCCTGGAACAGGAGAGGCACAAGTTAGGCAGGGTTGGCAACATTACTGTGATCCACCCTCTGCCCACAAAATGGGACGCTCCACCCCCAGAATACTATTTCCTCCTCAAGAGCAGGGACTGGGGTATTTTGGGGGGGGGGGGAGGGTACTTGGGAGAAAGAGGAAAACTGTAGAGTTGGCCAAAATCCTCCTGGGAACCGGAACCTCCTTGCCTACTATTGTTATGCACACGTTTTCTGACTGCCTCAGGACCAAAAACTGAGAGTTTTTCCACTGTGAGCTTCGTGCTGCTGTTCCCACAATCCAGTGGTCACTTACGAGTTAGGGCTGGCTTTATTCCAACCATGCCCCAAAGAACCACATTCAGATGGGAAGAGGCTGAGACTGCAGTCCTAACCACCAGTTCCGGCACAAATCTAGCACGAATCCCATACTGGCCTGGAGGCATCACAAAAGAATTGTTAAGGCCCTTCTGCACCACTCCTTGGGGGTTAGGCCAGTGCCTAGGCATGTGCTAGTCTACCCATATCACCACAGGAATGGGGAGTGGATGAGTTGTGCTGGCCTAAATTGCTTAAGATTATGCCCAGAGTCTGGGTTCCATGGCAAGCAGAAGGCCTAATTCTCCCCCCTCTGGGCACCCCATAGTTTATTTAATATAAGCAAAATACTGCAGTTCTCGCTGATTTCTAGGTGGAAATATTAAGCTAGGTACTTGGGGATTTTTGCAACCCTAAGCCAACCCCACCTAACTACTCCCATTTTGTGTCAGATTTGGGGGTGTCTTGTCAAGCGGTGGCCACCACCTCCCCGAATATGCCACATTGGAACCAAGCAAAAGGTTCGCTGGCTGAGAAATTTCCCCTGGCCTGAAGGCTGCCTCCCAGATGGGTGCTTGGAAAGTGTAGCAGGGTACCTGGCCCTTTGCCGTGTAGTCTGCCAAGATGTTGAGCAGCTTGTAAAAGACTTCAAACCATGGGAGATAACTAGAAGTGGGGGAGAAACATATACACCCAGGTTTTAAAAAACTAGCAATACCTTAATATATATATATTTTTATACTTATATATATTTACTCCATGCTCACCCACTATGTTTAATAATCCCACCATGCTCAATATGGTTTACTCCATAAGCCCACAATGCCCAAGAGGGTTTACTTCCAGGGTCTGCAGTTTTGTGTTCCACAATTTCCTAACAACATTGCTTTCAAAAGGGCTGCTGGAGAAGGGTGCTTCCTTCTTTCTCTGGATCCAGCTCCATGTTAAACCCCATCACTCATGAATTTCATGAGTTTTTTCCTTCCCCTGTACATTCCGGCATCATCTGGAGACGACTAGTTTAAAATTAGTATAAAATGGTCCAGACCTGATAACTCTTCAGTTCAAATTTTCTGTCATTATAAAGGCCTGGGTGCATTCTCAAAGCAGGCAGTAGATGGCAGCATTGCCTTGACTATTTTTTTGAACAGTTAGAAGGGTTAAAATAGGGTTTTCCTGAAAAATAATTCATGCAGGCACTTCAAATGACCCCCCTGCCATTCAGGAGGCTCCAGCAAGTCTGATGATTTTTTCCATATAAGGTCTGGTCCTCTCCTTGCACCCTGAAGCAGCAGATTTGTGAAATTCATGCAGAAACTGCTCCAGAACACTCGTCCCCAATTGAGGCCTATGCGGGTAGGGGAAATGAAAGGCATTTCAAGGGCCAGAACATTGGACAGCTCCTGCTAGGGTCAGAGTCACTCTAAGGTGGGTACACTGACAGTTTATTCACTTCAGTAAGTCCCAGGGAAGCAAGTGAGGTGAGTATTTTGGGGGTGCAGGCTAGTTGGTGCTAGGGTTAGAGTCACTCTAAGGTGAGTACACTGACAATTTATTCACTTCAGAAGTCCCAGGGAAGCAGGTGAGGTGAGTATTTGGGGGATGCAGGCTAGTTGGTGCTAGGGTCCCTCTAAGGTGGGTACACTGACAGTTTATTCACTTCAGAAGTCCCAGGGAAGCAGGTGAGGTGAGTATTTTGGGGGAGCAGGCAAGTTGGTGCTAGGGTTAGAGTCACTCTAAGGTGAGTACACTGACAGTTTATTCACTTCAGTAAGTCCCAGGGAAGCAGGTGATTCCCTGTAAGTCCCAGGGAAGCATTCACTGTAAGGGGCATTCACTATAATTCACTGTAGGGGGCATTCACTGTAAGGGGCATTCACTCATTTATTACAAATAAATAGATCAGCATTCATTCACTCTTATGGGGATGCTGCTCCTATATGTAAAGGTAGAACGTGAACTCCTCAAGTGGGGACGAGTATTTTCACAGGTATGGAAACAATTTTCTCAGAATCTGCTGCATGAAGTGAAATCTATGAACAGTAACTGATAAAGACCCAAAAACCCAGATTTTTAAACTTCAATTAAATAAATCATGCATGAATGATTATATGACTTTAGTTGTTATCAGTTGATGACAGTGCGGGTGAACGGGTTTAACCCGGAACATAAAGGTCAGGCATGAAAATAAGACAGAGATATATTGAGCATCAATCAGGGGAAAATCAATCAGCCCAACAACCCAAGGAAGCTCTGCATTTAGGGGTTTTGGATTGCAAAAATCGGCTAGGAATTCCAGGGCTTGAGAAGATTTTATTGGGGCAAACAGAGCACCCCCCTCCCAATATCCGAGATCAGGGTTAAGGCTCCTCCACAGCCAGGTTGCCTCCATGGGCTGCAGAAGAGAGTCAGTCCTGGTGATGGATGAAGTGCAAGGTGGCAGGCATAACCAAGGACAGGAGTTCAGCCCTGCCGGTCTCTGATTGCAAAGCACCAGGAGTCATAAGCAGCTTGTGGACCTGCTCCAATAAGGAACTCAACTCTCCGCTCTCTCTGGCAGCATCAGCACATTGCTAGTATGTTCGAGGCTACAATGTGGGAGCATTGGCTACTGGCTGATGCAAAGGACACCCCCTTGTAAAGGGCATTTCAGGGCTTGGGATAAAGATGTGAACCTTTCAGGGTGACAGAAGGGGGGTTCAATGCACCTCTTCCCTCTGCAGGGCCAGCAAAGTCAAAACTGAGACTGTTATGGACCACCAAATGCAAGGGGGGAAAATGGGCTAATCAAGTTCAGCCGACAACCTTTCCTCCAAGTTCTATTTGAGTCCGACCAGCTGCCCTAAAGAGAGAATTTGTCTTGGGACGGCCAGCCTGTCAGATCCATTTTGTGTTCTCTTCTCGGAGCACAGAGGTTGGATTTACAACCCTGACACCCTGCATCACAAGGAACCAGAGCCCCAAATGCCCCCCTCCCAAAGTAGCACTGATCTGGGATTCCTGGCGCATGGCTGGCCCATATTTAATTTGTAACCAAACACTTCCCCTTCCTCTTAGCAGCCTCAGAACTTCTGATTAACTCCTGTTTTCACAGGGCAGAGGTTAAGCAGAGGAAGGGAAGCACTCCTTGTGCTGAAATAGCCCAGATCTCCGCTACAAAAGAGGGTGGGGAACAACCCTGGCTCAAGAAGAATTAACAGAAGTGAGAGGCTGAAGGTTGTGCCAGACAGTTGAAGTTCAAAGACTCTGGGAACTGTAAATCATGTGCTGCAAGAGCGGTCCAGGGATGCTGCTGGAGCAGTCCAGGGATGCAGTGGTCCAATGCAATGGGATGGTGCAAGACGCTTGAGGATGGTCCCCCCTCAGCAAGTGAGCCACAGAGCAGGAGCCAGGATGTTTGCCTGCCTTGTGTGAGGGAGCACCAACCCCTACACTTTTTACGGGATCCAGTTCAGTAGCTGGATGGGACTCCCATTGCCTCGTTCAGTAGCTCGTGTAGGTCTGTTGCTTTTACGGCTTCCAGAAGGAGAGCTCTGTTTGCCGAGTGGCTGTCCCAGCAGGCTAAGCATCCAGTGGCACAACCCTGTCCTCCATCCAATGCACAAAAGAGGTGGTGCACGGGGTGGAGGAAGATACAGCTTTGTATACAAATTCACAAATGTGATCATTTGCTTGTCTGGAGTTCTTTGCCATGGGTTCTCTAGACCCTGGGGATGGGAGCACCCAGAGTGTGCCAAACCACGCCAGGCTGTTGTTCCACAAGGAGCTCACTGCTGTTCCACAGATGAAAACGCTGTATTGCAGCCAAGCTGGCTTCCGGCTGCTTCTTCCCACCAGTCATGCTGGCCACATGGAGAGGAAGGATCCCCGCACCATCAAGGCAGCACACTCTTTCTGACAACTGGGAGGAGGAGTGAGGAAGGCTCCAGGTGAAGGAGAAGAAGATGTTGCAGCCAAGTCCGTTTCATCTCCAGCCAACTGGAAAAGGGAAGAGCCAGCAACGGAGCTGCTGTTCGGAAATGACAGACCAACCAATGCTACACCACGAAGGCTCTTCAGGTGGCCTGGAACCTCTCAATTTCACTGCAGCAAAGAGGGGATATTAACAGCCAAGGAGCCCATGAAAGAAGGGCTCAAAGCCAACTGATCTGGGCTGCACGTGGTTGAAAAAAATGGAACTTAAACCAGACGAGGCTAAGCTCCTGGGGCTGGGGGTGCTCTGGCTCTCCCAGGCAGGACAAGGGAGAACAGGGGGCACAACACAGGCAGGCCCAGTTGGAGCTGGGCCTTCAACCAACCAATCAACCAACCATATTTATATATTGCTGGGGGGGGGGGGAGCTCAAGCAGTGGGACAACCTGCTGCAAGAGAATAGGGTGAGATGCAGCCACATCCCCAGAAGGAATGCAAAACTATACCAGCTTTTTAAAAAATTCAGCACCCAACCAAAACACTCGCAGCAAGGCTGAAGGAGAAGCAAAACTTAAATATTGGCTGGGGGGGGGCTTCCCCCGGACACCCACCCCCACCCCTGCCAAACAGGAGCAGCTGTTTCTTCTCACATCGAGACGCTCCTAATGAGTTGGAGGTTTGTATAATAAATACCCTTCCCTTTGAAATGTGAAGATTCCCCCATTAACATCCCTTTGATTTTTCCCCCTTTAAAAAGCAGAAGAGCAGCTCATTAGATGGGCAGCTCGGAGGGCCTGGGCTCTGCTTGATGGTTCTCACCCAGCACCCAAGGTCAGGGGGAAGGAAGGTCTGGGGTGCAAAAGGGATGCTTGGGTAGGAGGGAAGGAAGGTGTACCACTCTGACTCCCTGAAAACCGCATACCCAACCCAAGGAGGATGGGGGCCAACCCTGGGGGCAACTTGGGACTGCTGAGTGCCAAGCCTGCCCACCCCACAGACAAGCATGCATACCTTTTGCCCTCCCAGTCCCTTCTCTGCCCACAGCCCATTACACACTTGCATTCTCACACTTGCAAGAGCAAAGAGCACACACGGATGTGCATGCATTGCCATAGCAACTAGCGTGCCTACTGATGAGACGCAGGCTGCCCTGCAACAGAACCAGCAGAGGAGCTTCTCGGGAGGGGAGCCCTTATTCTTCCTCTTCCACAACCCAAGAACATGAGCATGGACACTACAATCGGAACCGGCTTCACTAGGGGGAATGGCCCCCCAGAGCCTTTGCCTCCCGGCTTTTATGGCTGCCGTCAATTTCCTCTCCAAGCCCTTTGAGGGCTGATCTTTCCGTGCAGCTGGGCTTGTTCTGCCACAGAGTCCCAAGAGGGTCTCTGCAAACTGGCAACTCCAGAGGTTGCCAATAAAACCCCATTATTTTATCAGAACCTGGCCCAGAATTAGAGCCACAGCGGCTCCTCTCAAATGCCCTGCTTGGAAAAAGAACCCTAAGTGGCACCTGCACAGAACATTGCTATGACAATGAGAGAACATCTCTGCATGCAACAGAGGGAGGCACAGAGGCTTCTCCTTACAATGTCCACCAATCCAGGGCAGGACATCCTGATCACCACTTGCCTTAGATCACACTCGCGTCTGGCAGCTCTGCAGAACCGCTCAGTACTGCACACACTGCACACTCACATAGCACAATCCTAACTCCTGGTTAGGCCAGCACAAGTCCCATGTCAGCCTGGATGTGTCACAACAGTGCACTTATGCACCACTTCGGGGAGGGGGGGAGGATCAAAACAGTGCATAGGCAAGTGCCAGCCTCCCTACACCGGCACAGGAATGGGGGGACAGGTGAACTGGGGTGGCCTAAATGGGGTAGGATTACACCCTCATTATCATTAAAAGGATAAACTGGCAGGTCCTCTCCATGATGTAGCCAGGAACATCCCTTTTGGTGTACACTGAAGTGACACAAGGAAAAGGCTGGGAGGCAGCTCAGCCTAGGTACCTCCAAGACTTCCAGGGGGAGAAAGGAGCATGATTTTACTGTTCCTCCAAGCTCTGTTAGCATCCACCAAAATAGGGGGAGCCCCCCTAAACTGCTGGGCATAGTGGTCCCCCCCTCGCACCGCCATCCTCAGGCCTGTAAAAACTCTTTTAATTTACTGGGCCTGGAAGCCAAAAGATGTAAAGATGGTGGAGGAAGGAGGACGGGGTGGGGGTGGCTGGCAACACCTAATAAAGGTAGAGACAGCGGACAGAGTCTGTTTGCATTTACTGAGCGGCACAAACACTGGTCATTAAGAGTACAAAGACAGCACTAATAAAGGCGAGGAAGGGCAGCCCCCCTGGCAGGGGAGGGGAGGCCAGTCGGAGGCATATTTGGCAGGAAGGCAGAGGAGGCGCAAACCTGAGCGGTGCAATGTGGAGATGCCAGATTTATCCTTAGATTGGGCTCCACTGCCATGTGCCAGGAAGAAGACTTTGAACCAGTTTTTATGGCCTGGCTGGGACTATGAGGATGTGCAGAAGTTACTGGGAGGCGCAGAAGCCCTAGGAAGAAAGCCACCCCATATGTCTTCCACCTCCAGCTATTCCAACCAACCATCCCCTCGCTCGTCGCCTTTATCTTTTCAGGGACAATGGCCTAAAACCCCCTCCTCCCTGTGGCCCTTTTCTGGAGCTGGGAAGGATCAGAGCCACCCCAGCCCTGCCCAACCTTCCTTGAAACCCCATCTCCAGCAGAGCAAAGAGCTCCCTGCTCTTCTTCCAGGCCCCAGCAGGGTGGATCAGCGCCCCATCAGTCTGACCACCAAAGATAAGCACAAGAAGGGGCTTCCTGGGCTCTGCAAGAATTGCCCAAGGGGAAGCCTCCTTTCGGGAAAGGTGTCCCTCCTGCCAGCAACCCAGATTGCACATGTGGTTCTCCTCCTGTCACACCTCTTCCCCCCAATTATCAGTGCCAGTCCCCAGGGCCCCCCTGAGCTCCTGTTGTTTTCAGAAGAAGGAAGTCGCCTTCTAATCCCCCTGCCTGGAGAGGTGGTGCCCGTCTGTCAACCCGGCACAGCTGCCTCCTTCCTTCCTCTGCAGAGACCTGGGAATCAGGGGTGCATCCTTCCCTCTGGCCGCGTTCCCCAACCTGAGGGCTCCCCCCTCTTTGATGTGGGGTTTTGGGTTTCCCCCAGGTGGGGGGCTAATGCGTCTTGCATTAGCGCTCCAAGTAGAGCTCCCAACCCACCAGGGGCCAAAGGGTTAATAAAAAGTGGCAGGATTTAACGACTCCTGTTATGGTTGCCTGGCAACTGGTGAAGGTGCCTTCCTAAGGCCTAATTAATGAATGGGAGGAGAAGGAGTTTCTGGTAAATAAAAGCCCGGCCCCGGCTCTGCTTGGCCTCACTGGGGCTTTTGTTTGGGCAGCCCCAAAACTCAGCTTCTCCTTCCATCCGGGGCCAAAAATGAAGCGATGCTCACACTTGGCCAGGACCTGCTTCTGAAGCATCTAAGTCTGGAGAGACCCCTCCGTTTGGGGGGGGGGGGTAATAAGTGATTATTTAAAAGAGCCTCTTGATCCCACGAAGGCTGCGTGGATTCTTTTGAACCAGACACTGCAAAGAGAGACTTTTCTATTTTGGGTTACAAATGGGAGAACGTGCATGGAAGCTGTTGCAACCTGGTCCATCCCAAGTGCAAGAAGATGAAGCTTCTTCGGCTGCACAGGGCTCAGAGATTCCAGGGGCAATCCTAACCAATTTAAGGCAGCACAATTTGCCCATTTTGACATTCCCTTCTGCTGTGAGGAGGCCGACGCATGTCTGTGCACTGGTCTAATTCCCATCCAGGAGTGGTGCAGAATTATGGCACTCTGCAATACCCCCAGACCAGCAAGGGACTTGTGCCAGCCTGAGTTGTGAGCCCCATTGAACACAATGAGACTACTTAGGAGTAGACATGCATAGGATTGGACTGTAAAACACACAGCGACTCATTCAGCTCAGCCCCAGGCTTGGGAACATTTCCTGAGCACTCACTTGCAGAGAAAGCATCCCATCTCCTTCAAGGCCCAGGCCACAGCCCCCCACCTTTCTCCCCCTCTCTGGGCATCTGAGCAATCATCCAACCCTCCAGGTTCTAGAGCAGCCAGGCTTTCTCCAGCCCTGTTTTCCATTTGCCTAGAGAGGTCATTGCTGGCCAGATGGAAAACATCAAGCGGCTTGCAAGGCAATCCATGAGCTGCCAAGAGCCCTGGGGCTGCCGACAAGCAGATCTGCGGGCAGGGCCACAAGGAGGGATCTGGCACAGTCTCTGCCCAGCCTAGCAGGGGCCAGGGTGAACAGCTCCTGTGCCAAACAGACAGTGTCGGCCTTGCTGCTTGAGTGCTTTGGCAGAAAGGGGCTCCCTCTCTATGCACCTCCCTGCCCTTCTGCATAGCGAGGCCACCGTGTAATCCCAAGGCAGACGCTGCAGAGTCGGCCTTGGGCAGGGCCCCTGCTGCTGAGGAAGGCTCAGGCATGAAAGGTCTCCCCAGCAAAGCAGGGGAAGTCACCCCTACCCGAGGGACTGAGCTGGAGAAGCAAAAAGGAGCCATTAACCCAACCATTAAGCCAGTCTTTGCAACGCAAGAAAAGCCAGCCACTGGCCCTTCCTCCCCGGCACCATCTCTGCTGCCAACTCTGCTGCCAACCATCTCTGTTCTGGTTGCCACAGAACAGTTGTAGAGATGGCAGAACAGACTGTGCCAAGCCCACCTGAGCCCTGCTGAGGAAACTAGTGGCTGCCCGGCCTCCCCACAGCAGGGAGGGCCTGCAGCAGGCACTCTTCTTTCCCAGCCTAATCGCCTTTCTCCGGCCCGTTTGCTAACCCCATAAACAGGAGCAGCTCTCGCTTGGCTGCACACCCTGCATTTGATCTGCGGTGAGTAACCAAGACATGGCCAGGGGTATAATCGGTGCACTCAAGTGGATGCAGACCCAAGTCCTGACCCTCCTTGCTGAGCTGCTGTGCCGGCTAAACATGGGGGGTGTCAAGACTTGCCCAGGCCATGGAGGCCTTCTTGCAGCAACCCCTTCCCCTGTAGCACATCCAGGAGAAGCCAAAAGGGTCCATAAAATGCCATTTCTTCTGGCCAGGCCTGGCAATCCGGGTGACTTAAACCATGTAGTCTGGGCAGTGGGCCCCCCAAAGTGCTCGTTTCCTTCTGCCCAACTAGTTGGCAAGTCTCTGCCAGGAAACTGTCACTTCCAATCGCTCTTGGGCCACCGAGTCCTATTAAGAGAGGTTGCTGGTGGAGGGTGCCTGCCATTTCCAGAGCCTGGGAAAGAAGGGGGCTCTGCTCCCCCTCCCGCCTCCGAGCTGGCAACGTGCACTGGCTGGGAGTGCTCAAGGAGCCGTGAATGAGCCAAACAAAGGCAGTCTGTGGCCAGTCCTGGCTGCCGGCCACGTCCGCAGGTCCAAAGGGCAGGTTGCGCCACTCGCGGCCTTGTATTCCCAGCAGAACACGCCCCCCCAGGACAAGCCATAAGCAGCGCACACTCCAAATTCTTCTCCTGTAATCCCTCAAGATATTCCTGATCCTTCCACATGTTTCTGCTCAATTTTTAAAAAGTGTGACTCACTCCAAAGAGAGCCCCCAACCCAATTCCCTGCCTGCAACCAAGTGGATGGAAAAGGCAGGAATTGGAGACAACTGCAACACATCGCACCCCTTTAAAAAAATCCCAAGCAGAGGCTAGTCTTGTTTGTTAAGTGATCATCTGCCGGGGGCTCCTGGTTCTCACACATCAAAACTGCATGCCTGGGACCAGAGCCTTGCTTTGCCACAGTTTATGTACACAGCATCATACATGTGTGCAGAACTGCTCAAAGGAGATGGAAACAGGTCCCTGCCTGGAGAGGCACACAATCTATACAGTGACTAGAAGGGAGACCACAGAGTAGGAGAGTGAAGGTCAAGGCAGGGAAACACAGAACATGCACACTGCTGGTGTGATTAAACTCCTAAAGCAATGTGAAAAGAGGAAAAAACGAATCACAGCAATTTCCTAAAGGCTTCGTAGGTAGGTAGGTAAGCAAAGATCAATCCTCGAGCATAGGCTCTCCCAGATCTGAAGAACAACACCCACCGCAAGAAGAACAACAAGCACCACCAAGAGGGATGTGCATGAAGAGAGCATCAATGTGGACGTGCCTGGTTCTCTAAATAGTTTTATGCTGACCAAGGACATAAGGCAGACTTATAGGAATACTAGCAAAAACGTACATGCAAAAACGTAAAATTCCCCCACTGTGCAACAACCCCCCATGTGCATCATCCCCCAATGCGCACTGTCCCCCCATGCGCACCATCCCCCATGGGAAACATCCCCCAATGTGTACGGTCCCTCCAGTGCACCCACATTCCCAGTGCATCAGGCACCAAATTGCTGAATGTTAATCAATCTTCAATGCTAAGTATAGGACAAAAACATGTTGCACCCCTTTTCGCCCCTCTAAGGGTAAAATTTCTCAACATCGGTTCTTGGTGGGTACTGATGTCACAGAAGGAACACTCTCCCTGAATTTCATGCTTCTAGGGTTGGGGCAGGACCTTGATCAGTCAGGGATTCTTCAATGGAAAGTATAGGGAGGAAAACTTGTTGTGCCCTTTTTCACCCCCTTCCCATTGGAATTTCAGAAAACCAGTTCTTAGTGGGTACACTTCCATCATGGAAGGAACACCCTGCCCAAATTTCACTCTTCTAGGCCCAGTGGCCTAGATGCAATCTTTAGCTGGGCGTGTTGAGACAGTGAGTGAGTCAGTCAGTCAGTCAGTGAGTCAGTCAGTGACTTTTCAGTTTTTGTATATATAGATTTTGCATCCAAAGACAGGATGGATGTGAAGGAGCTTCATGCTCTGCTGCACCCTCTGCTGTTCGAAACACAGCGCTCCTGTCCTCAGGAACAGGTTGGCAACCCATGCATGAAATGCGAGAAAATCCCAGAAGAGGGTTTCAAGATGTATCAGAAGTAGCCCTTGAGGGAGAAACAAATCATGTGAGGTCAGCGAAGCGGCATTGGTGCGTTTCAGTGCTGAGCCACCATTGCAGACAAGGAGTTTTAAACCCAGCTGCAGCTCAGTGGTGTGGCCACCCTGCCAAATCTGGTTGTGCATGGCTGTATCTGGCCAGTCCATTTATCGTGCGTCCATCCTAGGGAGCACAGGAGGACCCCTTACACAAGCCAGAATACATATCTCGGGAGAGAAGCCCCCTTCACCTCCTCAAGGGCAGGCCAAGTTATTGGCACAAGGAGAAGACTTCTCAAAAAGACATCTGATTGATACATAAGAGTCTCTCAACAGCTGAAAAGTGTTAATTCAAAGTAAGAGAAGCAGCACATCCACATGGCTTCTTGCACAAGCTGACCTACCTTAGGATGCAAAAGCAGGCCTTGGCCCCGGAAGATAAGCGGCAAAACCCAAACCGCTGCTTACTGTCGATGTCCGTCAGCACGAAAGTGAAGTTCTGGCCAACTTGGCTCACGGTGAGGCTGGAAGGGGGGAAACACAGAGATGTCAGTAAGTGGCTGTTCACGCTTGAAATACACCAAGCACCACAAAGTCTGGGTTGCCGACCCAGGCAGTCTTCTGGCAAGAACACTCTGGGGTGCAAGAAGAGGCTGCCAGGGCAGAAGGCAGAATCACCCAGGATTGGGCCCATCGCAGCATGCAAAGTGCTATCCAGCACTCTGAATTTACAGCCAAGGGGGGAGCCTGTGCCATTCTCACAAAGCAGAGGAGAAGCACATGAGCCTGATGTTCACCACCTGTATGCCAGAGCATCATGTCTGTATGAGCCAGTATCTTCTGTGGTTGTGGTGGATGCTCATTATAAGTGGATTACATGAAAATACAGCCAAAAGGACAAATGCCAAACACTGTCAAACTGTCAAAGTTACGCATCTGGCTCCAGCTTTCATAATTTACTTTATTATTTTATTTTTCAGAGGTTAGCTCTCCATGCCACAGAAAAGCTTTGGTTTTATCTAATGAAACAGCAAAGAGAACTTCTTTTGGTCAGCTTCTTTAAATCAAGATATTTAATCACAGGGGGAACTGGTCACAAAAGAAGGCTACATTTCAGGTTCACATTTGTACCTTTCATTCTTAAGTGCTCAACCTTATTACCCCAAGCCCACCACAGGCCAAAAGAGGCTGCAATCTGTGTCACCAAGATGCATTTAAATTGGGGGTATCCAACGGGAGTAAGTAAAATTCGTTCTCATACAGAACAGGTGTGCCTGTGCGGCTGAGACCCGCCTTCCCTGGTGCTTTTCTGTCACCACAATGACTCCAAAGGACCCCCAGAAGGGAGCTCGATCACAGGGTTCATATCGAGGCCCTTTTCAAAAGCACCACACTCTGCTCGGAGGCACTTATTTGCCTCTTGGGCGAGAGCACAAACAATGCCACAACATTGCTTGATGGTGCCAACCCACTCGTACCTGCCGAGGCAGCCCCCTCCCCGCCTTTTGTGAAAAGGGAGCTCGGGGAAAGGAGGGCCGAAACCGAGAGCGAGCGGGGCACAAAGCCGCCTTCCCCCAACACTATAATTAGTAAAGGATATTACAGCTAGCAGCTTGGTGCCTCTCTCATAAATAACAGCTTGCTTGATGCCATGTGTGAAAACCCATTACTTAAAGCATGGATTTCCAGAGCGGGGCACAGGGGGAGAAGTGCACAAAGCAGGACCGCACGAGACTCGGCCGAGTTTTTTGTGTGTGCCACCATCGCGCACAAAAATTCCCGGGGCAAATTGCAGACTCGGAGTTCCCCTTGGGAGATCCAGGGCTTGCTCCGACAGAAGCAGCCGATTCAGCTCTGAGGCAATTAAACCCCACAGAAGACGCCCAGGCCGCTGTTCCACAGGCTCCGAGGGGGAACAATGCTTTGCTTCGGCATCGCGGGCGCTTTCAGTCCTGCAAGGCTTCACAGCAGGCTCACAGCAAGAGCCTTCCAATCTTACCGCCTGGCCTGGCTCCCTGTTCCTGCCTTGCTCAGGGATGGTTTCCAGGTAAAACTCTCCTTATGGCTCCAACTTCTGCCACCCCCTTGACTAATTTCTTTCTGAGGATACCATGCTTGCAAATAACTGGGACTGATTGGCTAAGCCTCCTCCTCTGGGCTATGGGGTATGGCTAGAGGTCATATAAGGTTTCCTAGCAAATCACCTTACTTGGCCACCTCCACCAACATCTAGAAAACCAAACCTGGAGAAAGGAAAGAGACGGACATCAGCATCCAGCACCCCAACTCCTGTTCCAAGAATAGCAGCAGGATACAAGAAGCTCTGGCTGGGCCACCAGACCAGAGGGAACAGCCTGGACGCAGCAGAGCTGCCTCCAAGGGAATGAAAGAGGGAAGAATAAGGGCAAGAGGGAGGATTCTGCCCCCACTGCTCATAGCTTTCATACTGAATTCCAACCAAAACTATTTCCAGATAAGGACCTTCAAATGACAGCTTTATCTCTAGCGTGAGAAGCAGCAGCCAGAAACCAGGATGCAGTCTGAGGACAGAGGACCTAGAGGAGGAAGAAAAGCCATCTAGTCCAGCCCTGGGCTCAAAGCAAGGCTCTCCCAAACCGCCACACTATGGTTGGTCTCTCATGCGTAGCCCTCAACTACCCACCAGCTCCAAAGGTGCCTACAAGGAGCTGGCCATGCCAACCCTTTGGATTTTGTTTGCAGGCATCCACAATAGAGTCAGATGGACCACCCCAGAAAATCCAAGGAAGTGGGAGCAAAAGACAACCGAGGAAAGTGGTGCCAACCCCTCAGCACAGAAGGAGCTTTTCAACACTCACCAGCGGAGGTGCAATGCACAGTGCACACACATGGTGGTTGTAGTTAAGGTTTTTTGTTTGTTTTAATTTTTATACCACTTTGTGAACTCTCTTAAGCATTTAACCAATAAATTTGTGAACCATCTTAAGCAAGCAGAAGGGAGGGATACAAATATTTTACTTTTGCTACCCTAGCAACAAAGTTTAGACACCCTAGAAAAGTATAATTCTTGTAATTACAGCAAACCACACAGGAAAAAAAATCATGGCCACACAGTTGTAAATCCTGCATATTGTCAACTTTAGGAGTGTAACTATTAAATCAGCCAAGTTTACCTTAGGTACTAAAAGGAGCGAGAAGAAAACAGAGTCGGGTTGCCGATACCTGGTAAAATTAAAACTTTTTTGATGGTGCCTAGTAAAAATCCGGAGGAAAAAGGATATTGCTGTTATAATTTACACTTGGGCACTTTAAATCACGCTCAGATACAGACTGGCACAGTTTTTATTTTCTGCAAGTGTTTTATGGACAGAGGCTGTTTGTTTTTTTCCTGATTGTAAAAGTTCAGAAATCGAATGCTACCTGTCCACGTAGAACGGGAAGCAGAACTTGGTGAGGGTCTGTAGGATTTCCTGGAGAGAGAGAAAGAGAGAGGAAGAGATATAATTTATACATCTAATGGGACCAATAAATCTAACATTAAACACAGAACACAATCTTGCAACTTTGCCCTGAAGAAACAAAGAGACAGATGAAGAGAGATGCGCTTTATCAATTACATGGAAGGAGCACCAGACAGTCAAGCATGTGAAATAATAAACATGATCAAACTTCATTAAAAATGAAAAATTAATCAAGATTCACACATGGGCAAGCAGCAGGAGCCCTCAGGTGGCCTTCCAAAGGGGAGGAGGGGCTGGGATGGCGAGTGTTAACTCGCCTCTGGGGAGGCGCTCCGACCTGACCATATGGACACCAGCAAACGACATCCACCGGCAGGGCCTCCTGGCAGTCGTCCCTCTGCTGGCACCACGGGAGCAAGTGCTCGCCGTTTCCTAGGAACAAGGAGGGGTCCCCATGGGCAGGAAAGGCTTCCCCAAATCCCCAGCATAAAATGAAGCCAGTGCTATGGAAAACTTCTATCAATAAAATGTTTGTTAAAGAATTTCATGAATCTGCAAAATACTGTGATATTATTTTAAATTAAGCTTACACTCTTTATCAGTTGAACTAAGTTTTAAAGGAAGCACAATCAGGCATGAAAGGGAGTCCCCAACATAGCAATGGCTGGAGGGCATTTGGGGGGAAGGAAGAAGCACTTTTACTTGCTGCCAGTCCAGGAGAACAACAGCATCGTCACACTGCCCATTTTTCCATATTTACATATCCAAGGAGGGATAAATTCAGGTTTTGTGAGACTCTCCACGCTTGATAAAATTAATGATCAATTTACAAAACGGAGTACTTCCAGGCCAGTAATAATAAATTATCTGTGCTAACAGAATTGATGCTTCGTGCTTCATTTATTCTCAAAACCGCTTCCATCATTTAACAAATAAACCGCATCAATCTAATCACCCCTTCAATGGAGCAGAAAACATATTGACTCTCCTGGTGAGGAGAGGGTCCTCCGACACGACTCTGCTGCGCGCATCCCATTCCTTCATAGGCTCAGTGCTCACAGCACCACTGCAGCGCTCTTTCATGGGTTGCGCATGGCCAACTGTAAGAGTGACACATTGAAGAAAGTCAAGCAAGATCTCAGGCAACAAGAGGGGCTGATCCCTTTGAGACCTTCTGCATACACTTGTGGGGTTTGGTGGGTCAACCCATACACCACCCAGACCCAGCATAGGCCTTCTGGAAAGTGTCCAGAGAGTGGGGAGAAGTCACAGACCAGGACCACGGACAGCTCCTGCCACATGTCCTGCCTGCTATTGCCTGCCCAGAGCTTTCTAGATGGATGGACAACAAGATGCATGGGCAGATTCCGGGCAGAGCAGGCCAACCACTGTGCCAACGCAAGGCCAAAGAAAGCAGCAATGTCCCTCCTAGCCTGGCACGAATTCTCGACACACGCCTGGTGAATGGCTCAACCAACTTCCCTGTCCAGGTCCAACCTATGCAAGGAGCTGAAAGTCACAGCACAGGAAAGTTGATGAGATTTTTGAGAGGAGGGCTCCCTCCAGTAACCCCATCACCTCCAGGGTGGAAGAGACTTCACTCCCTGAAAGAATCACCTCTAGAAGTTTGTGCCTGTCCTTCTTCCCAGAAAGCAAAGGGAATGTTGAATCCTTAACTCAGCAGCACTCCTTGGGGGTCAATTTCCCCCAAGGACCCAAATTTCCGCAGGGACCCAAAACACACTGTTGCCTTATTGAACACGCAGAGGATCTCCTTCCGCTCTCAGATCCACATTTTTGCCATAGGGAAAGGAAAGGCTTATGCAAGGATCATCATTTAAACAGATAATGGGCCACTATTGTTTATAAATGTAAAGAGATTTGATACTGGTGGTTAGAAATTTTTTTTTTAATTAGGCCATTTTAAAATAAAGCCTACATCTAACTTTAACCGGTATTTTCTCTAAACTTAATGTGTGGTGAAAAAATTCCCAAGACTTGGGAGGGGGGCTTAGGACATGTTTACTCAGAGTTTGAACCGTCTGCTGCCCCATTATCCTTGGAGGCTGCAGTTGCATTGGAAATACTTCCAGTATTTTTGGGGTCCAAGCCATCTAGGTCAGCTGCCCCCTCCTGTTCAGCAAGGAGCGAGCCTCACATCCAGATGTCAGAGCCATGTCCCTCCATTGCTTATCTATCTGTTATAAAGGGAGCTGCAGACAATCCTACCACCCCCACAACAAACTTTGCATTCCAACCATGTGCCATAAAACTCCCTGCCCCAATTACTTTGAGAACCAAATGGGTACATACATATCTTTTGAAGCATGGGCTTGCAAATCTTCATCCCAGTTCCTTTTATATCATATATGCAAACATAAACATATACACACACTTTAACATTTATACACACACACATAACTGAAGCCTATATGGCTCCGGTCCAGTGCATCTGTGGGACTGTCAACCCATCACCAAAGATAGTCTCGGGGGCTCCTGCTGAATTTACCACCACTAAGAGAGGTGAGGGGTGTGGCGGCTAGGAGAAGGGCCTTCTCGGTGGTTCCACCCAGCTTTGGAACTCCCTTCCCCGGAACTGAGAATTGCTCCCTCTTTGCAGAATTTTTGGCAGGGCCTGAAGATTTTTTTTGAACTAAAACTTTTTATTGATGCTAAGGCTTGTGGATTGTTGTGTTTCAGAGATCTAGGATGTGGGGATGTTTTTAAATATATACTGTCTGTTTTTGAGTTTTTACTCATGCTCTTAGCCACCTTGGGTGCACTTTACGGACTCAAATAATTATGTATATAGTATAATATAATATACAGTGACACCTCACGTAAAGAATGCCTCACGTAAAATATGTTTCACGTAACAAACAAAAATCTCTCTAGGATTCTGCTTCACGTAAAGAAAACATTTGTTGGCAGTTGGGGCAGACATGCTGGCCAGCAGCCTGATTGAAAAGCGTCAGGGCTGCCTAGCACACCTGCCCATAGTGAAAGCAACACTTCCATGCTTTTTTCTCATGTGGCCGAGTGTCCACGGGGCAGAGGGAGAGAAGAGCAGTGGAGAAGAGGGAAGCAGCTCAGGGCTAGCCAGAAGGGAGCAGGGGAGAGAGATGCTCAGGATGGAGAGATGGAGAAAGTGGGGAGACACTTTGAAGGTGTCTTGGATTGCAGCCTCCTAATCATGTCTACCCAGAAGTAAGCCCCATTGTGTTAAATGGGGCTTACTCCCGGGAAAGTGTCTTTAGGACTGCAACCTAAATAGACTTCATAAGATCATGCACATTGAATGCATGTTTTGAATTCAATCCCAGTCTTTTGTCATCATTTTTACATCCAATTAATATTTTTATATGAATATTTTTGGGGTTGTGGAACCAATCATCTGAGTTTCCATTATTTCCTATGAGAAAATCCGCTTCACGTAAAGAATGTTTCACGTAAAGAACATGCCTCCGGAACGAATTAAATGTGTTACATGAGGCACCACTGTATATACAAACTTTGATATATTTTTATATATGCTATTTGTTCCAGTAATCTGACAAAGGCAGCTCTGAGGAATCACCTCCATTTGGAAAGGGGGGGGGGGAGTTTGCATGTCACAAAAACTATCCATGCCTCCTTTCTTCTCCCTTAACCCCCCCCCAACCAGAATAAGGGGGACAAACACAACAAGCTGACAATCCAGAGTAACTACGGGAGCACGTAAGAGACATTTTGTGCACCCTTAGTTACTGAACCACTTACTGAAAACCTATGGGAAATTCACATTGCAATCCAGAGTAAATTGTTCTTACACCTGAGCAAGGACTCCCCGTAGTTACTCTGGATTGTGCTCTAAGGCTGCAATCCTAAAGACGCTTTCCTGGGAGTTAGATCCATTGCACACAATGGGGCTTACGTTTGAGTAGACATGGTTGGATTGTGCTCTGAAAAACTTTGGCAAAGGGAATGTAAACCACCAGAGACTCACATGTGCCAAGATTTTTTTTTAATCAAGCCCCCTCCCCACCCCCCAGTTTATGGTTTCACAAATCTTTTCATGAGCAGTTGGATTCTCAACATTTTAATGAGCATTAAAAAGAGAGAATCCATTCCAGGCCGTCACCACAGTGAAAGTGCAGGGCATGAACCATGTCCCTGGAGGCCTCCAGAAGAGCTGTCTCACCGCTGGCGTGAGGACACTTGCCACCTGGCTTCGACGTCCCCCTCCCCATTCCAATTCTTTTCATAATCAAAGTGCGGCTGACATTATAAGCCCCACGTGGGCTTTCTGAAATCCCTCCTCATCGATCCAGCCAGCGCACAACTTATTGGAAACAACACTGCGCTCATTGATTAAGTTTGGTGGTTTCGGGAGCAGAAGTTTTCACAATAAATGAGCCATGAGGAAAGCTGAGCTGTGCTCACGGGTCACGGAGCACCCAGGTAAGGAGAAAGATTTGGGGTGGTGGGTGGGTGACTGTCCTACTTCTTGTCCCACTTGCTCCAGAGGGAGAAGGGAATCAAGGATCCTCAACATCTTGGCCAGAATAAGTAGGTAAGTTGGGGTGCCAATTTCCCATCCACAAGCGATACACAGATGGGCAAGTTTTCTCTATTCGCACTGGGGGGAAGCCCCTCTGTTCACTGCTTTGTCAACCCTTGAATTTTTTAAGCTTAATTGTGCCTGCGTCTTCAAATCTACCCCCACCCCACAGGCCTCTAAACCTGGCTCGGACATAACATGGGAAGAGGTCCCTGAGGTCTCTCTCCTTAATACAGCAGAAGATAATAGGTCTGTGTTGAATTCACTGTTCTACGAAACTCCTCCTGGGACATCAACATAGCAGATGTGATTTTTTAAAAACCTGCATGCACACACTCTGACACACACACACACACACACACTCTGCTGGGGGGAAAAAACATAGCTCTGATTTGTGCCATAATGGCATTCACATGCAAAAGAAGGAACAGCAGCCAGGATCCCCCCAAATACACACGCGCGCGCGCACGTATGCACAAAACAAAATTTAAACCCAACATAAACACCATGTTGAACCAGCTTAACCATCCCAATTAATTACAATTTAAAAATAAAACTGCAAACCACACAATACAAATCAAGGTTGTGATTCTGGAATTTGGATATCCAAGATCTCTTATCTTTTTTTATAAATCAGAGCTCCGTATTTTGGGGGTACCACCAATACCATGTTATTCAATTTCCTGAATTTAGTTGTCTATTTGGTACAATGACAATAAAGTATCAAAGTATCTTACTGTATCTTACTGGTCTGAGCATCAACCCATACAAAACAGTGGGGCTTACTCCTAAGAGACAGACAGGCACAGAACTTGCCCAAAATTTACTCTCTGAAGATGGCAGTATGGCATCCCCTTAACTCTCTAGGGATGGCAGTCCCAGTAGAAATCCAGTTCTTGGGCATGACAACATTACAAATTAAAACATTACACATTTTTCCAAAGGCCACCGATTCTGCCACTTTCAACAACACCCCAACAAAACTGAGCAGGACTCAAATCTTGAGCAACACTTTTCCAGTATAAAAAACAAACTTTTGGAAGAATTTCCTCAAAACTGGGAGGGGGGAACAGGAGAGAGGAACAGTGACTTCTGACAAGGAAAAGCATATTTGTGCAAGTGTGATTTGTAAACATCAACAAATATTCATTTAACTTTTGAAAGGTTGGCATCAATGGGGAGCATCACAAATGGGAGAGGGCAATGCAAAGACTGGCTTAGAGGAAGAGGAGGAGGAGAAGGCGGGCACTCTGCATACATATTCAGAAGGAAGATTATAGGATCCACACTTGCTGGCTCACTTGGTTGTCCTCAGCATCTCCAAAGCCTGCACAGAATAGCATAGAACAAAACTAACAAGAAGGAGAGCAGATGTTAGACAATGCTGTAGCCCCCCCTGTCCCCTGCCCCCCTTGGCTGTGCTGAGGCGCTTTCATCTCCCCCTTTCAATACCGTTGGGTCATTCAAGGATTCTCCTATAGACTTTGCATTGTGGCCAAGAGCGATAAGCTGGACCCTGTCCGCCTTCCATGAGGACCGACCAACAGGGCATCATGCAAATTCTGCCCTCCACGAGTGCTGGAAACCCAGCCTTCCTTCTTTCTGTACGGCTGCTCTTGCCCGAGGGCCACACAACTCCTTTTGACAGTGGATTCCCCCAGATAGTTGGGATTAGTTGCGCTTGTTGGGATAAACGGGCAAAATCAAGGCCTTCTCGGGGCGGGTGGCAAGGAGGTGTCGTTGCAGAGTTTCCAGCTGCCGCTGCCTTTCATCCACCATCCAGTCACCACTGCGGCCACAGGCCATCCACCATGCGCAGGCGCATAATTAAAAGCTGCCCAGAGAAGCCTTCGTGCCAAGGAACCTGCAGCACTGAGTTTCGGCAAGACAAGCACCAACAAGATTTCACCAAGGACAGACCAGCACCCTTGGAGACTGCAGAAGAGGAAGCTTGCCACGTGTTTATCTGATTTATATACCACCCTTCTTCCTTAAAAAAACTGCTTGAGATGGAAACAGATGAGGGAGCAGGCATTGTCACTGCTGGCTAAACAGCATTCAGGAGACATTCTCTTCCCCAAGACTGTCCAGTGTGACACCATCCTCTCTGCTTTAAATTGCTTGCAGTTTTAAGGGAACTTTCCACAGTACAACAGCCTGAAGCTGACAACATTTCAGCTCATGCTATGTTATGATTTTCCTCACCTTCCCACCAGATAACACCTACACACATAGACAACGTCCTGGCATCCCATTGATGGCAGTAGCATGGTGCATCTCACCATGAAAGACAATCCGGACAGGCAGCTTGAAGTATGCAGCAAGGGAGGCCTGCGGAAGTCCAGCCTGGAGAGACGGTCCTGTGGGCTCCGGGAATGACTGCAATGCAAACACTGAGCAATTACTGGAGCAGTAAAGACGGGGCAAGTGGAAAAAGGGAGCCAGCATCGGGTCAACGGAGAAGAAATGTCTTAATTCTTCCTCTGCACTCAGAGCAGCTGATTCAATTAGCAGAGAAGAAAGAAAGAAAGAAAGAAAGAAAGAAAGAAAGAAAGAAAGAAAGAAAGAAAGAAAGAAAGAAAGAAAGAAAGAAAGAAAGAAAGAAAGAAAGAAAGAAAGAAAGAAAGAAAGAAAGACCAACCGATCTTGAGGGGACTGATGAAGGTGGGGTAGAGGGAGGATCAAGCTTTCAGCCCCAACCACTTTGCAAACAAAAAGAGAGACCAAGAGAGGCTTTGAGTCCCAGAGAAGGCCCAGAGCAAGGGCACTAATGACTCATTATTTTGCCTGGGCAAAATACATATTGGGGCACCCGACAAAGGCAGTGCAAAGGTTTCCCGCCCATAATCCTGCAGCGCTCCAACCCCCAAAAATATATTTATCATAAGTTGAATAACCATCATGAGCTTGCCGTGGGCCCAGTCAGACCAGAGGAGCCTCTGATCTCTGGATTATCAGCTCTCCAATCGTCATCTCCAGGTGGCAGAAAAAGATCAGCCACCTTGGAAGCCACAGGTGCACAATGGTGGGGGAAATTTCTGCAGAAATTTGGTCCATATTTTCCTGGGCAGCAATGTACAGATGCAAAGAGCAAGAGGCAAAACTCTCACAAGGCAGGGGTGCATGGCTGGGGCAGGAAGGCACATCAAATGGCTCCTGCCTTCCAAACTGTTGCAAGTCAAAGGGGTGCCCAAAATAAATCTAAGGTAACTGTAATTCTGAACAACACCCAGGAACATGCATGACTCTCCTGTATGGAAGAGACAACAAGGGGCTCAACTACCATGTCCCAACATCTTCTGTGGCTGGAGCAGGAAAAAGATTTGCCAAAACCACCAAACAGATGGAACTAAACGGGGAAGTGCATCAAGCACAACTCCAGGACAATCACTTAAACTGGAGTTTGTTCCAGGGTCCAACTCCATCTCCCGAGCACAAGGCACACGAGACGTCACGGGGAGGTGACCTGGAGGTTGGGACAAGATTTTGGAGAGCTCAAGGAAACAGACCACCATAACCCATTCCAAATACAGGGCCAATTGTTAGATACTGAGGCGTCCATCTAATTAAAGGATTAACCAAGCGGTCAAGTCAAAAGCCTGACGATTAACGTTGGCCCAAAATGCAGGTCTTCAAGGGGCAGTTTCAATAATGAGGTTGCTTCTGTTAATTAAATTGTGAAGGGCCATTCTGGGTTGTTTTTTTAATTGTCATCAGTTCAGAGGCTGAAATAATATTACTCTGTTTCAATAGCAAAGCCAGGATGAGTGGCAAGAGGAATAGGTTGACCAGCATTATGAGATGCTGAGTTTTATCCGAGGATCATCAATTTCCCATTTTGAAAAACAAAACTATCTGCAAACTTTGGATAAAAACTGGAAGACACACTCTCTTATAAGCCTCTCGTACTGGAACCGGTATGAGGAGGGGGTAAGAGTGTCTCCATACCCTGCAGAGCAGCCCTTCCCAGTTTATTGGTGGCAAAATGTAATCAGCAGCTGCTTAATCTTCTGCTCAATTAAATTGTTTGTCACCCTATCATAAACCCAAACAAGAAGGAAAAAAATCACAATTTTGCCTTAAATCTTGCAAGCTTTCAAATAAATTACTGGGGGGAGTGCCAGAAGTGCCCCCATTTTGGCAGCCTGTTGGTACCAGAGTTATACAGCACTTATTCACAGCCTGCTTAAAATTCCTTAATTATGTCCATTACAATTTTAAACCGGATTTTACTTCTGAATAATTTAATTAGCCTTTTGAGATGCAAAGCACCGTTTCCTATGTGCCGGATCTAAAATCACAACTGCTTGTGAGTTGCTTGCATTCTTGCAGGCGCCACACACGGGGTTGTCAATGTGAACAACACCAAGTGCTCTTCTCCTTCCTGCTCTTCTCCTTCTCGTCCTTCCACCAGGCGTGGTCCATAACAGGATCAGCCATCACTGCCCACCAGGCTGACCTGCTAGTGAACGATACAAGGATAGCAGCAGTATGGAGTCTAGCACAGATCCCAACCAAGGATTGGGACGTGATTTTAGGAAGTACCACCTACCTGCATGGCTAATGCGCAGGAACTCCCGCACTGGGAAGAGAACACTGAGACAACTACCAGGCATATCAAAAATTTGATGAATTCAGAGAGGAGCACAGGAAGCAACCTCAGCATCTGATTCACAAGATCCTGGGAACTAACGGGGTTGCAAGACCCCATATCAGTGAAATTCTAGTGCAACAGATCAAGGTGTATGGTCTTGGCACTTTTTATAGGAGGGAAAAGGATGGGGTGGAAACCCAACCAACAAGCAGGGCACCAAATTCCACTCACTCTTCAGCATGCTGCTTCCCCTTCTCCTCTTACAGCAAGGCCAGGATCCCTTTATTCACCGTCTATATTGCTCACCAACCATCCAGCAAGTCCCTGCTCTGTCCCTCCCCAATTTTCATTATAACGGGATGGGGGGGCAGACGCCAGCTATCTAAGTATTGCACAGACTCTGAAATTCATTACTTGGGTGCCGCCAATTGCTCTTCTACAGCGACTGCACACCATTTGCTCAACTCTTCCTTTCAACCACTCCTCCGACTGAAACAAGGGAATTAGCGTTTTGTAGTATTCATAAGAATTATGTTGTGCCTGGAACAATTCACAACAGCGCAGACAAACCATGCCAATATTTTATGCAACTATTAAGCACATTCCCTACAAGCATACCATAGGCATACAAGCTTCCCATTCCAGTTTGGGGGGGGGGCGAAGACTTTTAGGGCTAAATGTCCCTCATCCCAGTGCCAATAATGAGGTTCTGGTTCTCCTGCAGGGCTTGGGCAGAAGTCCTTGCAGGTGCTCATGTGATCATGGGGTCAGATCCACCTAGGTTTAAGCAGCACCCAAAATCTTGCTCCTGAGAACTCCATTACCTTCCCAGTTTGAAGGCGGTCTTTCGGCACACCTTACTTGTGCTTGCTCACGACCAACACAGCACAAATATTCTCCAAATCATAGTTTGTAGTAGGTCACAAAGGAAGACTCCATCAGCCTTTTATGTTCAAGTCATCAACGTAAGTCATGTTCCACGTTATGCCATGTTTCTGACAAGCCTGAAGGAGTTTGTACAAGAAAGACTTTTTGTTTCTATATAAAGTGGGCTGTAAAACATTTATGGTTTCTATATAAACGTATAAAAAAGGGTGGGATTCATTACAGCCCCTGTTTAAGATGCTTGTGGAAAAAAGAAAAGGGGAGAGGCACCACAGGGGTAACTTTTGAAGGAGTTCCCCCCCCCCCCAGCCCTCCATCAACCATTGATCAAATTATTATAGTCTGGTTTTCAACATATCAGTAGGAAGCAGATAAATCAGTGTATAAATATAAATCAATGTATAGATCAGTGTATGAATATTAATCAGAGTACAAATCAGCATTTGGAGGGAGAAGATGGACAGTAAAAATATTGCAGGAAGAATAAAAGGGAACGGCTAATGGTTCAGGAGGCTGTGGTAGAACTTATTGAGATTTGGGTGCTGGTAGGGTCTGCCAGTTCTGCCCTTTTTTAATATATGCTAAAAAAAATTCCCTCAAAATGTGTTGCTCCACCTGTGGTCCCAATTCCAACCCTTCCCTCCTCAAAATCTCCTAACAGAGTGAGCTGAACACAGTGCATTAACACAAGGATGGAGCATGAAGAAAAAAATTCCTATAGTCGGGGGGCACATACGGCAGCATAAGGTACCATACTTTTAAGCCCCCTGACACAAGGGGAGGGAAGGAGATGACACACCAAGCACATCTGTCCCGAAAAATGCAGGAAGGAACACTGCATTGAAGCTGGCTGGATCGTGACCATAGAAGAACAGAAAGAGAGGGAACTTGCTCTTAAGACCAGAGTTTTAAGGAATATCATCTTCCTGAACAAGTAAGGTAAATGACAAGCTGTTAAAGACTTAAATTAAAGTTACAGGGAGGGGGAAAAACAGAAACACAGAATTAATTGGTTCCTCCAAGCACTGGTTTTCTGTATTGAACAAAACAAAATTTAACAACCATCCAAAAAATATCACCACCTCCAATGTTTAGCGTTCCGTTTCTTTTCATATTATTTATACCACACACTGTGTACACACACACACAGTAAAGTGGCTTTTTTCCCCAATCGCTTGCTCAGAATATTCCTAACGATTGGAGGGGCTGGAAATAATTTTCAACCTTTCACCTGCTTGGAAATCTGAACATGGCAATAAAACGACTTGCAGAGCAACAAAATCTGGATAGTGATGCATCACTTGCAGAGATCGACGCATACAAAATACGCACATGTCTGTTTCAAATCGCTCACACAAACAAACGGGCTGGAGGGGGGAGAGAATCAATCAATCAACATTATTTACACATCGCTATTCAATGAAAAGTTGAACAATTTTCTTCACTAAATACGTTCTTACAATTTTAACAGTGCTAAAGGTGACACCCCATGGAAAAGGAAAACTCATCGAGGGCATCCTTCCTGTTCCTGAAAATCTGAGAGATGTATCGCTTTATAAATCACTTTACAAGTGATTTACTTAATAAATAAAAATATCATTTTATAAATAACAAAAGCATTATTTTATAAATAAAAACTCCAGAACAATGACTGTTTTAAAAGATTTTGGCTAAAACTCCCACTTAGATCTGATTAGGGATGGAGGGGAGAAATAGGGATAAGGGGATGTCCACCTTGGCCAGGAGTGACAATCAATATCATGGCAACACAAGATAGCCGGCTCATTACTTCCTGACTTTGTACTATGAGCCTTATTTACATTTCAGATTACATTTTTCATGAAACAGCAAGATCTATCGGAGCCAAAATAATGAGGGAGAAATATCTTAATAAAAATGGGTTGGGGTCCACGTTTCTGTCCGTTTCGGAAAAGAAAGGCGTTCTTCTGTAGTGACGGATCATTTATTCTGCCTCTAAATGAGAAGCACAAAAAGAGAGATGAAACTGATGAACTTTTCCTGCCCATTTGTCTTTGCAGATAATTAAGATGGGAGATCAAACCGGATTATGGTGCCACGCAGCCAACCGGCCCAACAGCCCTACATCTCCGGGGCCGCAGATTTGTAACCCTCCTTTTATCCCTCCCCCTTTCTTCTTACTCCTTTTTCCTCTCTAAAGGCAGTGCTGGCTTTGTGGCTCAAGGGGAGCCAAAAGGCGGCCCATCATTATTCAGCCACAGATGTCAGTCTAACCTCCCTTTTTTCTCCGGTTTCTAAAGCTGGGAGCCACAATAATTTGTGACAGATTCTTATACTGTAAGGTACAAAGAACACACAGAATAAAACATCCAGCGGCTGCGAGGGTCTCTGATCAGATGCGCTGCCGACACGGGAAACACGCTGTATGTAAAAACAAGCGCCAGCCAGGAATTCAGGCCAGGGAGAGAACTGGAGGGCTCTTGTCCTAATGAGTGGCTTGCCGGGTGTTGACTTAACTCGCAAGACTCCTGGCGGATTCAGTCGGTGTTTAGCTGCAAGAAATGTTTGCCAGGATTCACACACAGGTCCCATGTGCAAGCTGAGTGTGTTGCACGCACGCCGTTGAGAAAACCTATTTGGGGCACCCAGATCCTAAAACATATCGAGGGCTCAGAACCCCTTTCAGAGGCAGCATCTGGGCCAGCCACAACCCCAAAACAATGGCCACCTCCTGCTTCCTGCGCTGTGATTTCCTGGGCTGTGATCTGCATAATGGCCATTCCCAGCATCACCCCAAAGGCTCCTTTTCAGAGGTTTAAGTGAGGAGTTTACATCTTTCCAGAGCCTTAAAAGGCACCCAAGGAAAGGGTCTGTGCTTTGGAAACTGGCGCATGTGCATTTTAAGTTGGAGAAGTTTCCTTTCTTCCCTTCCCCGCCTCCTAAATCGATTGCCTTTTTTAAGAGAAGGAAAACAGAGAGAGATTATGCAAGGTGAATAAATGGATGAGGAAAGTTCTGCAGTGCCTGATCTCTCGCTTGATCCAGTCTGAGGTGCTTTACCACATGTTGAAATTTGTCTCTCTTTTTTTGGTTGGTTTTACAAAAGGAAAAATATTTTATGTATGAGACAGTCCTATAATCCACAGATCACAGGCACGAGAGACAGCAACAGCTCGGAGGGACCCTTAATCCGACTACATTTCGCCACGAGTTTAGACAAACACTGCGGCCCGCTGCTGCCGAGTGTACTTAAGGGGCTATTTATTAACAGATTATTGGCACGAAATGGCTACGAGGACTCGCGCGTTTACAAAAGGATGCTTTGTTGCACTGCCACAACCAGGCATTGTTAATGCTGAAAAGCGGACTGCTATAAAATTGTATCCAAAAAAAAAGTCAAGCAGTTCGCCGCTCTTTTAAAAAAAATTAATATTAATACTACAGAGACCCTCTCGGAGCACGGGCGTCAGGGCATCCATTGTCCCAGGCGGTGCACAGGCAAGTACAAGTCAAGGACTGTGAGCCCTGAAGGGCCACATTGAAACGTGCTCAGCAGGCAGGCAGGAGACACTGCTGCGCCTTACACGGAACAGAAGAATTTTTAAAGGAGGGAGGGGCGACTGGGGTGTGGAAGAGGATCAGAATCCAAAACTTACACCAGAAAATGCAACTGTAACCCAGCACAGCTGATCAAGGGAGCTTTTCCTGTTTCCACCCCCACCCCTATGAATGCATCAGGTTCCTTCCTATGAATGGGAATTCTCGGGGATGCCGCAATTAGAAAGAATTTCTTCCAGGCGCCAAGGTTCAGTCCAGGCTCTTTTTGCAGTGGCTGAGAAAAACCCCTTTCCCAAAAGCTGCTGCTTCTCTGGCAAACGGCAAGAGCTCTGCAGCCGTGAGTACAGAGAATAAACTTCCCCCCCTCCCTCCCCCCAAAGCCTCTCTAATGAGATGCAGTCAAAGGAGGAAGGAGCCATCAGGATCCACCATAGCTTTTGGTTACAGCAATCATCCCAGGAACTAGTGGAACTGCAGGATGAGTCCCCTCTGGTCGGCGCACTAATTGCAAAATTCCCACGGATGTCTACATGTGTACGCCCCCCGCCACTTAACTCCACCATTTTTAAAGAAAAGTCCTACTGCGCTGCAAGATTTAATGTGATCCTGGAAACTGTTTGGAAAACTCGTTTGGGGCAACCAAGTAAACTGATATGGTTACAAAACTGTGGCCAGAGACCTGTAAGCAGTGCAGCCCACACCAAGAAGAGGAAAAGTTTCATGCGCACATTTCTTAGGGTGAAATCCATGGGTCTGTGACCTCCAAATAAGCCTTACTGTGAGCTCACACTTTGTG